>CM062819.1:578902628-579502628 GCA_031772625.1 Pinus tabuliformis
GCTAGGAGGATGGATTCTTTGGAGGATACTTCTGTCCATGCTTTTGTAATAGACCTAATTGAAAAATCACGTAAAAAAATATAATACCAATCTCATCGAGCATGTATTCCAAGCTGAGTGTTGGGGAAAACATCCTTGTGGGTGTTCTTTCGGTTTATTATCGCTAAAGGAAATTGGCAAAGGCAATGGAAAATGATTTGGAAGGTGAAAGTGAAATTTAATTTCCATTTCATTTATGAAAATAATGGAAATTACGAGAAAAGGAAGGTGAAAGGTCACAAGTTGCAAGTGAAGAGGAAAATGAACGAAAAAAATGGAAATTGAAGAAAATAAAGGCCTCAATAATAAAAATGCTTCTCAGGATCATTTCATGGCTTTTGGTCAATGTTATATTTTGTTAGTTTAGACTTTTGTCTGTTCAGTTTTGAAGCTCTCTATTCCACTCTTTCTCTCTCATACTCTTAGACCCTCAGAGTTTTCTTGGAGAACTCTTGGAGGGGTGTGACATACTTGGAGTTTTTGGAGCAAGAAGGAAAAGTAAGAGTATAAAAGTGCAAGACAACACTAGAATCAACATCTACAACAAGTTTTTCTTGCAGGTACCGAGTTTCATGTATGATTTCCTTGCTAGTTTTGGCATGCATGGAACATGTATGCGATTTCCTGATTATGACCTATCATTGGCATGGAGGATTTCCTGGATTTACGATGGATTTTACTAATCTTTCCATTTCCTAGATAACTATGGTGTTGTGGGTGTCTTTCCTTCTATTTTCTGGTTGGTTCTCACGTTCCTTATGGTTGTGGGTTGAGTTATTAGTTCTTGGAAGCCTTGGTTGGACAAGCGCTCGTGAATCCCTATAACAGCTCGGGTTGAGTTACTAGTCCTGGAAGCCTTGGTTGGAAAAACGCTTTGGAAGCCCTTGGTGGGTTGAGTTACTAGTCCTAGATGCCCAAGTTGGACAAACACTCTGGAGGCCTCACATTAGTTGTGGGTTGAGTTACTAGTCCTAGAAACCTTAGTTGGAACAAATGCTCTAGAGCCTTGGATAGCTTGGGTAGAGACCAATCTAGTGATGGTTAATGATGTCTGGCCACGAAGTGGAATCAATGGTTGAGGGTTGAAGTGGTTTGACCTCTAAAAGCCCTGGTTCGGTTCTAGTTTATGTGTTTCATGACATCCCATATTCATGCTTGGAATATGGCACACAGGTGATTGGCTAAGAGAAAGATTTGGTTCAACCAATCTATGGTTGGGTGGTACATGGAAGTCTCATACCTGGTTGCATTTTCTATATGTTAATAAGATTTTCTTTCCTCTTGTATTTGATGAGTAAGTATACTTGTTTATATGTAGTTTTTATGGTTGTTATATTCTTGTTATTTCTATTGGTTATATGTTGGTTATGAGCATGTTTTGTGACATACTTGATGTATGGCTCCCATATTTTGACAGTGTTGGACCTGCCAACATTCAAGGGATCTCCCCGGTATGAAGTCCCAGCTAGACCTCACACCTTTTGGAGTAGGAGTCCCATCCGGTACGATGGCCCAATTTCCATTATCTTAGAGATTTTCCTTAGCTCTTATTATTCAACACATGAGAGCGTTATGCTTGTAAATTCAAGAAAGCGAGGTAAGTGTGCCTCGTGAGTGCTTAATGTAACTCTATGTCTGTGTTCTTTTACTGTCAAAAGGGGGAGGTAAAGAGAGCCTCTTAATGAGAGGGAATAGTCCCAGTCCAAGAAGAAACACATGTGAACAACAACAAGGTTTTGTCCAGCATCCAAAGGAATAGTCCATAGCAGATGCAGAAGTCGTGAAAACCAAAGTTCAAGCAAAAACACGTACACAGTCCAGCGGAATATTCCACACAGTGGTGATGGTCATTAAAACCAAGAAAACACAAATATGGTATGTCTAATTTCTGACGTAGTAGAACACATGGATGGGACAATAGAGATAAAAAAATACAACACATCATCAACAATATGAGTACTAAAATAACCGAAGTATTTCAACTATCTTAGTACAGGTTAAGCCAACATCAATTACAAATTTTTAAAGAATAGTCTTACAAACAAATACAAAATATGTGTGAAAACATGTTGGCCTAAGGCAGGTTTCTGAATTAAGAAAAAGATCCAAGACACATTTTTACACCATACATCACTACTCCTAGTAGTTGGACATTGGAGCCACTCCTCACTCCACAAAGAACAGACTACAGACTTTCAAAGCTATGTGGGAGGAGCCAAGGTGAAAATTATTTTTTTCATACAATGAGGGGTATGTATATCCAAGGGGGTATAACTGACCCTTGTGTCTCTTCAACTTCCCTCATGATTGTTTGAATTCCTATGACTTTTTGACTTTACATGACTATTCGACTTCATATGTGGGTCTCTTGGACTTCCATATTACATTACATTGATTACAACAAGTATGACCCATAGTAGTGATGTGGCCGAGACAACACATGACACAACTCGACATGACAATGCTGACATGTACTGGCTGATTGTGGTGTCCGTTTTGAGCTATTGTGTTGTTGAGTGATGATATGCTCTCAGTGTAATGTGTCTTCACCTTTGCATGGAAAAGTGTGTGGGGTCTTCGATGGTCTTGGTATTTGCTTGATGGTGCATTTGAAGTTGTCTCTTTTGCTCGCTTGCTCGATGTGCTTCACGTGTTCATTCAACTGTGAGCAAGTCTTCTAGCATGCGCCTCTTCTCCATCCCATTTGTTGTCGTGCCATGTTTCATCAATCAACCTATTCCTGCAATCACTCTAAACGAGACGAAATCATATCCAAAAATCTCCTAGCCTATCATGATGCATTTTTTTCCATTTTGGTGCAGGTGATTATGAGAGGGACAAGGCACTTGAACTACAAAGAGCACAACATAGGCCAAGATACGAGGCTCCGGAGCATTGTCGAGAAACATTATGTAGATGTCACTGAGATACATATTTTCACAATCCAAGATAGCAGACACATTTGTGGGCAAAACCCAGATGGGAGGCAGAATTGCGCAGTTTTTGGGAGGAAGGCCAGGCAGGGCTTCAGGGAGCTGTTGGGCCAATCAGTGCAATTTTCAAGTGGAACACTGGGAAAGTCATCTAGTTGGGAACTACGTTATTTCTCTAGGAAGACTTTATGGGCAGCAGGAGGCACTAGCAGAAAAATATACACAATTTTTTGAAGGAGAACAAGATTGGGTTGCAGAGCTACTGGTCAAACTTGCGCAGTCCTGGGAGATAGTCTGAACCCAGATAGTTATGTGCACTTTTGAGTTGGTTGTAGACCGAGGTAGAAGGTTTGGGTAGGATAACTCTGTGTAATTCCTGGCCTGTTTGTAGAGCATGAAAGAACGGCAAGACAGGAGAGCTCTACGTAATTCCTAGGTTGGTTGCAGAGTGGGGAAGAAGGGTTATGAAAGACAACTCTGTGCAATTCCTCGCCTGGTTCCTGAGCGGGGAAGAAGGGTAGGGCAGGATAGCTCCACGTAATTTTGGAGGTCAGTATAGCCCTGGGTCACATCTCAAGTCATTTCTTCCGGTTGACCAGCTGGAAGCTTAATGGGAGGTCTTGTGGGAAGCATAGACTGGATCAGTTTCTAGGGCAACTTCCACATAGTCCTGGGAGTCAGCTAGCAGGCTCATTTCCAGAATTACATAGAGCAGGTTGCCTAGAGGATAACCTCAAGCTCTGCAGTTCTGGGCAATAGTGCAAGGTCACTGAGATCGGGTCTAGTTGATGGAGGGTTGTCCGGGCAACAGATTTTCAGTAAAATTAACTGAGTGTGAAAGAAAGTGTACTCATGCATACATGACAATGTGATCACACACTTAGTAGGACTCGACAACAAGACACCTCAAACCAGCAAGCCAACATGTCCTCAGTGAGACTAACTTGAAGGTTGAGAGCGACAAGTGTGACAGTTGAAATATGTCTTCGAACGACCATGAGGAAACTTTCACGACAATGCTTACAACTTTGTGTGTGAGTGTGACCGATGTAGACAGAGTGAAAACAACTCATATACACAAAGACAAACCTTCATAATTGTGAGAACAAACTCACAAGCATGACATAGTGATCAACATGTCAAAATATTATTGGTGATCGATCAAGCTAAGAGGGTTTGAAAACTTGACAAGAGCTCATGGGATGAGCCTAAGTGTTTTCAACCATCAAGGGGAAAAACCAAGGAAGGCACTGAAATTTGGTTGTAGTCCAAAATTTGGGAGGGTGTTGTAACCGCTACAACACTTGGCAACACACTAGTTGAATACTAGCTTCTTTGTGTCGGTTCATTTGTAGCACAGGGCCTTAGCCTTTTAGGAAGTATTTATTCGTTGTGTAGGTTATTTTGGATTCCCAACTTACCCCATCGGCAGACATGGTTCACCTTGTATCAACTCAGTCAAACACAGCAAAATTTTCAGCTAGATCATAGTGTTTCAAAAATGGGAAGGGTAGTTTGGTTCGCGAGCTTAAGATTTGCAAAGTATAAGTTTCCATCGTTGGTGTTTCTCCATTGTAAGCAGGCCTAGACAGTACCCTAGCGAAGTCATGTAGGAACACAAGAATTTCTCCACTACCAGTGAGCCTGGTCAGTATCCTGGTGGATTTGCATGCTTCAAGTCTTTATGCAGAAAGCCTTTCTCTTCTTTCGCCTTTGTATTTTTTGAGAAGATGATTGTGCATAGACACTTATTTATTTTTGAGGCAGAATAGGGATCCTGAATTATTGAGAGCAGACGAGGTTGTTCCTTCAGAGAAGCATGTAAGACCTCTGATTTAGGTTTGCTCATTTAGATTTTTCCCCTTCTTCATTTCTACTAGTTAGATTAAGCTTGAACACATAGTGCAGAAGACTGATTACAGACATGGGGTTTCTCAGTTTGGATACAGGTTCATTGTTTGACTAGATATTCCCTTACAGAAGTTTCTTATTTTCCATCGAGGCTTCATTGCCCAAAATTTACAACCAAGGATAGAGAAGATGGACATAGTACTAACCAAGTTTTGTAGTGTCACACGACTCTTTAAACTTAACCACATACTTATTCAAAAGCTAGAACATAGTATAGAACATCACTTATTTACAAGACAACCAAACAAAGTGAAGAAAAACAAAGCAAAAAACAGGAAAGTAAAACAACAAAACAAAAACAACAAAGTAACATAACAACATTAATCGTGATATGTACATGGGTGGGGCGTGGCCCCATATCATTGAAAATAACATTTTAAATCTTGTCCATTGACAGGAAGGTTTCTAATCCCCCATCAAGTGATTGAAAGTGATACGTGTGTTGGCCATGCTTTTTGTGAAATTTGTACATACCAATCCATAGAAACTAGAACTTTGTGTGCTTGCTTTTATCTTCATGGGGTTTATCCCATTTCAAGACTAAGTCACCCACAGTGAAGATAACATTCCCTGTAGACATACGATCGAACCATCTCTTGATATTGTTCTGGTGGAGAGTAAATTCTTCTTTTTCCTTCATTTGTTCTTCCTGTAACTTGTGTAATGTGTCCATCCTATGCTGAATCAATATACACGGCTTTCCATGAGATTCTTGGGATAACTAGAGAGAAGGTAAGTAGATATTGGGTGGAAGGATGGCTTCTTTACCGTATACAAGGAAGTATGGAGATGTGTTCAGAGAGGGTTTGTGTGTAACTCATTCAGCCCAAAGTGTATTCACTAAGATGGAATGCCAATTTTTCTGCTTAGAGTAAATGGTCTTTTTGATGATGTGAATAAGATTCTTGTTTGTTGATTCAACAACACCATTTCCTTGTGGGTAGTCGTTAGATGAATGTTTAAGCACAATACCATATTGCAATGCAAAATCTTACAATTTCAATGAATAGAAGTAAGTTGCATTGTCAAAAACAAGTGATACAAGAACATCGAACCTTCAGATGATGTTCTGTTGAAGGAAGCTGATGACTTCCTAGTTGTTCACTTGTTTGAGCGGAACTTCTTCTATCCACCGTGTGAAGTAGCCTGTAGCAGTCATAATGTAGCAGTGTTTCCTTGATGAATGGGGGAATATTTCTCCAATGATTTCCAAGCCCCACTGTTGGAATGGTTCGTCTACTGCAACAAGTTGTAGTGGGGCTACTGACCTTCGAGTTTTGTCAGCACATCGCTGACAGACCAGGCACTTGGGGGCATCAGCATGTGCATCCTTAAACAATGTGGGCTAGTAGAAACTGGCTCTCATGAATTTATGCACAATTTTGTTACCCTCTAAGTGACCTCCAACTGGTTCATCATGCATGTCATGTAACACTATCTCTGAATCTTGTGCCTCTAGGTACCTGAGAAAAATTCCAATGTTGTGCTTTATGTAAAGCACTTCGTGCACCAACTGGTAAGATAAGGCTCTTAGGTGAAGTGCCCTCTTCTGTCACATGGAAAATTAAGAGGGAATGGTGTTGTGCTTAAGGTAGTGGCACACTTATTCATACTAAGAGTTGTCGTGCGAAGTGGTTGGTTCTCGCTCTATATTGTACATATCGATTTCTTGCTCCCAACTAGCAAGCTCTTCTTCTTCCTCTTGAGTGTGTACTGCTTCTGCAGCAAGTCTCCAGAGACCGTGACCCTTGACAATTTGAACTGGCTTAATATCGAGATCATACTCTTGAATTCTTGTCATCCAGTTTGCATGTCTTTCACCCAGTATTTGTTGAACAAGCAACGCTCTCACTGCTGGTTGTGGCACACACACTATGTCGTGGTTTTTTAGTAGGTAGGGTCTAAAATGTTTCACCACCTTGTATATAGAATATGCCTATTTATCCATAGCAGGATAGTTGAGCTCAGGTCCCTGCATTCTCATGCTCATGAAGGAGACGGGGCATTCGTTTTTTCAACTCATCCTTCTGTGTGAGCACTGCAGTGAGTGAGTTGTCGGAAGCGAATGTATATAGAAAGAAATATTTGCTAAAATTTTGGTTGTACAGTGCAGGTGCATATGCTATTTCCTGCTTCATACGGGTGAACACGTCCTTTTCCTTCTTCCCCAAGCTATAGATTGCATCCTTTTTTATCATATCTTGGATAGGTTTGACAATCTACGCATAATATAAGATGAACTTATTGAGGAAGTTTATCTTTCCCAAGAAGGCCTGCATAGCTTTCTTATTGACTGGGTGAGGAATCTGTGTGATAATATGAACTCGGTCCAGATCAAACTTTATCCCACTTTTGGCAATGATATTCCCAAGGAGGTTCCCCTCAAAAACTACAAATACGTTCTTCTTGGAATTCAAGGATATTTTGTACTTTCAACATCGCTTAAAGATCTTCTTAAGATGGTGTAGGTGGGTTGATCACTTTCTTGAAAATACTGTCACATCATCAAGGTAGACCACCATGCTTTATCCGATGAGCCCACGAAAGGAAATTTCCATAACGCATTGAAAGGTTGTGCCTGAGTTTACAAGCCCAAATGGAATTCTTTTGTAAGCGAAGGTACCCCACTTGTACGAAAAGTAGTTTTAAGTCTATCAAGTTTTGCTACTAGAACCTGGTTATATCCAAAAATCCATCAAGAAGAGAGAACATTTCAGCTTCAGATATTACCTCCAAGATATGCTCCATAGATGGCATGGGGTAGTTGTTTCTGTCTGAGGCCCTATTAATATTTTAGAAATCTACGCATAGATAGATCTCCCAGGACTTCTTCTTTACAGGAACTAAATTCGAAACCCAAGTAGAATGATGAACCTTGTATATGATCTGAGCATCCAACAACTTAGTCAATTATTTATGTATGAGGGATGCAAGTGACAAATGGACTTTTCTAAGTTTCTGTTGAAACAGCTTGATCCCTAACTTGATTGGAATGATGTGTTGGATTATCCATGTGTCATATCTCTTTAAATCATTGTATGTCCACGTCAATACATCATGGTACTATATGAATAGGAAGACAAAGGCTTTCCACTCCTCTAGTGTGCAACATGTACCGAGATTTATAAACATCGGATATTTTTTTGTTCCCAAGTTGATATGTTCATGCGTCAGTATGGAGCTGTGGGTTTTGGTGTTCCTGGGCCCTTTGAAGTGGTTCTGCAAGTCATAGAGTTTCTCAAGTGAAACCACACCCTTGGGGATGGGGTTTCCTTTTTTATCATCAGGAGTGTCTTGCAGAGACTGCTCATGCACGTCTTCATCTATGGTTGCATGTTTGAAAACGTCAGCATTGCCCATAAAATGCAATATATGTTCATCATCATAAAAAACATGCAAATTAGTTATGTTGTCAAGGATAGATGGCTTATACAAAATTTCAATAGTAAATCTATCCCTAAGCGGTATCATCCTAGCAGCTGCATTTTCCAAAGTGTTTATGGCTGCATTTCGCATTCTTGGTATAGATATGATATCAAAAGCTTCCAAATTATAAATAAGTCGCCATACCTCTTTTTGGTAACCTTTAAGATGAGGTGAGACACAATGTATGGTGTTACGTACCTGTCATACCACAATCTCTAAATCACCTACCACTTTTATCATAGTAGCATTGATCCTGAGGGCTTTGTGCAAACCCAAGATGAGTGCTTCATATTCAGTAGTGTTGTTTGTGCACTCGAACTCCAGGAGGATTGGGACTAAATGCTTTCTTTTCCTTGGGTCAATCAAAACATAACCGGCTCCAGACCCATCCTGTGTTTTGGATCCATCGAAATACAAGGTCCACAAGTCATCTGTATAAGGACTGCTTGCCACGTTCATACTACTAACACTACTACTACTATGGTTACAAAGTATTGTACAAGTTTCATTTTCACCGGTTGGGCAAGGAAGGAGACCCAACATTGTATATGGTGGGTTGGGGCTCGGTTGTGAAAGATAGCACCCCAGCTGCATTTCTAGAAATTATTTTCTGAATAAAAGTCCTATGAAATCCAATGATTTGTTCTTCATCATCTTCATCTTCCGACTGAACTTGCTCACTAGCATTAAAATGATCTTTCATCCTTGAAGCACGGAGTCCATGAATCGGTTCCAATCTGCACAAGTCTTCTCTAAGTGTCATGCTTTGTGGATATCATAGAAGTTATCCTTACCAAGCACCTCTGTTTGGAACACAACATTTGAACTCTACGCAGATTTAATTGGGTGATTACTGGTGGTACGTGATGTCGTATTCTTCATATGCACAAAACTAGAAGGTCTGTTGCTCGTTGTGGTCTTGCTTGTACGTTTCTTGAGTTCTGCGACTTCAGTTGTCAAGGAGTTAAGGAGATGAGTATGGGTCTCAATTTCACTTGTTTCTTTTTCCTTCACCTTACTCACAGCAGCCTGGGACCTCTTACCCATGTCTTTGGAGTCCTTCGCTAGTTCATCATCTACAACGACTCTAATCGTGCATAATTTTTCTCCACATCAATTTCTTCTTGGCAATTTTTGGATAGTGTTGGTTTCGCATCTTTCTTGATGAATTGCACAATGTTGGTCGAGAGTGCAGATGTGTAGTAGTCGACTATAATGGATTCATGAGGTTTAGTGTTTGCAGTGAACTTGTTCAGGATATGATTAAACCTTTGGTTAAAGTCTTTCACTTTCTCTTTCGGGTCCATATTAAGACTACCTAATTCTTTCAACAACATGGCGAGGGTTTTGTCATCAGCAAATTTCTCAAGGAAAATTGTCTTGAACATCCCCCAGTTCTGAATGGAGTTGACAAGAAGGTTGTGGTACCATACAGTTTCTCTGCCATCCAAGGTACATGGAAACAATCTACATGCAACTTCATTGTAACGTACCTAGAGTGTATGCAAATGTAGGTAGAACATGTCTAGATGGTCTTCTACCTTCACTGCTTTGTGAGGGTCATATTTCATTAACAACTTCTTTGCGTGTCTTGGAATCTTATGCAAGACACCGTGGAGTACCAATGGGCCCGGTGTAATCCATTCCAAATTTTGATCAGCCATGTCTTTTTCTTCTTCGTACTCCTCCTCTTCTTCTAAATCAAACGGTTCAACCTCTGAATCTGTTGGTTTATCTCTACCTCTACCTCCTTCGCTACCTTCCCTCGACTGCCTCCACCAGAACCTGAGCCCAAGGATATGTTGTTAAATTCTTCTCCTTGTAGGAAAACAGGAGGTTCCTCTTCGTTCTCCACATCTTCGCCCATCTCTTCAAGAGTGGTGAGGATTACTTCTTCAACAGATGAGACTACCACTTCTGTGGGTGTAGTCTTTTTCTTCCTATGCGAAGAGGGAAGATTGTGTACTCTTGGGATCAGTCCAAGAGCTTTGGCAAACCGACAGGTGATGGGAGAGACTGCATGAAGGTGATGATATGAAATTTATTGTTCAAGTCTGGGAGGTGAGGAGTAACTAACTTTAGAGTTGTGCGTGGGACAGAGGGATTTCATGTTACTGCCTTGACCAAATGATGGATACATGAAGTTGAGAGGAAATTCAACCATAAACAACTAGCGGCCCTCCTTCTAGTGCCAGAAATGTTGACGGTGTTGGACCCGCCAACATTCATGGGATCTCCTTGGTATGAAGTTCCAACTAGACCTCACACCATTTGGTGTAGGAGTTCCATCCAGTATTATGGCTCGGTTTCTGTTATCTTAGAGATTTGCCTTATCTCTTGTTTTTTAGCACATGAGAGTGTTATGATTGTAACTTCAAGAAAGTGATGTGAGTGTGCCTAGTGAGTTCTTAATGTAATTATGTGTTTGGGTTCTCTTACTATTAAAAGGGGGAGGTAAAGTGAGCCTCTTGATAAGAGGGGATAGTCCCAACCCAGGAAGAAACACACGCGAACAACAAGGGTATGTCCAGCATCTAACGGAATAGTCCGCAGCGGATGCGGCAGTCGTGAAAACTAAAGTTCAAGGGAAAACACGTACATCGTCTAGTAGAATAGTCCACAGGGGGTTGACGGTTGTTAAAACCAAGAAAACACAAAGATGGTACGTCTAATGTCTGACGGAGTAGTCCACACGAATGGGACAACAATGATAAATAATACAATACATCTTCAATAATATGAGTTCTAAAATAACCGAAGTAGTTCAACTATCTTAGTACAGGTTAAGAAAACATGCATTACAAACGTTTAAAGAATAGTTTTACAAACGGATACAAAGCATGCATGAAAACATGTTGGCTTGAGGCAGGCTTCTGATTTAAGCAAAATATCCACTACACATTTGTACACCATACATCACTAGTCCTAGTAGTGGGACATTGGAGCCACTCCTCGCTCCTCAAAGAACAGACTATAAACTCTCACAACTATGTGGGAGGAGCCAAGGTGAAAATTCTTTTGCTCATACAATGATGGGTTATATATAGCCAAGGGGGTATAACTGACCCTTGAGACTCCTCGACTTCCCTCCTGACTGTTTGAATTCCTATGACTTTTCAACTTTACATGGCTCATCAAATTCATACGTGGGTCTCCTGAACTTCCACTTTACATTACATTGATTACAACATATATGGCCTATATTAGTGATGTGGCCGAGACAATTCATGACACAACTCGACATGATACTGTTGACATGTACTGGCTAACTGTGGTGTCTGTGTTGATTTATTGTGTTGTGGAGTGATGATATGGTCTCGGTGTAAAATGTCTTCACCTTCGCATGGAAAAGTGTGCAAGGTGTTCGATGGTCTTGGTATTTGTTTGATGGTGCATGTGAATGTGTCTCTTTCACTCACTTGCTCGATGTACTTCATGTATTTGTTCGACAATGAGAGAGTCTTCTAGCATGCACCTCTTCTCCATCACGTTCTTTGTTGTGCCATGTTTCATCGATGTACATATTCCTACAATCACTCATGACGAGACGACATCAAATCCAAAAATATCCTAGTCTCTCATGATGCATTTTTTTCCATTTCAGTGCAGGTGACCAAGAGAGGGACAAGGCACTGAGACTACAGAGAGCACAACATAGGCCGAGATGTGAGTCTCTAGAGCACTGATGGGAAAACTATGCAGATGCCAATGGAAGATATATTTTGAAAATTTGAGATAACAGTGACATCTATGGGTCAAGACCCAACTAGGAGTAAGAATTGTGTAGTTTCAGAGAGGAAGGCTAGGTGGGGTTTCGGGGAGCTGTTGGGCCAATCTGCATAATTTTCAAAGGGAACATTGAACAAGTCATCTAGCTGGGATCTCCACAATTTCTCTGGGGAATACAGTGCGAGCATCATGAGGAACTAGTAGAAAAATATGCACGGATTTCTAGAGGAGAGCAAGATTGGGCTGCAGGAGTTGCTGGTCAATTTGCACAGTCCTAGGAGACATTCCAGGCCCTGAAAGTTCTACGCAATTTATGAGTTGGTTGCAAAGCAAGGAAGAAGGGTTGGGTAGGAAAGCTCTATGCATTTCTTGGCTTGTTTACAGAGCGGGGAAGAAGGTTAGGGCAGGATAGCTCTGCGCAATTCCTAGGCTGGTTGCAGAGCGGGGAAGAAGGGTTGGGTAGGATAGCTCTGCGCATTTCCTGGCCTGGTTGCAAAGAGATGAATAAGGGCAAGGTAGGAAAGCTCTGCACAATTTTGGAGATTAGTACAACCCTAGCTCACAACTCAAGTCATTTCTTATGGTTTACTAGTGGGAGGCTTGATGGGAGGTCTTGCAGGAAATGCAGACTAGATCTGTTTTTGGAGAAACTTCTGCGCAGTTCTGAGAGTCAATCAGCTGGCTCATTTCCATAATTGAGTAGAGCAGGTTGCTCGAAAAATAGCCTCAAGTTTTGTGCAGTTCTGGGCAACAGTGCAAGGTCACTAAGATCAATTCCGGTTGACGAAGGATTATCCAGTTGACAGATTTTTAGGAAAATTGACTAAGTGTGAAAGTAAGTGTACTTGTGCATACATGAAAATGTGATCACACACATAGCACGACTCGATGACAAGATAGCTCAAACCAACAAGACAACATGTTCTTAGTGAGACTGACTTGAAGGTTGAGAGTGACAAGTGTGAATGTTGAAATATGTCTCTGAAAGACTGCGATGACACTTGCATGATAGTGTTTACAACTTTGTGTGTGAGTGTGACTGATGTTGACAGAGAAAAGACAACTCATACACACAAAGACAAACCTTCAAAAATTCCAGAACAAACTTGTAAGCATGACATAGCGATCAACATGCCAAAAGACGACCAATGATAGATCAAGAGAAGAGGGTGTGAAAACTCGACAAGAGCTCATGTGATGAGCTTGAGTGTTTGCGACCATCAAGGGGAAAAACAAAAGAAGGCTCTTAAATTTGGATGCAGACCTAAATTTTGGAGGGTGTTGCAGCCACTACAACACCATCATATTTTGATTTGAAAATCAGTGAACAATTAATATATGACCTAATATATGATAATGAAGCTATTGTGATAAGGCATCAATTCTTTCTTATGATTCTCAGATGAATACGAGACCCCTATGCTCAGATTGGTTGTTATGACCAGTAGGATGCATATTTGTGACATGTTTGATGAAATTCCTGTCATGGCTAGTAGGTGTCATATCAAGTATTTGTTCAAGTATTTTCATTAGTATAACTATTTTGATGTTATTTTCATATTATGAAGTTTCATGAAGTTTTGGGTAGTGGCTTGAGACCTATCCTTGAAAAAGTGGCACAAAATTCATGGTCGATGTCTCAGAACTAGCTCAAAAATTCCCTAGTCGTCGGCATGCCCTTTTGTAGGAGTGACTGGAGGGTCCCAGTCACATGAATACCCATGTCTTGGGAGTGATTGAGGCTCTACGTCAGTAAAATTTCAAGTTATCTCATGGGTTAGTCACCTAGAAGGGTTGGTTGGCTCCTAAAGGTTTTGTAACATGTGTAGAAGGTATGATTAGATGTGCCTTGTCGGTACTGCTTCCTTAACTATTCATGGGGAGCTGAATTAGATCATAGTAGCCTCTAATCATATGTTTACCCTAGCGGACTAGTTAACTTGAGTAAATGTGGGATGAGGATGGTTACAGAGTGGTATCAGAGCCAAGTTCACCCCTTGGACTAGATGGGAAGTGTGTTGGTCACACATACATGTCAGATGCATATGTGTTCTTTATGTTTGACGACTATGTTCTTGTTGTGTATGCATGTTGGTGATCATTCTTGTGATTTTGATGCCATGTAGGAGTCGATGATCTTGTTGTTGGGATGTGTTTTTCATGAATCCATGTCAGTTGTATATGCATTCGTTATGCATGTTAGTGTCTCTATGTTGTTATGCATGTCAGTGTCTCTATTTTGTTATGCACGCATTGTCATGGTTATAGTAATGTGTGTATAGTGGGTTAGACATGCATTATGAGGTCATTGCATGTAGTTTTTGTCATCATGATGTTGTTGGTTTTTATGATTCTAATGTGTTGGATGAGATAGAGCAGGAGATTCAGACCACCAGAGTGAAGTTGCAACACTAGACTTCGGGTAAGAGCATATTGTCATATAGGTATTGTATGTTTGGCATGCAGATATGTTAGTTAATGGATTGTTATATCCATTAGGGTTATATACATGTTTTTAATTCTAATATTTTTTGGTTACATTCATGATAGATGCTATTTAATCATTGTTGTAATATGCATATGTGTCAAATAGTCATGAATGATAGTAACTTGTTTTTTTATGCATTGTGGTCGTACAGTTGATTATTATGGTCATTGCACTTAGGATCTTGATGTTATATGTATCATGCTAATTTGGATTGCCCTATGCATATGGGGGTTATGAAATTTAGGTATGCATTGGCCTATTTTTGATATTGTTTTTTACTAATCTAGACTAACTGTGCATATGTGATTGTTATGCATGAATGACAATTGTTTATGAGTTTATGATGTGAACAAGTTAGCTAGTTATTGTTATGGATATCATGACCTTATTTATGTTTGAGTTGATATGTTGTGAATTTATATCGTGCTCATCTAGATTGATTGTGTAGACAAGATAGCCTCCCCTGAGATACATTAAGGTATGAGTTTTATTATGTTGTATACTTGGTTCTTAAATGTTGATTATATTGTCTATTTGGTGTTTGAGTGTTCAATGTCTATTATGGCATCTATCTATTGTTTGGATGTTTTATTAATTACATGATACGAGTATGTATCTGTAAGATTGCATGGAGAAATGATCTTGTCTAATATGGTTGTACTAACACATATGTGTTGAGACAATTGATATGTACTTGAGTGTAAGTATGTGATAGACATAGCATTATGTATTATGAACAATGAATGTGAGTCGATTGTTGATTATGACATGGTTATTAGTCTTGGGAAAGGTTGATTTCAGTTAATAGACATGAAGTGTTGATCTTTGGATTATATGATTGACATATGTGAACAGTTACAAGGAAACATGCTTGGTATTAGCATGACAAAGTATTAGTTGATGTGTTTATATAACTAACATGTTGGGCAGCGGATCCCCCCACAGCATGTTTTTGGGGCTTAAAGCCCTAGTTTGGTAAATGTAATGTAAAGACTCCGTGAAGTACAGACACAGAGCGCGAAAGTTTAGGATTAGTCATAGGGTTGTCCACCCTAAGAATTGTAAAATAATGTAATGTTGTGTCAGCCTACCCATGGTCCGTGGACCATGGGATTATATAAATAGAGCGAGGCTCTAAATGTAAATATAGTTTTTGGGGGAAGTAAGTAGTAGGTGGTAGATGCGAAGGCATGGTTAGAGGATAGAAATGGATCTGAAGAGTATTGGGTCATAGCAGTAGGAAGACGCTCTACAGTTGAGTGCATAGAGGCCTAGTAGAGTCCATAGCTGAGTCTTTAGCATGGTCGAGTGCAGGTAGAATTCTTGCACCACTAGCCAATCCTAAACTTCTGTGATAGCTCGCTACCTAACACGGATATCTTGTTCAGAATCAGGGTTATGATGAAGATTAGGCCGTCAGCCGAATGCTCAAGTTTAGTGTTTTGTTACAGCCAAAAGGCTTGGCATGTACTATTGTTGTTATCTTGTTACAACCAAAAGGCTTAGATTGTAACACTTAATGTAATTTGGTTATGGCCGTAGGCTTGAAGGGATGTATGTAATGCAGGATTTTTATAGAAAATGGTAGCGAGTGATAGCTATAGCAATGGTACTGTAACTGTGGTCTTTTGTAATTTTGTTGGTATCACCCTCGTTCTGGGCTGGATTTGATTTCACCATTTACATTTTATGATTTTTAATATAAAGGGACTGCGCCATGTTATTTCAATCATGTTTTAATTCAGTGTTGATGCATCATTGAGAGCTGAGTTTCCAAGTTTCCTAAACAGGGAAACTAGTTGGTTGGCTAGGGCCCAACCAACCCACCTCATTCTCCCTCACATTCTTCTTTCTCGTTAAAGGTGTGAATTAAATAGATGTTTTCATTCTTCCACAAAGTTCAGGTTCAATTTCATTCATAAGCATTGTGTGACGAATATGTGGAGTGCATGCTTAACTAAGTTTGATTTTACCCTTTTGTAATTTCTTCTCTTCAAAGCTTAGTATTATTTCTGCCTAGATCGTGCAAGCACGTTATTCCTACACTAGTGCATTTACAATTCTGCAAATCAATTTATTTGGTTCATTAGAACAAAAGCATTTCGTTCTTTTTTTTCATAAGAGTCTTCATGCATTTTTGCAAGTGAGTGTTCATCATTCATAAGTATTCGTGATATCCTGAATTAATATGCTTTGGTAATTAAAGAATGAATGTTGTTATAATGCATTAATTTGTATCTTCACTTTATACTTTTCAGGGAAGGATTGAACTTGATATTTAATTATTTCAAAGTGAACCTTTCTAAATTAAGAAGGTTACAAAGGCAGATAAGATTTGTGTGAATAACTATTACAGGGATAAAGCCTGTTGTCAGAATTAGATGATTTCTTTAGCTGCATGAAGGAGTTCCTTAACTGAAGAAAATTGTTCTTTGACTTTAGAAATTAATTCTTATTTTGAATTCATGTTGGGTTGAAGCATATTTCTTCTTGTGGAAGTTATTTCGAAGTTATGTTCACCTTTGCAAATTCTTTCCTTAAGTTAACACACTCTTTATTCTTTTATAAAAGAAATTTGAAAACTTGGTGCAAGAATCTTTTTTCCGGTACAGGAATCAATATCCTGATACAGGAACAGAGTGCTTTAGTCCTGAAGCTTGGATCCCCTGCATGAGGACATAAATCTTCAGTGCAGGTGTAAAATATACTTCCAACATATAAACGTTGTTCTGGTAATAGTGCAAGAATATTGCAGGAGTACTGGAATAACAACTGAGTGCAGGGAGAAAGATCTATAGAAAAGTCAGACATCTTCAAGGGTTCAATTATTAATCTGACATACAACTATACTGAAGATAGACATATATTTCCATTTCAATTATTCAGGGTTACTTACAAGAGTTTGAAAGTTCCCTTCATTTATTTCTCTGCAAAAGTACTTTCTTTCACATTCTAGCACTAGAATTTCTTTGGTGTAAATTGCCAGGTGATCTTTTCTTTTCAAGTCTGCAAGATTGTAATTAAGGAAGTAGGAATAGATTTAAGAAAAGTTCATATCATTTATGGCATTTCGTGTGCTTCGTCTCTAAGTTTACGAAACCCCTGCATTGACAATTAAGTGTTGAAGGAGTCCGCCTAACCGTAATTCCTACACCCAACAATATGATCTTATTTTAGACTTCTAGTTAATGCATATTCTCCAAAACTTTCCCTACTTTTGAACGAAAATGTTCAACAAACCTCAGGGTGACTATTCAATATTATGAATGCTCCAATAATTCCATTAACTATGTCTTCACTTCATTTGACTTTAATATGGATTTTCTATATAAGTGTATATTTAGTAAAGGGGAGTCTATAAATAACTATATCTTGTACTCTTCCTTTAGATTTTGGAAAAATTATATAATATTTGCTTACAAATGTTCTTCTAATTAGCACTTATATTTTTAAAGGACCCCTTCACAATTATAAGATGGGTGTATTTTCAATTATATCATACAAACAAAAGTACATACTTGATTATTAAGAGAATCGATGTATACGATGGAAATTCTAAGGTCTCTTTAGTGAGTGCACATGAATCTTTATTTACCATCCATGATAAGGGAAATGGGTGAAAAATATTTACCAAGGAAATAGTTGGCCTTTCTCATGGAGATAAGATTTCTCATATAACTATAAAGTCTATACATACATCAAAAGATAAACCATCAACTTCTATTTCATCAATAAATTTTATGTTGATAAAAAATATAAACCTACCCTACATATTTTTTAACTCTAACTTCTTATTCAACCAACCCAAGAAGTATGGATGATGGCGATCATGCACTTTGAATCACTGAACCACCATAACCGATTAGAGCATCTACCTTTTTCTTCTTGAATTAAATCTTAATATAAAATATCTTCGTTATCTCTTTCTCTTCTTTTTCTTTTATGGAGGCTATTTATGTTGACCTATTTTAACATCCTTGTGTACCATTGTATAAAAAACATATTCATGTACATTTAAACTTCCTTTCTTTCTATCTATCTTCTTCTTGTTTTCGATTCATCCACATTTGGGCTGCTTTAGTTCATAGTTGTTGCTCAACTTTATTTTAGTAACAAAGATATATTCAACTACCTATCTTAACAGCATGATGTTGTGTGTAGGTTGTTAGGCTTTTCATTTTATTTAAATATTAGACCAAATAAATGAATATAATTCAGCATAATGAAAAGCTCAGCTAGTATTGCTATAACAACGACTTTTAACTTAACAAAACATAGAAAAAACATCTTATTTTTAGTAATTACTAATTTTAATGCTTTATTTTTTAACTAAAATTAAAATATACAAATTTTGTTTTCTTGCTACCAAATTAAAAACAGCGCAAACCTTTTGTTGAAGAAAATGGAGAATATCCTAGAATAGGTAGAGTTGGTTCATGTAACCTTAGGATAGGAATTAGTTTCTATTTCTTAGGATGTTGTTCTAACTTCCCTAAAACCATGTATTCTATTTAATGTGTAATGTTCATGAACAATGTGGAGCGTTCTGGAGAGCCAAACTCTCCTGGTTCAGACTCTCTTTCATAGAGCTAACCAGTGGGTTTTATTTTAATACAAACATTGCCATTTTTATCAGGGTATTAGAGCGTCAGGGCTGAGGAACCTGTACGCTGGCTAGTGGGTGGTTTGCTGAACCAAGATCACCGCAGTTGTAAGGCGGACAACTGTGATGATTCTGAAATCGTTGCTGGAAAGACGTGTAACTCTGCGACGGCATCGCAGAATAAACAGGGACTTCTGCAATGATAAAGAAAAGCCACTAACAAGGCTGTGGTTGCATAAGGAAGCAAAGAACAAGGCTGTAGCTATGAGATAAGCTGCGAGGGGAAGCTAATAACAAGGCTAAAGCTGACAATAGAAGGTTGTTTGGAGACTGAGAAGGAAGCCACAGTGATCTACGCGTGTGCTGTGAGATCAAACAACAGTGATCTGTCTCTGTCAAAGATATGGGGTAAATTTAACATCTTTTACCTATCGATTTTTTTTTTTCTAAATCGCCAAGATGAATAACAATATATTTGAAGCATGCTTGAACGAGCATAACAAGCTCGATGGTTCCAATTATGCAAATTGCAAGTTTAAGATGCAAACTCTGCTAGAAGTGGAGAGTGCTTGGACGATTGTGAATGGGGATGAGCCAAGGCCCACGACTGGATCAGCATCGGTCCCAGATTGGGAGAAATGAGAAAGTAGAGCAAGGAAAATGTTAAAGATGTCAGTGAAAGACTGCATTATACCACACATCAGAGAAGGTAAGTCAGCTAATGAGATCTAGGAAATTCTGAAGAATTGTACGAGATCAGGAATTCAAATTGTCTTTTGTTCCTCAAGAGTAAGATCCTGTTGAAAAGTGTGCAACAAGAAATGCTAAATTTAGAATGTGCTAAAAATAGAACTCCTAAAAATAGCATGTCTAAAATAGCAGTTTGGCCAGTGAGGTCATTGGCCACCTTGGGTGAGAGGTGAAACTGCTAAAAATAGAAAGTTCTAAAAATAGCATTTCTGGGTCCCTTCCTATTTATAGCAGTCCCTAGTCTATCTATAGGAAGTAAAATTGAATTTGGTCTTAACAGAAGTTTAAAATATTAACTGATTAATCTCCATGAGTTAATTAGTTGTAAAAATTAAACTTGAAGTCTTTGTGAGAACATGCAATTAGTTGTCCCACTAATTGAGGAATTTATCATTTATTCTCTCCATTGATTGAGGAATTAAATATGAGTTCTATAATGAGAGAATTAGTTGAC
The DNA here is from genome assembly GCA_031772625.1 of Pinus tabuliformis. Lineage (NCBI taxonomy): Eukaryota > Viridiplantae > Streptophyta > Pinopsida > Pinales > Pinaceae > Pinus > Pinus tabuliformis. The sequence continues at coordinate 578,922,962 of CM062819.1, forward strand.
TTAATTCTAACTAGTCAAGTCTAGTTAAATTATTTTAACAAGTTGTTAAAATAATAAAATATAGTTTGTTAATGCTTTCATGCATGTGACAACTATTATTATAGATAACTGAGTATTTTCTCATGGATAACTGATGCATGGCAGTTCAGACAAAGACCCAGTTAAGATCAGATGAGGGACAGTGTACTATCAGATGCTTGGATCTTCCCATGGAATATTCCTTGCATGTATGAGGAACTAGAGTCCTCAAGGATTGCGTAGTAGGACCTGAGGTTGACAATAGGTATGATCAGGGGCCAATTCACATATGTTTGTAATTGGACCCCAATCAAAATTGCGTAAGGAAATAGGGGATTTGAGGACTTGTGGCATATACATTAAGGCCTAGTGAGTCTATGATCTTCATCTTTTGATTGCAGAGAGTACAGGATAGCTCTTGAGCTGATATTTTTTGTAAACAGAAGAGGATTTCCACTTGATTGATAATACAATGTTTGGGTTTTATGGTGGTGCTTTCCCCAGTGATATATCTTGTGTTATGTGTGATTATTTCTCTTGATCAGTTATATGTGTTTATGCTTGATGTTACTCATGAAATTGATTTTACTTCTGCTTAATGTTTTGTAGAAGTAGATCAAGTATTATGCTTTATGAAAATGCATATATCAGTTTGATCTACAAGTGAAATTTCTACATGGTATCAGAGCACAGATAATCAAGCAAGGAACAATATACAAGCAAGAAAAAGAAATTCGAAGTTTATTATTCAGGATATAGATATCTAGTTCTCATCATAGTTCAGATTTCATCCAGATGGCCTTCACTGGTTTGAGGCTTGAGTATGCCCTTGATGGCAACTCAAACTACATAGCTTGGAAGGATCGCATGGAGGCAGTATTGGAAGATAATGGCATTAAGGACTTCATTGATCAAGATGTCCCTAAGCCTACAGATGCTACTCAGGTTGCAGACTGGAAGAAGAATGTGGCTAGAGCTAGGAGAATCATCCTAAAGGGAGTTCGAGATCACATAGTCTCAAGCCTCCATGGGAAGAAGACTCTGTTTGTAATGTGGAAAACATTAAAAGATTTATATCAGAATAGCTGTGAGCAGAGGAAGCTGGCACTGAAGGACAAGCTTCGAAAGATCAAGTGTGAAAAGGGTGACACGATCACTACATTCTTGAACAAGCTCACCAACTGCAGAGATGAGCTTGCAAGCATAGGGATCACTACCATTGATGATGATATGGTGAGTGTAGCACTCCTTTGCCTTCCTAAGAGCTGTCATAGCTACCAGGACTCAGTGAATGGAAGGGACAAATAGTCAGATTAGGAACGACTATCGTCAGATTTGATGCAGGAGGAGATCAGACGGAACACCAGAGATGGAGCTTCTTCATCAAAACATGATGATGAAGATAACTTGGCTTTAGCATCTAAAGCTAAGAAAGGGAAAGGGAAGGCATCCCAATCCAAGTCTTCTCAAGGAGGGAATAGGTTTGACAAGTCGAAGGTGAGATGCTTTCATTGTCATGAGTTGGGTCACTATGCTACTAGTTGCCCAAGGAAGAAGTCCAAGAAAGGTTCCTCCAAGGAATCTGATGGTGATGCTCTAGCTTCACAATTTGAGATGGATTTCTCACTTATTGCATGCATGGTTTCATCTAGCATGGGATGTGTTTGGTACTTGGACAATGGAGCCTCTTTCCACATGTTAGGTGACCAGACTATTTTCAGCACTTTGGAGGAGAAGGATCTCTAGATACGGATGGAGATGGGTGATGACAGAAAGTACCGTGTCTTAGGTGAAGGTACGGTTGTGTTTCAGAGGAAGCATGGTTCTCCCTTCTCTCTTTCTAATGTTATGTATGTACCAGGACTAAAAAAGAATCTTGTGTCTATTGCTATGCTTGAGGATAAAGGCTATGATGTAGTCTTTAGTTTGGGAAAGGTTTTCCTAAGGCATATTGGCACTAGACAGACCAAACAAATAGGGATTCAAGTTAAGAATCTCTATAAGTTACAAGTAGAAGACTGTGCTGCTTTGAGTTCCAAAGCAGAAGTGATGCATGGCCAAGATATTGGTGAGTTATGGCATAGGAGACTGGGCCACTTGCATCATGGGGCCTTAAAGATCATGCAGCAAATTTCTACCAGATTACCCAAGTGCAAGCTGGAGCAAATGAGCACATGCAAAGGTTTCAATTTGGGTAAGTATGAAAAATCCTCCTTCCATGATCAGGATGGTAGAGCAGGAGCAGTTCTGGAGCGAGTTCATTCAGATGTATGTAGGCCCTTCTCTACAGCCTCCATCACAAAGCAAAGGTATTATGTTATTTTTGTTGATGATTTTTCTCGTAGATGTTGGATCTACTTCATGGAAAAGAAGGATCAAACCTTCTTGAAGTTTTGTGAGTTCAAAGCTTTGGCAGAGAAAGAATCAGGGATGAAAGTAAAGGCCTTCCAAAGTGATAACGATGGAGAGTATTTTTCCTAGCAATTTAAGGACTTATGTGCTTCAGAAGGAATTAAACGGGAACTCACGGCACATCATAATCCACAACGGAATGGGGTGGCCGAAAGGAAGAACAGATCTATTATGGGCACAGCTTGATCGATGTTGCATGACCAAGGCCTACCACTTCATCTGTGGGCTAAGGCATGCAATACAACAGTATATCTTTAGAACATAAGTCCTCATCGTATTTTGGGGAGGAAGACACCTATGGAGGCTTTTTCCAGGAAGAGACCAGATGTGAGTCACTTTCGCATCTTTGGATCACCAGTCTTCTTTCATGTGACCAAAGATGCTCAAAAGAAACTAGACCCAACAGCTGAGTTGAGAATACTTGTGGGGTACACGGATACACCTCACAACTATCGTGTGTTTCTGCCTGCCATTCAAAGGACCGTAGTGTGCAAGGATCTGAAGTTCGATGAGAAGCGAGCCATGCGAGTATCACTTGAGAGGGAGCTCAAGTTGCATGGTGATGATGAGGAACTATTAGTTCCTAAGGAGGAGGAGCCTCCTGATGATGCGGATCAGCCACATGCAGATATTCTAGTAGTGGAGATCACCACTGCTGGAGAGTCTTCCAGAGATGGGTGGAAATGCTCACGGGAAGCTGACAGATTGATGCAGGATGTGAGAGAGAATTTGGGGCAGCCATCCTCTCAGAGCAGATAGAGGAGATCTCCCGATAGATACACTAGCTTCATGGCCTTGGTTGGGGAGTGTGTAGTGATCGAGCCTTCTTCTTTTGAGGAGGCAATGTAGTAGCCAGTTTGGGTTGATGCGATGGTAGATGAGTATGATTCTATCATGCGGAACAGTGTGTGGGCTGTTGTCCCTAGACCGGGGGGCAAGTTAGTGGTTACCTCCCGATGGCTTTATAAGGTAAAGCAGGCAACTGATGGTAGTATTGAGAAACACAAGGCAAGGTTTGTTGCCCATGGTTTTTCACAGGTTGAGGGGATTAAATATGATGAAACCTTTGCTCCTGTTGCAAGGTACTCATCGATTAGATTGATTCTAGCACTATCAACACAGATGAGTTGGCAGATCCATCAGATGGATGTGAAAACAACATTCCTAAATGGGGAGAATGAGGAAGAGGTATACATAGAGCAGCCAGAGGAATTTTAGACCTTTGATCGTGAGTCACATGTGTGTCAGCTCAAGCGAGCATTGTATAAGCTGAAGCAAGCACCCCGTGATTGGTATACTAGGAACGACAACTATTTCACTGGGTTGGGCTTCACCAAGAGTGAAGCGGATGCGAACCTCTACCACATCATTGTAGATGGTAAGCTATTGATTATTGTACTTTATGTCGATGATCTGATTTTGACAGGTGATGATCAGTTGATCAAGTCTTGCAAGGAGGACCTTGCAAGAGAGTTTGAGATGAAGGACATGGGTCTCATGCACTACTTTCTAGGCATGGAGGTGTGGCAGAGAGATGGGGAAGTATTTGTGTCTCAACGCAAGTATGCCAATGAGATACTCAGGCACTTCCACATGGAGATGTGCAAGCCCATGGAGATTCCTCTAGCAGGTAACTGGAGGAAGGAGGATGCTACTTCAGGTGAGGTAGTAGTTGCTACTGTTTATAGGCAGCTTGTGGGTTGACTCATGTAATTGGTGAACACATGACTGGATTTGTGCTTTGCGGTGAACCAGCTGAGTCAAGCTATGGTTCAACCAACCAAGTTATTTTTTAAGGCGGCAAAGCATGTGCTGAGATATCTCAGAGGCACTACACAGTATGGATTATGGTACAGGCAGACAGAGGGAGTGAAGCTCCAAGGATTCACGGATGCAGATTCGGCAGGTAGTCCATCAGACATGAAGAGCACTTCTGGAGGAATCTACAACCTTGGGTCAGTTGCGGTTTCTTGGTATAGCAGGAAACAGAGATCAGCTGCACTTAGCACAGCGGAGGCAAAGTACATGGCAGCTAGTCAGGCTGCACGTGAGGCCATATGGATGCGGAAGATTCTAGTGGGATTGTTTGGTCAGATGATGGATCCTACAGTGATATATTGTGATAATCAGAGTTGCATTAAACTCTCTAAGAATCCAGTGTTTCATGACAGGTCCAAGCATATAGATATTCGCTATCATCATCTACGGGATTGTGTGGTCAAGAGGATCATGATGTTGTAGTACATTTCGACCGAGGAATAGGATGCAGATATTTTGACAAAGGCATTGTCAAAATGCAAGTTTGAGTTCCACAGAGACAGTACCGGGGTTGCTGATAATCCCTTTCTTGTTGAGAGGGAGTGTTGAAAAGTGTGCAATAAGAAATGCTAAATTTAGAATGTGCTAAAACTAGAACTCCTAAAAATAGCATGTCTAAAAGTAGCAATTTGGCCATTGAGGTCATTGGCCACCTTTATTGAGAGGTGAAATTGCTAAAGATGGAAAGTTCTAAAAATAGCATTTCTGGGTCCCTTCCTATTTATAGCAATCCCTAGTCTATCTATAGGAAGTAAAATCGAATTTGGTCTTAACAGCAATTTAAAATATTAACTGATTAATCTCCATGAGTTAATTAGTTGTAAAAATTAAACTTGAAGTCTTTGTGAGGAAATGTAATTAGTTGTCCCACTGATTGAGAAATTTATCCTTTATTCTCTCCACTGATTGAGGAATTAAGTATGAGTTCTATAATGAGAGAATCAGTTGACTTAGTTCTAACTAGTCAAGTCTAGTTAGATTATTTTAACAAGTTGTTAAAATAATAAAATATAGTTTGTTAATGCTTGCATGCATGTGAAAACTATTATTTTAGATAACTGAGTATTTTCTCATGGATAACTGATGCATGGCAGTTCAGACAGAGACCCAGTTGAGATCAGATGAGGGACAGTGTACTATCAGATGCTTGGATCTTCCCATGGAATATTCCTTGCATGCAAGAGGAACTAGAGTCCTCAAGGATTGCATAGTAGGACCTGAGGTTGACAACAGGTATGATCTGAGGCCAATTCGCATAGGTTTGTAATTGGACCCGAATCAAAATTGTGCAAGGAAATAGGGGATTAGAGGACTTGTGGCCTATACATTGAGGCCTAGTGAGTCTATGATCTTCATCTTTTGATTGCAGAGAGTACAAGATAGCTCTTGAGCTGATATTTTTTGTAAACAGAAGAGGATTTCCACTTGATTGATAATACAGTGTTGGGGTTTTATGCTGGTGCTTTCCCCAGTGATATATCTTGTGTTATGTGTGATTATTTCTCTTGATCAGTTATATGTGTTTATGCTTGATGTTGCTCATGAAATCGATTTTGCTTCCGCTTAATGTTTTGTAGAAGTAGATCAAGTATTATGATTTAGGAAATTGCATATATCAGTTTGATCTACAGGTGAAATTTCTACAGATCCTATCCATGAAGATGGAGGAGAATGAAGCAATTTCTTCATTCATAGCAAGGGTCAAGGATCTGAAAACCAAATTATTAGATATTGGTCATACAATGGACGATACAGATATTGTGACCATTACAATGAATGGTGTCACTGATTATTATCAAATGTTCATCACTGGGATAAATGCTAGAGAAAAGATCCCACATTTTGAAGAGCTGATAGTTATATTGATGAAAGAAGAAGAGAGGAGATCGACTCTGAAGCCCCAGAGTGCCGATCTTGCATTGGCGGTGAGGAAAAACTTCTACAAAGGGAAACGAGGTCCACAACAGCAAAACGGAGCAAGTTCACAGAAATGGCCAAATCTGACCCAAGGTATGCACCCCAAATAAAAACTACTGTGAAACTAAATGTTTTTATTGTGGAAAATTGGGTCATATTGCCAGGGAATGTAGGAAAAAGAAGTATCATGAATAACAGCAGAAGCCAAAGAGACATGTAGGTCATCTCGCAAATGGTCATCAAGTGCAGAATTTGAGATTGTTCATGGCAGATCGTGATGAAAATGTTGATGCAGACATCTGGTATGTAGATTCAAGAGCATCAACGCACATGATAGGGAACAAGCACTAGCTGGAGGATTTTAGAGAGATCAACAAAGGTGCACAGATTTACCTAGGTGATGACAGAAGTCATCAAATCAAAGGATGTGGAAACTTTTCTATTATTCTACTTGATGGTAAAATTAAACAAATTTATAATGTAATGTATGTGCCTGGCATAACAAAGAACTTGATTTTTGTATCAATGATTACAAATCAAGATTTGAAAGTTGATTTTTTAAAATCTAATTGCTACATTAAAGATCTGCTAGATAGCATGAAGACAATTGCAATAGGAATACGAACAGGAGGACTATACAAGTTGGATGTGAGACCTGCACCGATTCGAGCATTGATAGCAGTGAGCCTGACTACAAAAGAGCTTTGGCACCAGAGATTCGGCCACATCAATTACAATGATTTGCTGTTACTACAGAGGAAAGAAATGGTAAGAGATCTTCCTATGCTAAAGCAAGTACATAATGATTGTGATGCATGTACTTTAGGAAAAATGCATAGAGAAGAATTCCCTGTTAGAGTAGAAAAGAAACAGAGGGATATACTGGAGTTAGTGCACACAGACCTTTGTGGTCCCATGCAGACAAAATCATTAGGAGGTGCACTATATTTCCTATTGTTTATTGATGACTGTACGAATTTTTCTTGGGTGTATTTCTTAAGTAAGAAGAGTCATACATTCAAATACTTTAAGCAGTTCAAAAATATGATTGAAAGACAAATAGGGAAACAGATAAAAATTCTTTGTTCTGATCAAGGAGGAGAATATATGAAATATGAGCTTATCAGATATTGTAAAGATCATGGAATTTTGCAACAGTTCACAGTACCCCATACTCCACAACAGAATTGAGTAACAAAAAGGAAGAATAGAACTTTGGTGGAATGTGCTAGAAGTATGTTGAAAGGTAAGAATCTTTTGAATGGTTTTTGGGCTGAAGCAGTGAATACTGCGATTTATTTGAAAAATAGGAGTCCTACAATAAGTCTTGAGTCTAAAATTCCTTTTGAAGCATTATATGGATATAAGCTTGCAATAAAACACTTAATAATATTTGGATGTAAAGCATTTGCCAACATACCAAAGGAAGATAGAAAGAAATTAGACTCAAAAGCCATCAAATGCACTTTTATAGGGTATTGTTCATCACATAAACCATACAGATTATTTAATCCCTCTACTCATAAGATGTTTGTTAGTAGAGATGTTAAATTCCATGAGCAGGATCATCAAGAACCTGATGAGCACTATGATGGATGGGACATTCTGTACTTTGAGGAAGAAGAAGCAGAGAACAATCAGGTTCACCAGCAAACAAAGGCAGAGAATGAACAACAACAACAACAACAACAGTAGCAACAACAGTAGCAACAACAATAGCAACAACAACAACAACAACAACAACAACAATAGTAGCAGCAGCAGGAAGCAAAAGTAAATGATGGTCAAGTAAGGTTTGAAACCACCACTCCACCACTAAGGAGATCAGGTAGGAAAGCTCAAATGCCTGCAAGATATAGGGAAAATGCTTTTATAACTAATATGATGAATGTTGTTGAACCATCTAGTTATAAAGAAGCAAATGAAAGTAATGAATGGAAAATAGCCATGGAACAAGAATATGATTCAATAATCAGAAACAACACTTGGGAATTGGTAGAAATCCCTAGAGGAAAACATGTCATAGGTTGCAAATGCCTATATAAACCGAAAATTAATGCAAATGGAACTATAGAAAAATTGAAAGCTAGGTTGGTTGCAAATGGGTACGCACAAAAAGAAGGGATAGATTATGAAGAAACCTTCAACCCTGTAGCTAAATTGAACACCATCAAAATGTTAATTGCTTTAGCTACTAAGAAACATTGGATGATGCACCAACTAGATGTAGAGTCTGCATTTTTGAATGGAGAACTGAAAGAAGAGGTTTATTTAGAGCAACCGGAAGGGTTTGTCCAAAAGGGAAAAGAACATTTAGTTTGTAGGTTGAAGAAAGCACTCTATGGACTAAAACAAGCTCCCAGGTCGTGGTATGAGAAAATTGATTATTTTTTTCGAGAAGCTAACTATAATAGAAGCAAGAATGACCCTAATCTTTACACCATGAAAGATGAACAAGGGTGTGTAGTGCGAATTTCATTATATGTAGATGATTTGATAATTACAGGTGATGTTATATATCTGATTGATGAAATCAAGCAGCAGATGTCACAGATGTTTGAGATGAAGCATCTTGGTGAACACAAACATTGTTTAGGTCTCAAGATCTGGAGAGATTTAGGTCAAACATTTCTGTCTCAAGAAAAGTATGTCAAAGGCCTGTTAGAAAAGTTTAGAATTGATCAGTCTAAGCCTACACCGGTACCATTGCAGTAGAACATCAAATTGCAGTGTGAAGATGGCTCAAAAGCAATGGATGCAACACTTTGCAGACAGCTGGTTGGGAGTCTGATCTACCTAACCACCACTAGACATGATTTGGCTTATGTAGTCAACATGCTAAGTCAATTTATGTCTAAGCCACTTGAAAGCCATTGGAATGCAGCGAAGAGTGTTTTGAGGTATCTACAAGGTACTGTAGGTTATGGTATTATTTACACTAACTCTTTTGATGTTGGATTGGCAGGATTTGCAGATTCAGATTGGGTAGGAAATGTAGATGATCGCAGATCTATAACAGGTTATGAATTCAGTCTTGGATCCGGGGTGATCACATGGAGCAGCAAGAAGCAGAACACTATCTCCTTGTCTTCAGCAGAAGCAGAGTATCAAGCCATGTGCACAACCACCTGTGAGGCGGTTTGGTTGCAGAGACTTCTCCAAGATGTTGGGGAAGAACAAACAATCGCAACAATAATCAGATGCAACAATCAAAGCTCAATCAAGCTGGCCAACAATCCGGTGTTTCACAAAAAACACTAAACATATTGATACTTAATTTCATTTTGTAAGGGAGAAAGTGCAATCTAAAGAAATTCATCTGGAATATTGTAATACATGTGATAATGTTCCAGACATTTTCGCTAAGCCTCTTGGAAAAGTTAAGTTTCAAATGTTTAGGGAGATGTTAGGCATATATGTGAACCCATTCTCCATTAAGGGGGAGTGTTAAAGATAATGGAGAATATCCTAGAATAGGTAGAGTTGGTTCACTTAACCTCAGTGTATGAATTAGTTTCTATTTCTTAGGATGCTGTTCTAACTTCCCTAAAACCATGTATTCTATTTAATGTGTAATGTTGATGAACAATGTAGAGCGTTATGCAGAACCAAACTCTCTTGGTTCAGACTCTCTTTCATAGAGTTGACCAATGGGTTTTATTTTAATACAAACATTGCCACTTTTATCACCTTTCCACCAGAAGAGAAATATGTCATGTTGAATTTGACATTGATTGAACTATATACATCTTTCATTTTTTAGTTTTGGATTTAAAATTAAGTGAATTATTTTTCTTGGAAAAATTTTAAGGATGCAAAATTTCAAGGATGCAAATTTTTAATAGTTTTATATATAATCTTCATATAATTTTGGAAATTTTAAAGTAAATGAAATTTATACTATAAATTTGGGAAAATAATTTTTAGAAGAAAATGGAAATTTATGAATCTTATTTTTGAAAAACCATTGAAAATTAGCCCACTAGCGAATATTAACCCCTACAATTTTCCATGGTTATTCCATAACAATAATAATAAAATTAAGAGCATTGTTATTCCATGACAATAACAACGTATATTCATTTAACTCTTCTAGAGTTTGGCTCTCATTTTTCTATGTGCTAAGAAATGTCATCCATGAGATTTAAAAGTGGCTCTATCAAAAATTGGAAGAGTATGCCATAATCATGTAGAAAGAAAAAAGAAAGAAAATAATTATTTTATGTTAATGAGATTAAATATAATTTATAGCATAAATTGTTTGGAGTTGTCTATAATGCGACTTTTTGGAGATTCCGGTGACGGAATCCGGCAGAAGAAATTGAGGTTAAATCTTGATTTGTTGCAGTTAAAATGGTTTTTTAACTGCATATTTGGATTCAGCACCTTGGAAAACCCCTGGGACGCTTTCATTGTGCAGAAACTAGCTATCAAACTTGCGATTCCAATAAATTCCTGCCGGATTTCGACCGGAAAAACCCGCCGGAAAGGCTTTCAAAAAGTCGCGTTATAGACAACTGCAAGTATTCAATGTTTTTTTGTGAAACCTCGTAATAAACGCTCCCAATGTCTCAACAAACTCTTGTTAAATAAATTATCCCAAAAACTAACTAGAATAACTTTCTCTACTATCTTTAAAAACCTCACATTCTAAAATAAAAGGAGTAGTCTACCAAGGCAAAGGAATTGCCCGAACGGCCAAAAGTGGCTGGAATTCGAGCAAAAAAATTTTAAAAAATCTTGTAGAGCCATTGCCCAGACGGCCAAAAGTGGCTATAATTCGAACAAAAAAATTTCAAAAAATCTTGTAGAGGCAGTGTCTGAATCATGTTTTTGATGGTGGAAATAGATTCAGCACCATCAAAAAATTCTAGGACACGTAAAATTTTGAAGTTTAACAACTATAACTTAGATTCAAAAAATCCTCACTGAATTTTCTTTAAATATGACTAAAATTTCTATAACTTTTCCCACAATTCCTCTAGCTCATTCAACTACAACCAAATAAAATATTTTACTCCGTATGTAAATATTAAGTACACTACCCCAATATTCTCTGGATATACTCACAATCTCCCCATGGTCCTCCTTTCAGGAAATTGTACTGCCTGGAAAGATCTTGCGTACCTATACTTAACCCTACCCAGCGGCCTTTATGCATCCCATCACATATGCTTATTCAATATTTGTTTGACTTCAAGGCAGCGAGTTCAGCGGGAGGGGGCAGCCACCACCACCCTATCCTACTTATTTACCGGGCTGTCAGCGAGTTCCCCAAGAAAAGCAACCATCAAACTTCATTTGGAAACCGCGCTCGCCACTTATCCACATCAACTGGTTGATTAATTAATCACAAAAGCAGGCGGCAACGCGTGCAAATATTCCAAAACAGTACACCACGTTCCTATTTTTTTATACGAGATTAAGGTAGATTGTTTCAGAAAAGTATATGACTTTGCTGCTAGAATATTATGTGATAAGTTCGGGAAACTGCCTCTTTTGTTTTCTAAATATATATCAGGTTGAAATTTAGATAAATATATATATAAATATATATATATATATATATATTAAAAAAAGAAGTGTAATAAGATTTTTAGTTATGGAGATTTATCTCATATTATTATAGAGATTTTTAATTTGTAAATAGATTTTGTTACAATATCATAAGAAATATTATAGTTAATTAAGATCATTTATATAGAGCTTCGTGTTTTCTCCTAAGAGGTTACAGGTTCAAAACCAGAGGGGGGTAGAGTATGTATGTCTTGCTAGACTTAGCAGTTAAATCGCTGTCCGAAGGTGGGTCCCTTGTCCCACAAACAAGGGGGTCTCATACATCAATTTGGTGTCTTGCTTGGCTGTATGACCTTAAAAATAGATATTATTATTATTATTATAAAGTAACATAACTCATTTTATATGGCACTTATTAATATGAGAAGTTTTTAGTTAATAAAATTTAATTAAATGAGAAAAAAAAACATAACTACTTTGGAAATGAATCTCATATAATTAAAAATATTTTATAAAATTTAAATCTCCATATCTAGATAATAATTATTAATTATTGATAATTAATTCACAATATCTCAAATAAATAAATAGTAATCCTAATGCAATTACTATTTGTACCATTAAAAATCGCCATAATATGAAATCTTTGTAAAGTAGATAATTATAAAATCAAATCCCCTTCATTAACCATAAAACATTAATAGTCGCTGATTATTCTAAAAACTCAAAAATTGGTGTGAAAATCCTATTTCGACAATTATTTTTAATTATATATGCAATAATTCTCAGTGCTGTGAACTTTCTCGTACTTCAATTAATATAAAATTGCTTATCATTTTCCTCACAAATGCTATGATATGATTGCCTTCTGTCACGAGGGAAGCGAATCTTTCACATCGCCAATAAAACTCCCATTCCTCTCCCACTCCCATCCTTCAATTCCAACGTGCCCATTTACAGACACTGCACAATGTTCTTGTTCGCTCATCAACGTTCAGAAATGGCTCCAACGGCTCAGCTGCTGCAGTCCGCCGAAGCCTTAACAATGCCGGGAGTAAGCCCATTTCTGCAATTACCCTCTAATTTATTGCATTCGGTCAACCCCTTTGATACCACATATCAATTCAGCTGTCTGGTTTACGCTAAACTCTGGTCTTACTGATGTTCCCACAAACAAATTACTTTGCTTCACAGGTTCAGGTGATTATTTTGAATGCTAATATGTGCTGCCTAGACTGCCGGGACAAGGTCTCCACAGTGCTCTCCAAAATGGACAGTATGTTAATTCTTCATCACATTCTCCACAGTGACATTAATATTTGCAGTGAAACTATAGCGAAAGAATGTTTTAGCGCTCCATTGTGAATGAATGAAGGGATATTAATGCCATAAGACCAAGTTGTTTAAGGGGATGTAAGACTTTTAGCTCATCACAAGTTTATATTTTTCTCTAAGTTTACTCTCTTGTCATGAATTTTATCGTCATGGATTTGCCCAAGAAATTTGCAATCTTGATTAAGAAATTTACAATCTTATCCAGAAATTCGCAATTAGTTTTGATAAGCCTTGCTTCCTCAAACAACTTGTTCAAACAATCCACTTTCAAAATGCTTTTAAACTGATTAAAATTATACTCCTACCCCAACAATTTGTGATATAATGTCATTCTGTAACAACCTCTCCTTTCCTACAAAATATGCAGATTCTTTTGTCTTCGTTTTGTTTTATCATTTTCTAAATATGTTTGTTGTGATAATGGGTAGATTTGCTGGACTATGTGGTGGACGTGACGCAGAAGAAGGTAATAGTTAGAGGGCGTGTGGATCCCAAGAAGAGGAGGCACAGAATAAGATTAATGGCCAACGACAAGAAGAGAAAGTCCATCGAATTCCAGAGGTTGCGAGGTGAAGGATACCCTAGTGATGTACAACAGCAATATTGCAGCGGCAGGCCAAAGAAATCAACAGATAATCTCGTTCATCAGGCCTGCTGTTTTCATTGTGCGTCGTCTTAGCGGCCTCTGCGTGTTGTTGATTTGCAGATACCACTAATATTTGTAATTAACGTGATAATTATTCTGTCCCCTCTACCCTCCCTGACACAGTGGAATCCAAAGCAATTTCTCTGGTATTTTGGTCCTGACAAGTTTTATACATCTCAGGAAGTCTTACCCAAAATGACAAGTTTCTCTACCGAATTTCAGTGGTTCAGTGTAATGTTCCGGACGGGTCTCATGGGGCTTCCAATGGTGCATAAGCCGGAGTTTAATACAACTACTTAAGTCTTAAATAAGCCGGAGTTTAATACAACTACTTAAGTCTTAAATTTCCCTGTATCTGCAAAGGAAAAATTGTTAAAATACTGTTTGTACAATAAAAATTGTTGAAATATGGTTTGCATTGATCAAATGATGATAATGGTTTCGAGTACTTGAATATATATTCAGAGAATGGGAAGTAATTTCACAGCATAATCTAGGATTTTTGAAATTGTAAATTTATTTTTAATGAAAGTTGAAAATTGTAATTACTTTTGTATGTAAGAGTTGCTTAAATTTGGAGAATAAGTTAACAGAGTCAAGTCTAGTGAGTTTGAGTTAAGTTATAGTTTGGGAATAGTTGAATTTAGAGTGTGTGCACATGAAGTTATTTTAGGCGAGCTTCTGGTTTAAAAAGGCTGGTTTAAAAAGGTTTAAATACCCTTCCCAGAGTTCATTGTAGTAATCAAATTTATGTGATCAATAAAATAATCGAGTTTATGTGATTAATAAAAAAGCCGCAGCTTGTGTTTGTTTTGTGTGAATTATTTGTGTTATTTTGCATCTATCCTCCTTTACCTTTCCAACAAATTAGTATCAGCGCTGAGAAAAGATCACAATATCAGTGAGGCCTGCCGATAAAAAGAAAACCAAGTAAAGAAGACCAGCAAATTACTTTGCAAAATTGTCAGAAGAGAAGATAAAAGTGCACAAGGCACCCATGCTAGCTATTAATTTTTCAGTTTGTTTCTCCACTAAGCTAATGTTGACAGAGATCTGTAACTCTTTCGTTCTGTTTCTCGGACCACGTTAATGGTGAAAAAGATATGTAACTTCTGTTTTTGGTTTGTTTCTCCGACTACGATAATGTTGACAGAGATATGTTAAAATATCTGGCGTACGATGAACCGAAAAGATATATCAAATTGGAGGTGTGACAGAGCCATTTTAAATGTATTTGACTTAACGATGAATATAAATTTATATTCATAATTCTTATTTCAGATTTGTAAGTCTCTTAACCATTTATTTTCAACCCAAGTACAATTTTTACGTTCAGAGTAACGTGTTTTAAAAGTCTTGAGATCCATAAATGTTTGACGGTCTTCGGATTTGAAAGTAACTAATTTCCCAAATTTTATGTTGAGTAAGCTCTAAACTTTCTGCTTAAATGTGATAATATTAGTAAATTTGGATATCTGTAACGTCACGTTCTTAATAGAATATTTGTTATGAAATTTTTAATAAGGTGGGTTTAATATATATAAAATAAATTATTTGGGGATTTTTTAATATTAACCTTAATTTTGAATTTATAAAATTTCAAGAATGATTAAAATTTTTAATATGTAAATCATTTTATAAGTATAAAAAATAAAATGTATACCTCTATTTAGTATATCAATAAGTTTATACTAGTATTTAATAATATTATTTATATTTATATAAGTTTTGCCATTTTTTTTTTTTTTAATTTATTAATATCTTGATTATATATATAATTATAGGATTTTATTTTTATTTTCATAATTTAATTTTATTGCATTGACTTTATATAGATAAATAATAAATTAAAAAAATATATTGAAATTTTATATACTTATTAATCAAATTGAAACACCAAATTTTGAAATATTCTCCATACAGATATAAATAATTATTTTAATTTGTATGATGAAATAAAAGAGGAAAAAAATGTTGGATTTATTAATAGATAAAGTCTAGTACATTTGTCTTTTGTCTTGATATATGTTCTTCCATGCTTCTGAGGATATATAACAAATAAATGTCTACATACCAAAAAAAAAATTGCTTTATCCCCCAAGTACCCAATATTCTTCCCAATATAAACTTAAAATTATGTAAAGCATAGAGAGAAAGGGATTTGTCATTCATCTAGTCAACATATGTATATGAAAACAACATACAAAATATTACAATATAAAGACAAAAAACTTGGGATGTTACAGAATGTTAATCAGGCCCTCTTCCTTGATCGTTTGTCTTCTGTGTATATGTACTTCATGACTCCATAATCCCCGCTCAAACCTTCCTTGGACAGCTTGTCCACATCCATCTTGGCTTCCTTGTATATGTGATTAATAGTATAGGTTGTGAGAGAGTCTAGAATGTGTTTGACCTGTTTATCTAGCCACATAGGGTGGGAGGATCAAAATATATATGCGCTTGTATTCAATCAATAAGATATCTAGAATCACCATAAATATGAAGACTATGCATATGCTTCTCTTGCACAAACCAAAGTAGACCCCATAAAGCAATTATTTCAGCTCTATTGTTTGTGCTTGGTCCTCCATTCGAAGAAAGATTATATTGTGATCTTTTGCTTACCTTGAGAACTTCTCCACAACCACACATGCCAAGTTGTGTTGCTCCATCAAAACATCCCACAGGAAGGAAAAAGGGCGAAGGAACTAGTCGATGGCATGAGTCTATGGGTGAGACAATCACAGGTGAGAGAGATGTCATCCATGTCAATATCCTAATGCATATCCAACTAATATTGAACGACTACCAATCAAACAAATGGTAATTGCATGCGTTCCATATTTTTCATATAATGAAAAGAGGTGTCTCCTTGTATTTTCCATTTCCAAAATTCCAATTTATGATGCATTGTTCAAAGTTGGATGCCCAACTGTACGATATCTTAAGAAAATGTGAAATACGATTCCAAACCATACATGTAATGGGACAAAAGAAGAAAATATGATTAACAGATTCCGTTGACGCCCTGCAGAAAATGCAATATCCAGAACCCAAGAAACCCCTCTTCAATAGGTTGTCACATGTAAGTATTTTGTTCCTCCACACGAGCCAAGAAAATAGAATAATTTTAATATGGATATGCCACTTCCAGATTTTGCAGAAAAAAGAAGGGTTGTGCAAGTCAAAACTCTGCATTATGAAAAATTGATATGTCTTAGCCACGATAGGTGATTTCTTATGTAATCTCTCATCCCAAGTAATATTGTCTCCAAGTGTGTTGTAAGAAAGGCCTTCTAGACATATATTTGTAACATAACCCTGCCTTTCCACTGTGCTTTGTCCTTCCAAACCCATATCTTCACCCTCTTTCCAAATTGGGCATCCCACTTGCTAGTGGTTGATTGCTTGGTATAAAAGAAAATATCCTCTTCGATGAATAATATCAATTGTATGTCCCTGAATATGCAAGTCATTTTTTGTGCCCTTTATGATGTTTGTCCCAATCAGAATTTTATGGCCATTGCCAAAATTCCATGTCATCCTCATATGCTAGAACATGATAATTTTAATAAAACTCCTCCAAATCAGAGATCCTTTTGTTCTGGTGGGTATGATGTCTTTGTATATAGTCCCAATATTAGAATCTCTCATATACTTGTCCTTTATGATGTCCTACCAGACCCCTTGACCATTCAAGGCCCTCCAGAAAGATTTAATTAGCAAGGAGAATCCAAAGATTCTTTGATCTAACAAACCCCATCAACTAAATTCCTTTGGGATAGTCAATGTGTCCCACCTGCAAAGATGGAATTTAGTTGTCATTTCAGTCCTAGACCAAAGAAATCGAGATATCATAGATTTAATCTTAGAGGCAATAGATGAAGGAATCATATATAGATGTGCCCAATATAGAGTTATCTATTACATAATAACCTAAATTAGTATATATCTGCCACCCAAAGTGAGCAATCTGTGTGATCATGTGTTCAATTTCCTCTTGTATTTATCCACCATCCAAAGCTAGTCTTTGATTCTGTATCTATTGAGCTTGAGTCTGAAACCCAAGTAGGTGAATCCAGCCTCAAGGGGGGTAGTCTGAACTCTGAATATGCCAACAATGAAGTCTATATCCAACTTGTCACTAGAAGAGTAGTAGAGAATAGATTTGTTACCATTTGTAAGAAGCCCAGAAGTCACACCATATCTAAGAAAAATGTTGTGTAATGCAGACCACTAGGATCTGGATATGATGTCAAAGGTTATAATATCATCAACAAAAAACAAGTGAGTTATGTTCACATGTCTAGTAATATATAAGCCCTGAAAGAGTCCATGTGAATGTGCCTCTATGATTCTCATACTAAGACCGTCCATAACAAGAATAAAAATAAAAGGTGAAAGAGAGGATCCTTGTCTCAGTCCTCTTCTTGCATGAAAAATGTGGCTGGGAGACCATTGATCAAGACAACAAAACAAATAGATGTGATACAAGCCATTATCCACTACACATTATGAGATCACATGCCAATCTTGTAGAGAATGAGCTTGATGTATGACCAATCCACACAGACATAGGCCTTATGTAGGTCAATTTTCATCACCATTGCCTCCTTCTTTTTGGTATGTATAGTATGGATACATTCTTGTGTCGTTGTGATTGCATCATGTATCTGTCGATTGTTTAAAAACCTAAACTGTTAATGGGAGATATGTAAAGATAGTACCTTATTGATGCGCCTTCCGATCACCTTTGATATTAGCTTGTAGATAATGTTTCATATGGGTATAGGTCTAAAATCCTGAAATTTAGTGGGGAAGAGGATTTCTGAATGAGAGCTAAAAAAGTAGAATTTATAGCACTAGTGATCATTCCCCTAGTCCTAGACTCTTCCACTATATCCAATAAAATATGTCCCATTAGCTCAAAAAAATGTAGACAAAACTCCACAGTGAATCCATCCGGTCTCGGGCACTTGTCTCTAGAAAAATATTTATGTATAAGTAGAAGTTCCTCCAGATTAATAAGGAGGTAGAGGTCCTCATTTATATTATATTCAAACATCATTGGATATAGTTCCAAAGGCCATATCTAGTCCTTATAATACACATCCTCCCTGGCCTTTTAAAAATGTTCAAAAAAATTTACAGTCTCATCTTGTATTTCAGGAGTGGTATATTTGGTATCCCCATCAGAAGATTCTATTTGTCAGATATCATTAATTTGTTTCCTGTGATTTATGCACCGGAGGGAAAAGTTATTTTTATGGTCTCCCTCACATAACCATGTCGCTCTACTCTTGAGCCTCCATGCGACTTCGTGTATGTTAAGAATTTCATTATTCCTATCTTCTAACGATCTAAGATGTTCCCAATCTACATGTGTTGAATCCTTTTGTTCCATGGCTCTACCGAAAATAGATATTTCATGAGTGATCTTGTGCAATTCTGATATCAGTTGTTTCTTTTTCAATCTCTTCCATGTCCTACACCTAATTTTGATGATATTGAGCTTATTTATTAGGGCTCGCATCACAAATTCATCTAGTTGTCTGTGGGTCTCAATCCATATGGAGTTTACTAGCCCATTATAATATTTGTCTTCAAGCCATACCCTTTTGAGTTTAAAGAATATACCCCAATGAATATTCACCATCCTCCATTAGATTATAATGGGAAGATAATCAGATATATATGTCATATGAACACAAGACTTCAAATTGCCGAGAACCTCAACTAGATTTTATTGTACCAGGAAATAGTCCAGTCATTTCACCACATGATCTTCGCCCGATATACGATTATTCTAGGTATGGTAAAGGGCACAAGGGAAAATGTCCACCAAGTTATGATTTGAAAAGAGATTATATAGTCTATTAGCAAGCAGATTTCGTCTACTATGAAAACCCCAAGACTCCTATGCAAAAAGAGTGGCATTGATATCACCGGCCATGATAAGTCCACCAATCTTGAGTAGATTTCTTTGATGTATCATGTCCCATAAAAGAGGGCAATTTCTACAGAGCGCACGTATATTGAGAAAATTGATACGAAAAGGAGACCCCTGATACACCCAAACAAAGGGATGCCCTCAAAAAGACTAAAAGCATGGAAATATGCCCGCTGACGATCCCGCATGGCTATAATACCACTTGAAGAACCAATAGAGTTAACCCCAACAATTTTCCACGATGTACAAATCTCATGGAAATATGAGATGGCCCGAGAGGAATCAACAAGAATCTCTTGTAAGAGAATAATAAAGGGTCAAATGTGCGACATCATATGATGGAGGCTCAATTGTTTAGAGTGGTCCCCCAAACCCCTTAAATTTAGAGATAATATTTTCATTATGGAGCCCCCTAAGCGGGCTTTAGTGCTCTAAGGGCCCGAAGTAAGAAGAAGTAATAATAGGAACATCTACCATACCAACCGAGTCGTCAAAAAGAGTAGATTGAAAGCAAGTCAGCCACAAAAATGTTGACTTCCCTTTTTCCCAGTCTTCTGGACTGTTATATAATAGTAGAACCCGGGCTAATATGATGGGACGAGGTGGAGGCACTGCCCTTGTGGATGGTCAAAGCCTTGAGGTTCATGGCAAGATTGAGTAAGAGGAAATCTATGTTTTTTCCGACTGAATTATGGGGGAAGATATGAACTTGGGATCATCAGGGAGGTGAGAGGGCGGGGAAAGAGTTGATTCCAAAGGGGGCATAAAGGGTGAGATCTCTAGATTAGCGGTATGTAAAGGTTCGTGAAAAATATTAGAGGTGTTTGGAGAGGGATCAATCGGTGAGGAGAGAAATTATTCTTGGATGGGAGGATCTCACCACGAGGCCAAAGGCCTGAAAGATAAATTGGCAATATCAAAAGGGGGAGGGGGAATCTCTAAGGTGTGAGCAATAGCTGAGCCCACAAGGGGGGAAGATGGGGAAGAAATGTGAGGAGATGAGGTGGAAACATAAAATTGAGAAGAATCAAGATGAGAACAAGAAGTACCTCTATGAGATGTGCCAAAATTGCGAGCACCATGTTGTTGTGACTTATATGTTGCCATTATGATACATGTGTTGTCCTTGCGGCAACCCACATATAGGTCACATCATAAATGATAATGTGATGCATGATGACAACTCACATTGTAACAGGTCTATTTAGAGGTAACAGAGGAATATTATAGAAGAACAAGATGATAGAGCAAAGGATTATAGATCAGAATCAAGAAATTGAAGAAAAAGAATGTTTTAAGTTGTATACATTGGGTAACCTAGTCCAAGTTGCGTATACACGTGGGTACACGGAATAAAAGGAGCATATATGTATGTACTCAGTTTCACAGAAGGAAAAGCACGCATGGGATGGAAAATTAAGGTTAAAGAATACCAAGGGTCCATACCATGGTATTAGCCCACAATATTGAGTGAAATAATGGTTAATTGATCCCGTCTAAGAATACCATAAGTTCTAAGTGTTGTTTTGGTGCATGGTATTGACAAAGGTTCTAAGTATATAAGGATGAGAAGATCAAAGTGCTAAGTGTACAAGTGAAATGGTTTTTCATGAATACTTCTATTTGAAGTATATTTTGTGTTGTAAGGGCTATGATTATGATATAGATCTGAAATATCTTGTGCACCCTTAGATACAATGTTGGATCAGGATCATGAGACATGAAATGAATTATCATTGTATGATCTAATAATGGATAGCCTAGATCTGATTGCTAATGCATGTTTTATCCATTATATGCTATGATCTGGGTGTATTCGAAGTCTTGAAAAGTTGTGAAGTTATAAGTCATTATTTGCAGATCTATACATAGGTTTGCCTCAGTGAAGGTGTGTATGCACATGGATTCGGCACTTCCAAGTAGCATATGTAGAGGAAGGGCTTGTTGTTTAGAAATGATTGATCTATCGAATCAGTGTTGTTGTTTTATTATTATTTTTCA
This sequence comes from Pinus tabuliformis, assembly GCA_031772625.1. Taxonomy (NCBI): domain Eukaryota; kingdom Viridiplantae; phylum Streptophyta; class Pinopsida; order Pinales; family Pinaceae; genus Pinus; species Pinus tabuliformis. Next base: position 578,944,579 of record CM062819.1, read on the forward strand.
ATGATGTCTTCATTAGATCTGATGTAAAATTTATTGTATAAGGAGATTGAGTCTGGTTGACTGATTGATTGAGTAAGAAGGGTGATCTTTGTTGCTATATATTTAGAACTTTGTAATATGATAGTAGATATATAGAAAATCTCTGGTTAGTACAGTTTTTGGTTCAAAAGTTTTATGATTCAGTATCTTTAGAGGTATACGCAAGTTGGGTTACAGAAAGTAGCATATACATGCAGGTTATCCTCATTGAAGTAGTGTATACATTCTGACATATGATTTTTGAGGTTGTAGTTGGTCCTCATTGTTGATGCAGTGTTCTGGGTTCAGCTTTGTGTTCTAGTGACAATGATCTATTGTATTTTTCTTCAGAGTTGATGAGTTTCAGTGATTGGTTGATGCAGTTGTATTTAATGGTTGTATTACAGTTGTGGTGATTGATTTTGAGCTTCAATGTTACTGATGGGTCCAGTATGAAAATTTGATGAAACGTGGCCTACATATTGTGTTGATGTGTACTAGGAGTATCCAGTCTGAAAATTTATGAAACATGGTCCCTAGAGAAAGAGTGAAGGTGGTGTCCTTCTATAAGCCAGTGCCTACGTACTGGTAAACATATTAGCCAATACAAGAGCTAGGGGATTGGAGCTCCCTTCCATTAGAAGTAGGAAAGCGAGTGAAGGTTGTAGCCTTCAGCAGGTGAATGTCTGTGTACTGGAAAAAGTATACACCAATACAAAACTTGTAAACACTTTTTATAATAAGAAGATTGAAGACTGAGACAATAGCAGTGGTGGTTTTTTCCCACATTGGGTTTCCACCTGAAAAATCCTAGTGTTCATGTGTGCTTCTTATGTGTGTTGATTTATTCTGTTTTTACTGCATCTGTTTATTTCTTAGTAAATGCATCACACTCTTATTTAAGTTCAATAGACAATGAATTATTTGTTTTACAAGATTATTATATATATGCTGGTTTCATTCATTATAGTCATGGACATATGTTTTTTGGTTTCTCTAATAAAGCATATACAGTTTGAAAAGGAAAAATTATTATTAAAGTTTAAATATTGATTCACCCCACCTCTCAGTATTTTTCCCAACATTATTTGGATGAACAAACTGACTCTATGGAGTATTATGTAAGATCTTCTCCTTCCCGGACAATGATTCAACAAATGGCCAGTGCGGTGATAGTATAGGCATCTGAAAGGGGTGCCCTAATAGTTCAGCCTTTGCCAAATCTGAAGTAGACCCCATGCCAGGTCTAAATTTTCTTGGAGACCCCCCAGAGAAATGAGCGTCAGCTAGTATCTAGGCCACTCGCTTATCTTGAGCACCCATAACCCTCAGATCCAAATATATGACACGTCCAATGGAATATCCAATCTCTGTCAAAGCACACCTGGTCTAGAATTCCAAAGGTAACCCTGACAACTTTACCAACACAATGCCATTGTTAGGCATGTTATGTACTGGATTCAAACCAATATACCACTTGTATAATTGTAGGAAATCCCTTCCTCTCATCCATGGGGCCTTCAAAATCCTCTCCGCACCATCCAAATGTAGGAAGTGAAAACTAAACCAGGTATTCATCAAGATGTTGACCTTAGGAGTATAACCCAATAACAGAGCCCGGGACTTCTTCACCCAAATTTGCATGTCCGTCTCACAAAGCTCAGAGAAAATCTATCAGCCCATAAGAGCACGCTTCTGAAAGCTGGTGACCTAATCCCACATGACATCGTAACTGAAACTAAGTAGTTTGGTCTCAGAATTTGGTATGATAGCTTTACCCTCCTTCATTTGAACCCTTCTGTACCAATAACAAGAAGTATTAGAACCAAATTTATTAGTATTGTTATGTGTCACCGAAGCAATGTTTTGCACAACCATATTTCCATACAGGAATGACACATTTGATGGGTCCTTAGATGAAGAGTTATTTGACAATGCTTTCTCAGCCTCCACCGTGGCTTGTATGAAATCCTTGTGGGCAGCCATGTTAGAGTCGAGGAAATCCAAACAATGGTCCATGTGGAAAGGAAATGACAATAAACAGAGTAATGCAACTGGAAACACCCCACCAAACACCAGACGCCACCCCGAGGAACAAGTAAATGTAGCATAAGTGCTCCAAAGGGAATACCAGCCAAGAAAATCCCACTAGAATGAGGGAATTTCTCGGGAAAGTATAAAATGCGATCCCCACCCAACAAACCCCCACTCCCGCGAGAAAAATGTAAAGAGAGAGGGAAGGCCAGACAGAATGACAACACGAGATCTCGATAAATCTACTCCGTGAAAAACATCCACCCACTAACACAACATACCACACCCACCAGATAATCTAATCCAGAGATCTGACAAGATGTGAGAATTTAGTATCTGACAAAAACCTTTAATGTCGGTGTCACTCCAGAAAAAGGGTAGGAGAAAGGAATGTAATCCTAATATAGAAAGGTTTAGAAAGAGCCAGGCAATCTAAAAAAGACTCCTCGATAGTGGGGAAAGATTAAAGCGGCCCACTAGAATAAGATCCCCAAAGACCAAAAAGAGGGTATAGGGGAGTCGGAAATTGTCACCACCTTGTATCTAGAACTACAAGACAGAACTGTAGCAGGAAATCCAAGAGGTATCACGATCAAAACATCCAGTCGATCAAGGGTATGATTGCAGATACAAAAATGGGAAATAACTACATCACCACCATAACAAGCTAGAAACCATGAGCAATTTCCATCCCACCACCACAGCCTCAGGAAATATGGACAACACAGCCTTCCAAAATCAACATAAATGCCATCAAACTGAGAGGAAACCAAAGAATAACTAAAATCCATCCTTACACCAAATGTAATAAGGTCCACCGTGTATGTGCTCATTTGAAAACCACAATCTCCAAAATGGGGACAACAATGCACACCAAAACCAAAAATATGCATAATCGACACCATAATAGCTTCAAGAACAATGTGCGCATAGATTTCAGAACATAAACCAACATAAACTACATCACCACCAATAAAAGCTGCAGGGCCACCTTAGGCTACCACCACTGTAACACCAAGTAGTTTGTATCATATGAAACCAAGAGAAATCACAACACCCCACACAATCGAAATAAAAAGGTCACAACAAGCCCTGAGAATCCAAAGAAGAGTCGAATGTAATGTGAGGAACAAGTGGGGGAGTCGTAGACACAGATTCCCTAGGAGAGGAAGAAGTCGGGCAATAGGGGCAGACGAACATGTTCTCACATGAAAATACGAGAGGAGTAATCATAGGAGAGCAAACGACACCATCCTGATAGTGCCTATAGAAAGAATAGGGAAAATCTGTACCAATACAATGTAAGATTCATCCTCCCCAGATTGGAGAGAAGCCATGCCCCAGACCGTATACCCATGATTAGATGGATATACATATATATAACACTTTTATATTTAGAAATATTTTTTCCTTTAATTGGATGTTATTAATTAAATTTATTAAGTTTTATATTTTTATTGATTATATGTTTTGAAATATCATGATTACCAAAATTAGTCATTATTATTTAATTTGTTTTAATGTGATATCCATATATATATTTTTTCCTCAAAAAAAATATTTATAATTTAATTAATGAAAACAAAATTACAATATAACAAATTGAATTAAATAGATTTATTATTTTATTTTTCTTTTTTTATTACTTCATTTACATGTCTACCCTCATTTACAACCACTACAATATCTTTGGCAAAATATAAATTTAAATTTTTCATCAATCTCCTAATTTGATCAATATTTTTATGATTTCAATCAACTCAATATTGAGAAAAACCTAAAGACATTATTCTATGTTTGTCATAGATCATGGTAAAACTCTGCTCCATTATTAGAGTTATAGTTGAGAAAGAGTCCATTTCGAATCAAATTAATTTATTCTAATTATAACAACTATTTTTGAAAATTCCCAAAGGGGTTGGATCCTCTGGTGGAAAGTGAGTATATTTTCAATATTTTGCAAGGATACCCATGACGTGAAGACCAATTGGTTTACGTGGGTGCTAGCTCCTGTTAGGTCACAAGTTCAACCCTCGTGGGTAGGGTTTGAGGAGTGGAAGCCACTTTGGGGGTATTAAACTTCCTAAGGGGCATCGAGGCTCGATTGAGCCTCATACAATCCCAGTGATAAGCATCCCATCATGGGTGGATCAATCTTCTTCCAACCAATAAGAAAGTTGGCCCCTGCCTAGGCTCAGCCTACTTACAAAAAAAATGGCAAGGTTCAATTCACATAAGGGTCTTATAGAAATCCATACGATTACCTTGATTAGAGGTCAAACATGTGGTGCACCTAGAGATATTATATTAAATGGTCTCATTACTCATGCACACATAAGTGGATCAAATCCCAATCCCATGTCCTTTAAATTTGAACATTAATGCATTAATTCCCACTCCCATACCATTTTTTATTTGATAATAAATCATTTACACAATATAAAAATAAAGGAGCCCTTAAGGAGAAGAAATGGGTGTTTGAGCTAGGATTTGCAAAAATTCAAAAACAACGATTTGCTTCAAACCCCTATCACAATTATAAGGGGAGGAGAGTATCCCCCTCTTACCATAATGTTGTAGTAGGGGAACAAGATCATCCTTGTAGGAAATTCTTGATGAAATTAGACCATGGAAAAATATCATTCAACCCCTTTGGAAAGTATGCAACAAAGACCTTTGGTGGCATCGCCTTAGGAATGGAGAATTAGGAAAACACTCTTTCAAACAAGCAATCCCCTAGAGAATTGATATTATGTATCCTAAAAGACATCCAAAACCTAACATATGAAATCTCTTCCCACAAAGTATCTTAATATATTCAGTACATGCAAGACAACACCATGATCAAGAATTTCATAGGTATTTAACTCATTTAGAAGGCTTTGATCTTGTAAATCAACACCATATGGAGGTTGAAAGGCCATGCATAATTAAAGTTGGGATTAAAAGGATATTTTACAACTATATTCACCAATATGTAAGGAAACAAATTGGATCTTTGAAAATGGTCCATATTTCTTCAACTCAATGTCCCTGTACCTTTGGTTCTAGATAGAAATTTTATCCTTGATAAGGTGGACTTCATAGTTGGACCTATTTCAACCCACATCTACTACTTGTTGCATGATTTCTATAACATTGTAAACTTGGAAGGAATTGGTAATTCCCTTGGATTAGTTATTAGAATTTTAGAAGTTATTAATTAGGTTAGATATACTCCATATGTGCAAATTACATGAGTTCTAGGACATTGAAATATTGGAAGGAATTGGAAATGTATTTTGATCATTTATTAGAATTTTAGAAGTTACTAAATAGGGTAGATATACTTCATATGTTCATATTTGTGTATATATGGATATCTCCCATGCTCTCCCATACTCCATTTGCTTAAGCTCTCAATATACCACCTATCCATATAGTAATGTTAAACATAAAACCTCTTATTAAACCCTAGATATGATGTTATTACACTTCTATTTCTATATTAGTAAGTCAATAAGAACCTTTCATTTTACATTTTCATTATAATTGTGCCCTTTGTATCCTATATATAGATTAAAAAAGATATTAGGATCATCTCATGTTTTATTTTGTATTTAATTCATTGTAATAGGAGGTTTTCATTTTGAAGTAGATTTGAATACATGATTTTTTATCATTTTTAAGGTGCTTGGTTCATACCTTTTAATTTATCATAATTGTGATCCTAGGGTTTTGCCACTTCAACCAAGCCATCTTATAATGCTTGAAGGTGCTTGGTTCATACCTTTAATTTATAATAATTGTGATCATAGGGTTTTTCCACTTCAACCAAGCCATCTTATAATGCTTGTTATAACTTTTTTGGTGGAAGTTTAATATAGTTAAATTATGTGGAAACTGAATTTAGATAGTAAAGTAAACATGTTAAAAATTATGATTTTCTATAATTTTGGATACATATCCTATGGTAGTTAGAATTTGCGACTAATATTGAAATTTGTCTCAAATTGATCATGATTGGGTTATTATATTATTTCTTATCTATCTTGACCACTTTTAGATTGGAAAAATTGTAGGAATCAATTCAGAAGACCATTTTTACCAATAGGTTCCAATTTCAAGAATTAAGGTTTAAAATCTTTTAGAGATAGTTTGAGACATTTAATGAAATTCTCTTTTGGTTTAAAAGTTTTATTTGGCCATAGACCTTCTAAAATTTTTCTACACTTAAATACCTTTCCAATAACACAATAAAGACCTCAATCAGAATCAATATGAAAAAATTATGGTACCCAAAAATTGATATTTTTATTTTGAACAACATGATTCAAGAGGGCACCACGTTGACTAAGCTAATGTGCAAATTTTTACATCAAGTTACCTCATTGAGGTTATGGTACAATTTTTTTCAGTTTTTTTCTCCGACTAAGGTAATGTTGACAGAGATCTGTAACTCTTTCGTTCTCTTTCTGGGACCACGTTAATGCTGAAAAAGATATGTAACTTCTGTTTTTGGTTTGTTTCTCCGACCACAATAATGTTGAAAGATATATGTTCAAATATGAGGTGTACGATGAACCGAAAAGAGATCAAATTGGAGGTGTGATAGAGCCATTTTAAATGTATTTGAGTTAATGATGAATATTTCGACATCTGTAACTTCACGTTCTTAATGGAATATTTGTTATGAAATTTTTAATACAGTGGGTTTAATAGGATATAAAATAAAATATTAAGGGATAAATATTTTTTAATATTAATTGTGAATTTAGAAAAATTTAAAAATATTAAATTTTTTAATATGTAATTTTTTTTACAAATATATAAAAAGAAAAATTGTATATTAGAATTTGATTCTTTCTAATATTTAGTATATTGAAATTAAAATGAATTTATACTAGTTTTTAATAATATTATTTATATTTATATAAGTTTTGTATGTTTATATAGTTTTTTTTAAGATTTTGATAATATATATAATTATAGGATTTTTTTTTTTTCATTTTTATAATTTAATTTTATTGCATTGATTTTATATAGATAAATAATAAATTAGAAAAAAATATTTAAATATTGAAATTTTATATATTTATTAATCAAATTGAAACACCAAATTTTGAAATATCATGTATACATATATAAATAATTATTTTAATTTGTATGATCAAATAAAAGAGGAAAAAAACATTGGATTTATATTATTAGATAAAGTCCAGTACATTTGTTTTGATATATGTTCTTCCATGCTTGTGAGGATATATAACAAATAAATGTCTACATACCAAAAAAAGAAATTGCTTTATACGCCGAGTATTGAATGTTCTTCCCAATATAAACTAAAAGTTATGTAAAGCATAGAGAGAAAGGGATTTGTCGATCATCTAGTCAACATATGTATATGAAAACAACATACAAAATATCACAATATAAAGAAAAAGAGCTTGGGATGTTACATACATTCAATATAAACCGAAAGTTATGTAAAGCATAGAGAGAAAGGGATTTGTCGATCATATAGTCAACATACGTATATGAAAACAACATACAAAGTATCACAATATAAAGAAAAAGAGCTTGGGATGTTACATAATGTTGATTAGGCCCTCTTCCTTGATCGTATTGTCTTCTGTGTATATGCACTTCATGACTCCATAATCCCTGCTAAGACCTTCCTTGGACAACTTGTCCGCCTCCATGTTGGCTTCCTTGTATATGTGGTTAATAGTATAGGTTGTGAGAGAGTCCAGAATGTGTTTGACCTGTTTATCTAACCACATAGGGTGGGATGACCAAAATCTATATGCCCTTGTATTCCATCAATAAGATATCTAGAATCACCACAAATATGAAGACTATGTATTTGCTTCTCTTGCACAAACCAAAGTAGACCCCATAAAGCAATTATTTCAGTTCTAATGTTTGTGCCTGGTCCTCCATTCTAAGAAAGATTATATTGTGATCTTTTGTTTATCTTGAGAACTGCTCCACAACCACACATGGCAAGTTGTGTTGCTCCATCAAAACATCCTGCAGGAAGGTAAAATGATGAAGGAACTAGTCTATGGGATGAGGCTATGGGTGAAACAGTCGCAGGTGAGAGAGATGGAATCCATGTTAATATCTTGTGGCATATGCAACTAATATTGAACGACTACCCATCAAACAAAATGGTGAGCGCATGCGTTCCATATTTCCCATATAATGAAAATAGGCTTCTGCTTGTATTTTCCCTTTCCATCATTCCAATTTATGATGCATTGTTCAAATTTGGATGCCCAACTGTATGATATCTTGAGAAATTGTGAAATATGATTCCAAACCATACATGTAATGGGACAAAAGAAGAAAATATGATTAACAGATTATGTTGATGCCTTGCAAAAAATGTAATATCCGATACCTGAGAAACCCCTATTCAATAGGTTGCTCCATGTAAGTATTTTGTTCCTCCACATAAGCCAGGAGAAAAGAATAATTTTAATATGGATATGCCACTACCAAATTTTGTAGAACCAAGAAGGGTGGTGCAAGTCAAAACTCTGCCTTATGAAAAATTGATATGTCTCATCCACGATAAGTGATTTCTTATGTAATCTGTCATCCCAACTACTAGTGTCTCGAAGTGCGTTGTAACAAAGGTCTTCCAGGTATAGATTTGTAACATAACCCTGCCATTCCACTGAGCTTTGTCCTTCCAAACCCATATCTTCAACCTTTTTCCAAATTCGGCATCCTGCCTGGCAGTGGTTGATTGCTTGGTATAAAAGAAAATATCATTTTGAATGAATAATATCAATTGTATGTCCTTGAATATGCTTGTCACTGTTTGGGCTATTTATGATGTTTGTTCCAATCATAATTTTATGGACATTGCCAAAATTCCATGCCATCCTCATACGCCACAATTTGATAGTTTTAATAAAACTCCTCGAAATTAGAGATCCTTTTGTTTTGGTGGGTACAATGTCTTTGTATATAGTCGCAATATCAGAATATCTCATATATATGACATCCTACAAGACCCCTTGACTATTCAAGGCCATCGAGAAAGATTTAGTCAGCAAGGAGAATCCAAAGATTCTGTGATCTAACAAATCCCATCAACCGAATTCCTTTATGATAGTCATGGCATCCCACCTGTAAAGATGGAATTTAGTGGTCGTTTTTGTCTCAAACTAGAGAAATCGAGATATGATAGATTTAATATTAGAGCTGATAATTGAAGGAATCATATATAGATGTGCCTAATATATAGTTATTTGTTGCAGAACAACCTGAATTAGTATATATCTGCCACCCAAAGTGACGAATTTGTTTGATCATGTGTTCAATTTCCTCTTGTATCCAAGGCCAGTCTTTGATCTTATATCTATTGGGCTTGAGTCTAAAATGCATGTAGGTGAATTCAACCTCAAGGGGGGTAGTCAAAACTCTGAATATGCCAGCAATGAAGTCTATATCCAACCTATTGCTAGAAGAGTAGTAGGCAATAAATTTCTTACCATTTGTAAGAAGCCCAAAAGTCGCGCCATATCTAAGAAAAATTTAGTGTAATTCAGACCACTAAGTTCTAGATATGATGCCAAAGGTTAGAATGTCATCAACAAAAAATAAGTGACTGATGTTAAAATGTATAGTAATATATAAGCCCTGAAAGAGTCCATGTGATTGCCCCTCTATGATTTGCATACTAAGACCATCCATAACAAGAATAAAAATTAAAGGGGAAAGAGAGCATCCATGTCTGAGTCCTCTTCTTGTATGAAAACAGGTGGTGGGGAGACCATTGATCTGGACAACAAAACAAATATATGTGACAGAAGCCATTATGCACTCCACATTATGTGATCACAGGTCAATCTTGTAGATAATGAGCCTAATGTATTACCAGTCCAAACAGACATAGGCCTTATGTAGGTCAATTTTCATCACCACTACATCCTTCATTTTGGTATGTATAGTATGGATACATTCTTGTGTCGTTGTGATTGCATCATGTATTTGTCGATTGTTTAAAAACCAATACTGTTCAAGGGAGATATGTAAATATAGTACCTTATTGATGCACCTCATGATCACCTTTGATATTAGCTTGTAGAGAATGATGCATAGGGATATAGGTCTAAAATCATGAAATTTAGTGGGGAAGAGGATTTCAGAATGAGTGCTTAAAAAGTAGAATTTATAGCACGAGTGATCATTCCTCGAGTCCTAGACTCTTCCACTATATCCAATAAAACATGTCCCATCAGCTCAAAAAAATGTTGAAAAAACTCTACAGTGCATCCATCTAGCCTCTGGCACTTCTCTCTGGCAAAATATTTAAGTACTAGTAAAATTTCCTCCAAATTAATAGGTAGGTAGAGGTCCTCATTTGTATTATATCTTCAAACATGATTGGATATAGTTCCAAAGCCCATATCTGGTCCTTGTAATCCACATCCTCCCTAGCCTTATAAAAGTGTTCAATTTTTTTTACAGTTTCATCTTGTATTTCAGGGGTAGTATATTTGTTATGCCCATCAGAAGATTCTATTTGCCAGATAACATTAATTTGTTTCTTGCAATTTGTGTATCGATCGAAAAATTTAGTGTTATGGTCCCCTTCACATAACCATGCGACTCTGATCTTGAGCCTCCATGTGAATTCATACATGTTAAGAATTTCATTTTTCTTGTTTTCCAACGATCTCACATGTTCCAAATCAGCATGTAGAAAGTCATGTAGATTCACAAGCTAATGCAATTTACTAAAGCAAGAGACAAGAATTTAATTCTACTCTTTACAGTGGAAGCCCATAAACATCGAGAAAAAAATAATCAATAGAGGAAGAGAATCAAAGGCACATAACACAATAAATATCTAGGGAAAGCCAGAACTCAAAACTCCACTATCTGTTTTCTATTAATCTGGAAAATCAAGATGAAATTACAATGCTTGCTCTCTCTAAAACAATCCTAGCACTCGAAAAATTCAATCTCCGTCTCATAAGAAAGCTCAAGTCCAAATCTTAGCCTCTTCACAAGCTCTCCAAGTCTCTATTTCAATGCATAATTCCTATGGAGGATAGCTTGTATTTAAAGGGAAATAAATCCTCTAAAAACTGCACAATCCATTAAGGGTTAGTTCCTCAATGCATGCACTATCCATGCAACTCAGAAAAATCTAAAACAAATAGTACACTGTCCTTTCACTCTAGTCTCAATTGGGTCTTTCTCATAATCGACATGCATGAGTTTCTGATGAGTAAATATTCAGTTAACTAGAGTAGCACCGGTGGAGTTCATTAGTGACATCACTAAATGTTAACTCACTATTAGTTCTATCAATCACTTTGAGATCTAATTTAACTGAACTGACTCATGAAACTGGGTCTTCTATTTTACAACTCACAATTAACTCACACTAGACTCCTACAAAGTAGGGAGAACATACACATGATGACAAAAAGAATTCCAACTCGAATTTCCTAAGTTAAGTAAGTTTAATAAACTTAATTAACTAATTTTAAGTTGCTATGAGAATAGAATTTGAATTTAATTCACAGTTTAATTCAAGGAAAAATTAAAATGGAATTTCTTGTTGCCATTTTTCAACACTGCATGAGTCGAATCCTTCTATTTCATGGCTTTGTCGAAAACACATATTGCATAGGTGATCTTCTGCAAATCCGATATCAACTGCTACTTTTTCAATCTCTTCCATGTCCCAGATCTTCTTTTGATGATATTGAGCTTATTGATTAGGGCTCACATCATAGAGTCATATAGCTTTCCATGGGTCTCAATCCATGTGGCATTTACTGGTCCATTATAATCTTTATCTTCTAGCCATACCCTTCTGAATTTGAATGGTATACCCTCACGAATATTCACCATCCTCCATTGGAGTATTATGGGAAGATGATCAGATATATATGTCCTATGAACACAAGGCTTCAAATTTTCGAGAACCTCAACCATATTTTCTTGTACTAGGAAATCGTCCATTTTTTTCACTAGATGAAATTCACCCAATCTACTCTTATTCTAGGTGGGAGAAAGGGGACAAGGGAAAATGTCCACCAAGTGATGATCTGCAAAGAGATTATATAGTATATCAACAAGCAGATCTGGTCTATTGTAAAAACCCTAAGACTCCTATGCCAAAATAATGGAATTGATATCACCCACCATGATAAGTCCACCAATATTGAGAAGATTGCTTTGATGAATCTTGTCCCAGAAAATATAGCGATTTCTATAGGGTGCATATATATTGAGAAAATGGATACGACAATGAGATCCCCTGATACGCCTAGACAAAAGGATGCCCTCAAAAAGACTAAAATCATGGAAATCCACCCACCCAAGATCCCACATGGCTATAAGACTACCTGAGAACCAGTAGACTTAACACCAATAATGTTCCACAATGTAAAAATCTCATGGAAATATGAGATGGCCCTAGACGAATCAACAAGAGTTTCTTGTATGACAATAATAAAGGATTGAATGTGCCACATCATATGATGGAGGCTCAATTGTTTAGAGTGGTCCCCCAAACTCCTTAAATTTAGAGATAATATTTTCATCATGGAGCCCCCTGAGCAGGCTTCAGTGCGCTAAGGGCCTGAGAGCCAGAAGAAGTAATAATAGCAACATCTACCACACCAACCGAGGTGTCAAAAAGAGTAGATTGAGAAGCAAGTAGGCCACAAAAATGTCGACTTCCCATTTTCCCGGTCTTCCAGACTGTGATATTAATAGCAAAATTCGGGCTAATATTAAGGGATGTGATGGGGGAAACGCCCTTGTGGATGGTTAGAGCCTTCAGGTTCATGGACGGATTAAGTAAGATGAAATCTATGTCACTTCCGATTGAATTATGGGGGGAAGTTACAAACTATGGATCATGAGGGAGGTGAGAGGGTGGGGAAAGAGTCAATTACAAAGGGAACATAGAGGGCAAGATATCCAGATTAGGGGTATGTAAAGGTTCTCAAAAAATCTGAGTGGTGTTCGAAGAGGGATCAATCATTGAGGTGGGAAATTATTCTTGAATTTGATGATCCTACTGCGAGGCCAAAGGCAAAAAAGATAAGTCAAAAATATCAAAAGGGGGAGGGGGAATCTCCAGGGAAGGAGCACTAGCTAAGCCCACACAAGGGGAAGATGGGGAAGAAATGTGCAAAGATGAGGTGAAAATGTAAAATTGAGAAGAATCAAGATGAGCAGAAGAAGTACCTCTATGAGACGTGCCAAAATTGTGAGCATCATGTTGTTGTGGCTTATCTGAATGACCAAACTGACCCTGTGGAATATTATGATAAGATCTTCTCCTTCCTGGACAATGATTCAGCAAATGGCTAGTGTGGTGATAGTATAGGCATCTAAAATGGATGCCCCAATAGTCCAGCCTATGTCGAATCTGAAGCGGACCCCATGCTAGGTCTAAATTTTTCAAGAGACCCCGAGAGAAATGAACCTCAACTAGTATGTAGGCCACCTGCTTATCCTGAGCGCCCATAACCCTCGGATCTAGATATATGAAATGCATTATGGAATTTCCAATCTTTGTCAAAGAACACCTAGTCCAGAATTCTGAAGGTAACCCAGACAACTTTACCCACACGATGTCATTCTTAGGCATGTCATGTAATGGATTAAAACCAATATACCACTTGTGTAATTGTAGGAAACTCCTTCCTCTCACCCATGGGGTCTTCAGAATCCTCTCCGCACCATCCAAATGTAGGAAGTGAAAACTGAACCAGGTATTCATCAAGATATTGACCTTAAGGGTATAACCCAGTAACATAGCCCAGGACTTATTCACCCAACTTTGCATGTCCATCTCAGAAATCTAAGAGAAAATCCATCAACCCACAAGAGCGCGCTTCTACAAGCTGGTCACCCGATCCCACAGGACATCAGAAGTGAAACTAAGTAGTTTGGTCCAATAATTTGGCATGACAGCTTTACCCTCCTTCCTTTGAACCCTTCTACATTGAGAATAGGAAATACTAGAACCAAAGATATTAGTATTGTTATGCGTCATCGAAGCAGTGTTCTGCACAACCATATCTCCATGCAGAAATGGCATGTGTCCTTAGATCAAGAGTTATTTTCCAGTGCTTTCTCAACCTCCACTTTGGCTTATATAAAATACTTGTGCGCTACCACATTAGAGTCAAGAAAAGCCAAACAATGGTCCACATGGAAAGTCAATGACGATAAACAAAGTAATATAATTGGTAGTGCCCGACCAAACAATGGATGCCACCTCGAGGAATAAATAAATGTAGTAGGAGCGCTCCAACAGGAACATCAGCCAAGAAAATCCCACAAGAATGAGAGAATTTCTCGGGAAAGTATAAAATGTGATCCCCACCCAACAAACCCCAACTCCCACGAGCAAAATTTAAAGAGAGAGGGAAGCCTAGACAGAATGACAACACGAGATTTCAATAAATCTGTTATGTGGAAAACATCCACCAGATAATCTAATCCAGAGATCCGACAAGATGTGAGAATTTATTATCTAACACAAACCTTTATTGTCAGTGTCACTCCAGAAAAGAGTAGGAAAAAGGAATGTAATCCTAATATAGAAAGTTCTAGAAAGGGCCAAGAAATTTCAAAAAGACTCCTCGATGGTGGGGAACATTAAAGGGGCCCAATGGAAAAGGATCCCCAGAGACTAGAAAGATGGTATAGGGGAGATGGAAAGAGTCACCACCTTGTATCCAGACTAGCAAGAGATAACTGCAGTAGGAAATACGAGAGGTACCATGATCAAAAAATCTAGTCGATTAAGGGTATGATTACATATACAGAAACGGGAAACAACTACATCATCACCATAACGAGCTAGAAAACATGAGAAATTTCCATCCCACCACCACAGCCTCACCACCACATCCTTAGGAAATACTGACAAGGCAACCTTCCAAAATCAACATAAACATCGTCAAACTGAGAGGAAACCAAAAAATAGATTGAAACCCATCCTTATACCATATGTAATCAAGTCCACCATGTATTTGCTCAATGGAAAACCATAATCTCATAAATGGGGACAACAATGCACACCAAAACTAAAAATACACATAATCGACACAATAATAGCTTCAAGAATAATAGGTGCAGAGACTGTAGATCCTAAGCCAACATAAACTACATTTACACCAAGAATAGTCGCAGGGCTACCTTAGGCTACCACCACCACAACACCGGGTAGTTTGTATCATATGACGCCCAGAGAAATAAAAAAAACCCCATACAGTGGAAATAAAAAGGTCGCAACACACCCTACGAATCCAAAGAAGAGTCGAATGTGATGTGAGGAACAAGTGGGGAAGTCGTAGACATAGATTCCCTAGGAGGGTAAGAAGTCGTGCAACAGGGGTAGGGAAACATGTTCTCATGTGAAAATACCAGAGGAGTAATCATAGGAGATCAAGCGACACCATCTTGATAGTAAGAATTATGGCTAAAGAAAGAATAAGGAAAATCTGGACCAATACAAGGTAAGACTCATCCTCCCCGGATGGGAGAGAAGCCATGCCCCAGACCGTATACCCATGATCAAATGGATATACTTATATACAACACTTTTATATTGAGAAATATTTTTTCTTTTAATTGGATGTTAATAATTAAATTTATTAAGTTTTTATAATTTTTTTATTATATGTTTTGAAATATCATGATTACTAAAATTAGTCATTATTATTTAAATTGTTTTAATGTGATATGCATATTATACTTTTTTCCTCGAAAAAAATATTTATAATTTAATTAATGAAAAAAATTACAATATAACAAATTGAATTAAATAGATTTACTATTTTGTTTTTGTTTTTTTGTTTTTATTATTTCATTTGCATATCTACACTCATTTACAACCACTCCAATATCTTTGGCAAAATAGAAATTTAAATTTTTCATCAATCTCCTAATTTGATCAATTTTTTTATCATTTCAATCAAATCTATATTGAGAAAAAACTAAAGACATTATTCTATGCATGCCATAGATCATGGTAAAAGTTTGCTCCATTATTAGAGTTATAGTTGAAAAAGAGTCCATTTCTAATCAAATTAATTTATTCTAATTATAGCCACTATTTTTGAAAATTCCCAAAGGGGTTGGATCCTATGGTGGAAAGTGACTATATTTTCAATATTTTGCAAGGTTACCCATGAGGTGAAGACTGCTTGGTTTACGTGGGGGCTAGCTCCCACTAGGTCATAGGTTCAACCATCATGGGGAGGGGTTGAGGAGTGGAAGCCACTTTGGGGGAATTAGACTTCCCAAGGGGCATCTAGGCTTGACTGAGCCTTGTACAATCCTGGCGATAAGCATCCCATCATGGGTGGATCGATCCTCTTCCAACCAATAAGTAGGTTGGCCCCTGCCTAAGCTCAACCTAGTTATAAAAAAAATGGCAAGGTTCAATTTACATACGGGTCTAACATAAATCTATACGATAACCTTGATTTATAGGTCAAACATGTGGTGCACTCGAAGATATTATATTAAATGGTATCATTACTCATGCACACATAAGTGGATCAAATCCCACCCTCATGTCCTCTAACTTTGAACATTAATGGATTAATTTCCACTCCCATACCCTTTTTTATTTGATAATAAATCATTTACACAATATAAAAATAATGGAGCCCTTAAGGAGAAGAAATAGGTGCTTGAGCTAGGATTTGCAACAATTCAACAACAAGGATTTTCTTTAAACCCTTATCACAATTATAAGGGGAGGGGGAGTAGCCCCTTGTTACAATAATGTCATAGTAGGGGAATAAGATCATCCTTGTAGGAAATTCTTGATGAACTTAGACCATGGAAAAACATCATTCAATCCCTTTGGAAAGTATGCAACAATTATCTTTGGCATTATTGCCTTAGGAATGGAGAATTAGGAAAACACTCTTTCAAGCAAGTGATTCCTTAGAGCATTGAGTTGATGTATCCTAAAAGAGGTAAAAAAACCTAACATATGAAATCACTCCCACAAAGTATCTAAATATATTCAGTACATGCAAGACAACACCACGATAATTTCATAGGCATTTAGCCCATTTAGAAGGCTTTGATCTAGTGCATGAACACCATATGGAGGTTGAAAGGCCATGTATAATTAAAGTTAGGATTAAAAGGATATTTTACAACCATATTCACCAATATGTAAGGAAACAAATTGGGTCTTTGAAAGTGGTCCATATTTCTTCAACTCAATGGGCCTCTACCTTTGGTTCTAGATAGAAATTTTGTCCCTAATAAGGTGGACTTCATATTTGGACCAGTTTCAACCCATCTCTACTACTTGTTGCAGAAGTACTAAAACATTGTAAACTTGGAAAGAATTGATAATTCCCTTCGATTATTTATTAGAATTTTATAAGTTATTAATTAGGTTAGATATACTCGATATGTGCAAATTACACGAGTTCTAGGACATTGAAATCTTGGAAGAGATTGGGAATGTCTTTTGATCATTTATTAGAATTTTATAAGTTACTAAATAGGGTCGATATACTTCATATGTTCACATTTGTGTATACATGGATGTATCCCAAGATCACCCATACTCCATTTTCTCAAGCTCTCAAAACACTACCTATATCCATATAGTAATGTTAAACATAAAACCTTTTATTAAACCCTAGATACAATGTTATTATACTTCTAGTTTTGTATTAGTAATTCAAGTAGAACCTTTTATTTTACATTTTCATTATAATTGTGCCCTTTGTCTCCTATATATACATCAAAAAAGTAAAATATTAGGATAATCTCATGTTTTATTTTGTATTTAATTCATTTTAATATGAGGTTTCCCTTTTGAAGCGGATTGAATACATGATTGTTTTATCATTTTTAAGGTGCTTGGTTCATAACATTTGGTATCATAATTATGATGCTAGGTTTTTGCCACTTCAACCAAGCCATATTATAGTGCTTGTTATAACTTTTTTTGCAAAAGTTCAATATAGTGAAATTTTGGGGAAACTGAGTTTAGATAGTAAAGTAAACATGTTAAAAAATTCAAGTTATGATTTTTTATAACTTTTTGTATATATCCTATGGAAGTTAGGATTTGTGACTAATATTGAAATTTGTCTCAAATTTATCATGATTGGATCATTATATTATTTCTCATCCATCTTGATGGCTTTTAGATTGAAAAAATTGTAGGAATCAACTCACACAACAATTTTTACCAATAGGTTCCAATTTCACGAATTAAGGTTTAAAATTTTTTAGATGTGGTTTGAGGCATTTAATGAGGATTTTTGGGGTCCAAAAGTTATATATTTCATTAGACCGACTATAATTTTTCTACACTCAAATACCTTTCCAATAACACAAGAAAGGCCTCAATCAGAACCAATATGCAAAAGTTATGGTACCCAAAGGTTGATCTTTTTGTTTTGTCCAACATGATTCCAGAGGATACCACATCAGCCCCATTACTCATGGAAAATGGGCTAGCCATGTGACTATGATAAAAAATACTATAAAAGGGTCAACGTTTTAACTCTATTTAAGAGATGAAAGAATCTATCTTCACCACTAGTTATCTATCTAGTTGTGTTATAACTAGGCCACTAGGAGGAAACGTTACTTGATTCCATTATAGTGCATTTTTTTTCCATAGTATAGAAGGGCAGATGGAAGTGGATAGACAGAGGGGAGAAAAAATATGGTTTATGTTTTGTAGCATCCCATGGGCCATAGTTCTCATTCCTTTATATTGGCACCATTTCCATTAAGAGAAATTGAGACAAAATTAACCTCACCTTCCATCTTGGTTTTCTCCCAGAAGGGTTTCCTGGGTCATTTCTTAGTGTTATTGTAGTATGTGAATGTTTTTTTTATATGTTCTCTATTTTCCACATTTTATATATTACATGCATTATCCAAAAAATGTTATGGATATTCCACTAGAAAATTCATCTCAATAGATCTGTTAAAGCATATTAGAAAATATGAAATCTACACAATGAAGTTTTATTTCATCTTATATTTATGGATCTATTAATTATTGTTTATTGTGTATGCATGTGAATTATAATTATGTAGAAAATAGATATAGTGAAATAAAACTCACAAACCCCAAATTAACAAAAGATATTATCTGGGAAACCATTTTGGGAGGAAACCTCAATGGAAGGTGAGGTTTCTCTATTCTCTTTCTCTTAATGGAAAACGGATGTAAGTAAAAATAAGTGAGGTTTCTAACTCGTGGTCTACTACAATGCACAAACCATCCATGTTTTATCTCTCCTTATCCACTCTTAGCTACTCTTCTCATATACTGACCAAAATGCACTCGAATAAAATGGAACCCCTTTTCCTCCTTGTGGCTCGATTATAACACAACCTAATAGCCTAATAATGGTTAAGTTGGACTCCTTCAACTCTAACTAGAGTTACAATATGGAATATTCTAAAGTATTCTTCATCATAATCATGTGTCTAGGCTCCTTTTCCATGAGTAATGGGAGATAATATGAAATCCTCTCAAATTATGATGGTCAAACTCCTGAGTGATATAAAATTTTCATATGGACTCTCATTGACGTGATTCTTATTTTTTTTCTCATTTGTAGAAAATCGTTATAAGGTGTAGAGATTAGGTGACAAATTTTTACCCCCAAAACACTTCTTTTAATGTCTCTAATTATTTTTGGAAGGTTTATAACTCCAATTTACAGAATTGAGACATGTTGGTAAAAATGTTCTTGTAGGTTAATTCCTCCATTTTTTTTCACTATGAAAGCATCAATATGGATGACAAATAATATAATGATCTAATCCAAATCACATCTTTCCATATTGGGAGGAGTTTGGTCCCTACAATATTCTAGTAAATGAGGCAATGAAACTTTTCCTCCACCTTCTCCCAAGTGTATTGTTTAACTTTTCCTAGAAAATTTCCTTTCAACCAACTTTGCCAAAGCATCATGCTACCCTTGTCTTGTAATTCTGGACCTCTTTTGCAAAACTATATTCTCTTTAATTTTTTTTGAGAATATGGTGCTAAATCCTTCAGAGTCATTGGGGGAGTTACAAGGTAAAAAGTGGGTCTCAAATGAAAAATGTACTAGCAAAATCAAATTTAAAAGAACCAATAGGACTTAATATAATGATGTCATCCCAAGGGGTAATAATTTTGGAGGGAAAACAAAAAAGCTACTTTTTTAATCATATTTTTAACATATCTCCTTATAGGTTTTACTCAATTTTCAAATGTGTACACTCATTAGAAGAATAATTATATTTCACATCCAAAAAGTATCAATTTGCATAGTTTTGAATAGATCTACATCGAGAAAAAATTAAAATACATAAAAACATGTTTCGAACACAAATTTTCATGTATTTTGAATTTTTCTTAGTGTGGATCTACTCAAAAGTATGTGAAGTGCACACTCTTTAGATATAGTACACACTTAGAATTTGAGTAAACATATAAGGAGATAAGTAAAAAATACAACAATAAAGTAGTTTTCTTTCTTTTCCTTTAAAAAATTAAATCTTATATTTTATTATTTTTACTATTATTTTATTATTTTCCTAAGAGGCCCATTTTTGACCTCAAAATTTCCCTAACGAGGAATTAAATGCTCCTCCCCCTGATCTAGCATGGAAGGCTCATAGAGTTCAAGTTCTCTCCATTCACTGCTAAGTAGATGCACATGTATGG
Organism: Pinus tabuliformis; assembly: GCA_031772625.1. Taxonomy (NCBI): domain Eukaryota; kingdom Viridiplantae; phylum Streptophyta; class Pinopsida; order Pinales; family Pinaceae; genus Pinus; species Pinus tabuliformis. Next base: position 578,965,331 of record CM062819.1, read on the forward strand.
GAATAGACTAATTCTAGAGGCATTATCTCCTGCCTTTTACAGTATCTCAAAGGGACCATATCACAAAGTCTTAATTTTCTTACCGAGACCTTGTAGCGTCGCTTTGGTCAATTATAACAATAATTTGTCTCCCACCTTGAAGGACTCCGCTATGTTGTGTTGATCATGCCTAACCTTATGCTTTTCCTATGACTTATGATGTGTCTCCTCTACATGTATATGGATTTTCCTAATATTCTTAAACAAAATCCCTTAAGGCATCACTTGTAAAATTCTCTCGCACTCCTCCATGATGCCCATATGAAATATCCAAAGGTGGAGGTGAAAAGTATACAAAAAAAATTCTAAACAAAAACTTTCCAGTAAATGTGTGGACTACTACGTTATAAGAGTGTTGTGTTTATACTAGATTATTTGAAATCCTTAGATACTTATAGGTGTAACCCCTAAAAATATGTACGACATTCATATTAACTACTTATGTCTTCCTATTTGTATATGGATGGAATTTTGTATACCTCTTCAATTTTGTATCCATCTTCTTCCACAATTTAGTCCAAAATGCAATAAAAAATATTGTGTCCCCATCTAAAATGATGCTCCTTGGTAACCCAAAGAGCACCCAGACCTATCCAAAGAAAAATTTCATTTCCTCTTTCCAAATTATGTTCCTTTTATAGGGCATAAGAACATACATCTTGTTGAACCTATTAATTATCACGAATAGGTAGCCATGTCCCTCCCTAGTTGTTGGTAAACCTCCCACAATGTCCATGAAAATGCTTTCCCAAGTTTGAGTAGGTATAGGAAATGGATGATATAGAACCTACTTCTTGTTACTAGGATTTTTGGTATAATAAAGTATGCATCCTATTATTAACTTAGTTACATGTTCTTTCATCTTGGGCCAATACACATACCTCTACAAGTTGTAAATTTTATTTCCTACACTAAAGTTCGGTCCAACCTTCTAGGTGTGAGCCTCTCTAATTAGCTACAATCTCTCACCTTTAGGAACACATACCTTATCCAACCTATACAGTAACCCATCCTAGGGCTAGTAGCCAAATATGATGTCACAATCATGCACATGAATTTGGCTCTGCAACTATTGAAACACCTCCCTAAAGTTCTCATCCTTAGAATATGTCTCTATGTATCCATTATGTGTTGAAACTAATACTGAGAGGGGGGGTGAATCAGTATTATCAAATCAAACACTTTTTCATTTTCATACTCAGATTCATATGCGCTACTTCAGTGAAGGGAACCTGTGTGTACACACAACTATGTCTAATGAAACTAGCGTATATTCAGTAAACTTATGATTCATCTAATCCATTAAATGTTGATCTTTGGTTAGTGCATCATAACTTTTATTAACCATATGAACAGTAAACAGGTGTAGTAAAACAGAATAGATCATCACACACAAGAAGCACACATGAACACCATGATGTAAGGTGGAAACCCAATATGGGTGAAAACCACCTGCTACAAGTCGTCTCTATCTTCTTTTAATAAGAAACTTCTTTTTACAATATTTCTGTACTGGTGCAGTCTTATACCAGTACATAGGCTTCTACCTGTAGAAGACTACAACCTTCTCTCATTCTCCAGCTTCTCTTGGAAGGGAGCTACAACCCCCTTAGCTCTTGTACTAGCTGATCCTTTTACTAGTACGTAGGTGTTGACCTATTGAATGCTCCAACCTTCACTCATTTTCCAGCTGCTACTGGAAGGGAGCTACCACCCCCTTAGCTCTTGTACTAGCTGATGTACTAGTACGTAGGTGCCGGCCTACAGATGGCTACAACCTTCTCTTTCTTCCTCCAGGTACCACGTTTCATGGAACACATCATCATAATCTGAAGGCCACATTTCATCCAATTTTCATACTGGACCCATCAATATCATTGAAGCAAACAATCAATCAACACTAGCATCATCAATCTCTGAATCACCCAATACTGAATCACTGAAACCCAGTCAACAAACTGCAATCACCAAAACACAGAGCAGAACACAGAACTCTGCAACAATGTTCAGATCTAATTGTATCATCAAAAATCATGTATCAGAGTGCATACACTACTTGGAAGAGCCGAACCAGTGTGTATACGCAACTTCACCAAAGCGAACCAGCGTATATGTCATCAAATAATTACTCATAACTTTGCTGCACTTCCTGACTTTAGACATACCCAAAACATTACATATATAAGGATAAAACATATGTTAGCAACCATATCTAGTCCATTAGATCACATAAAGATAATTCATTATGATCCTGATCCATTATAGATCTCATCCATCAACACTGAAGCTAAACAGAATCAACCAATCTGAATATGCAGAATACTGACACCAGTGAACAGTCACCAGAACTCAGTCTTTGTATCAACAACCAGAATCACCTATAACTTCAAACATCATAGTTTATATGATATATGCTATTCAAATGTATCTAACCTGTGTATATACACACTTTTGTCATAGTCAACTAGCGTATATATCTGTAAATATTCATTCATGATTTGCAGCTATTCCAAACTTCAGTTATACCTAGATCATACTATTTACAAAACATTACATGCTTCAGTATACAGATCTACAATAAGCATGATCAAACTATATAGAGATGATTCATTCCAAGCCATTAGATCCTGATCTATCCTTAGATCTTGTTCTCCATCAACCGCTGAGATTCCTCCTTAGCAAAGCATTATGAACCCATAACCTGAATACTAGATCTCATACTTCATCAGATCTTCATGACTTTCTAAATGCCTTTGCCTAATGATCTTCTTCTCCTTTTATAGTCTTAGGCCTTACTCAATACCATGTCCAAAACCATTTAGAACCAATACTAGGGACCCAATATCTGGGTTCAATACTTCGGATGCAATACCAAGGTCCAAAACCATAGGTCCAAATACCACGGACCCAAAACTTAGTTTTCCAACATGTACGTGCCTTTCCTTGCGTGAAAGTGTGTGTGTACGATATACGTGCCTTTGTATATAGTGAAACTGCGTGTATACACTACTTGGTATATAGCGAACCTACGTATATACGCGACTTGGTATATAGTGAACCTACGTGTGTACATGACTTGGTATATAGTGAACCTGCGTATGTACGCGAATTGGTATATAGTCAACCTGCGTATATACTTTTCTTTCTTCATTCTTTGTAGTCTGATCTTTGCTACTGACCTAATGCACTATGACCTAATATCTGTGTGAGTTGCCATCAAGGACAACACTTGTATCATAATGCCAACATTATGGGTGAATGGCTCCATGTCCAAGGGAGATAGAAATGCTAATATATTTGATGTGGTGGCATTGAAATCATGTCAAACAATTTAATTGTGCTACCCATCTTGTACTTGATCACTAAATGAAATTGATGTAAAAACCCCATCCACTTGTAATGTTTGGTCTGTTGTAGCTTACTCTAGGCTTGCAAGTGTTGGAAAATGTAACTGGGATTGGTATTCATAATTATTATTGTACTTGTGTCATTATGTATTTCATGTAAAGAGAAAAAGAAGGGAAAGGAAATTTTATTTTTCAAGCATGGGTTTCATGCTCTAGTCATATTGTTATTGTTCTTCATGCTTCTAGGGTTTATTGATTCACAAGTATATTTTTCATGAGATAATCTATTGTAATTGAGTCAAGTCCCATTTTGAGTTTTCAAAGAAAGTGGAAAAATAATTTTATTTGAGTAAAAATAGTCATTTTTGTCCCCTTAAGGGTAGGTTGGACTCGGATGGGACCCATTTGACCTCATGGATGTGTATATACACAATGAAACTTAACCTCATTTGAGTACAATTAAGCAAGCTTGGTTTCTGTGCCAAGAAAAAGAGAGAAAACCAACAAAGAAGTCAAGGAAAAGAAAAAAAGTCAAAAGAGAGAGAGGGTCAAAGGAGGAAGAATTATGCCACATGTGCGAAGATTCTACACTAATTTTTGTGACATGTGTGAAGGTACAAGTCTACTCCAAGGGCCAAATTTTTTTGAAAGTATTGCAGGTCTAGAAATTAGAGTTTGACCAAAGTTTTAAAGGGTTTGACTATCATTGACATGGTTGCATTTGACCTAGTTGAAGAGGGATTGAAGGAGGGATGACTTGGGTATTGTGTGAGGTCTTGGTCCTAGATTTCTCACTTTGATCTGATCCTATAAGAAGAGAAGAGTTGACTAGGTTTCCCCTCTTCTAGGGTTTTGCCCGGCTTCGAGCCTATATCTTGTGTTATTGTTTTATTGTGATCTTCATGTTTATGTTTTGGTAATTGTTTGATGAAGATAACATAATAAAAGTAATAAGAAGCTAAAATATATTCACAAGAAATTATCATTTAAGAGAAATCAACCCTAATTGACTGCCTTATTGATTTTTAAACAACAAGTACTATAGTGGCTGGTGATATATATGTATTACTATCTCCTTTCATGTCAGATAGTATTTCCACATCTTCACAACTTGAACAGAGGCATGAAGCACAAATAAAATTTTTGACCTCAAAAACATCAGTAGGAACTAACAACTTCATGATGTGCTCCATCTTGGCAGAACCTATATTAAAATCTCCTCATCTATCACATACCACAGATACACCAATTGTTTTTGTGCAAACTCACTCAAACTCAAACTCACTCTAACACTTGAATCAAATGTGATATATTCTCCTTCTTGGTATGCTTATATACCAATATATCATCCATCTTGACGATAACAAATGAATCTATAAATGGATACAATATATCATTCATTGACCTCATCAATTTAGATGAAGCATTGCACAAACCAAATGACATGACTAATGACTCATATAAATCTTGTCTGGTTTTAAAGGCGGTCTTTTAGGTATCTTCTTCTCTGACATAAACCTAGTGATATCTATACTTTAAGTCTAATTTGTTGAAGTATTTGGCTTATTGAAATTGATCTAGTAGATCATATATCTTAGGAAAGGTGTACCTATTGTTGAACATAATTTTACTTAATACCCTATAATCAATACACATTTACCAAATCCCATCCTTCCTTAGCACAATGATTATGGGTGATCCACATGATGAGGTACTTGGTCGAATGACACCTTGTGTTAAGTAGGTACTAAAACTTCTTCCTCACTTCACTTGCTTTTATAACAAACTACTTGTACATCCTAATGTTTGGCAATGGGGATATTGGAAATAACTACATCTCACGATCCACTTCCCTCTTGGGCACTATCCCTTTAGGATGATGGAACACACCCCTGTATTCTTGTAGAAAATATTCTAGTTCCTTTTTATGCTCCTTAGTACACCCCTCCATGGATGAATTTTCTCTTATAGACTCTTATACAAATTGTTTCTCTTAAAAATAGCAAAACATACCTCTTACTAAAACTAATCATTTTCTTGGGTTGGCTAGCCCTTACTAGTGAAATTTTGGACTTTCCTTTGTTTCCATTGATGGTGAAATATTTTTTATCCTTGATGAGGTGCTAACATTTGTATCTCCACATGAATATTACATCTTGCATGTACACATAAGGACTTTTGAATACCATTCCACATAAATCAGGGAGAACTACAAATCTAGTTCTACTTCATAAAAAAGATTAATAATAATAAAAAATATGATTTCACATTGTTTTATTACCTTTATTTCCACATCCTTATTTACCCATCCCAATTGATATGGGATTGGATGATCAAAAACTTATAATCCCAATTTGTTGTCCAACTTTTCTACAGTGAGATTCACATGTGATCCTAAGTTCATTAGAGCATCAAGCTTTCTCTTCCTGAACTATATTTTTATATGGAAGACTTTGGCCATTTCATTCTCTTTTTACTACTAGAGGCTACTCAGACTCACCTCCTTCTACACTCGTGTACTAACGATCTTATCATCCATGCTCTAGTTTCTTTCCACATAATTACTTGAATATGTGACCATGATTCTTTTATTCTTAGTATCTTTCTTTATTTTCTTTGAGTTGGGCTCTAGATGGAACTCCTAGAAATTCTCCTTTGTATGACCATCGATGCTACAATGGTTGTAGTGGTTGTTGGGATTTTTGTACTAATGTGTTTTCAGTATTGCCTTTTTACCTTTTCCCCCTTTCTACTTCTTCTACCCTTCCTTATAAACACCTTAGTGCTCCTTCCACTTTAAACACCTTCATTTCCCTTTCTCACAGACTATGTTCTATAGGTATTGTGCCAATACACAAACCTTGTTCACCAAAATGGGCTTGAAAAACATCATTTTCTTCTACCGATGGCTTAGTAAACCCCCATGATATTTTAGGAGTAGGTATAGGTTATTTGGGGAGATACCCAACATTATGGTCATCTTTATAAATTCATTAGTGTACTCATGTACACTCTTCCCCTACCTTTTTCTAAAGCAATCCCACCAAATCCATTGGTCCTATACATACCTAATAGGGTAAATTGTGACTTTATCATGTTTTTGAAACCCTCCCACTTATTCATTGGAGGATCTCCCTCCAACCTCAAGTTCTATGTGTGGATTTTCCACTAGGTCAAGGCATGGCCCTCTAATTTTACTTAACAAATGAAATATTTTATTCTTCACTTATGTGATGACTTAAAATTAACTTTTAATTATTACAAATAGTGCTAAGATTGAGAGCATCAATATCACCTTGCTAAAATTTTATATCAATGGCGATTTCCATTTTGAAGAGGGATTATGAATGGTTCATGACACTCGAAAGGTTGATCCTTGTTAGGTTATTTCCTAGAGTCCATCTTTGGTTCTTCCCAATATGACTATTTCCCCTTTGATCTGACATCTATGTTAGAGCCTCCATCTTCTTTGAATAGACTGATATTATTGGTCAATGCCACCTTGAGGAGGCTCAAATTACGGTTTACATTTGTGACTTGTGCTTCCAATAGTGAAATTCTATCCTATGTGTGATCTTGAGGGTTGTTGATAGATTTGTCTGCCATGGTTCAAGTTTTATGAATTTCAACTTAATATATCTCCATCTACTACAAATCCCCACAATATACCCAAAAAAGCATACTTCTCTACCAATACAATCATAAACTACCATGGATATTCCAATGGACAATTAGTCAGAACAAATCTACTAAAATATATTAGAAAAATTGAAATCTATACTATGAAGGTTTATTTCTCCTTAGATTTTTGGATCTGTTAATTATTGCTTATTATGTATGAATGTAAATTATAAGTATGCATAAAATATAAAATAGTGAAATAAAACTCATAAGCCATGAATTAATACAAAATATAACCTAGGAAACTCTTTTGTTAGAAAACCTAGTTGGAAGGTGAAGTTGCTCTTCTCTCTTTCTCTAAATGGAAAATGTATGCAAGTAAAAAGAAGTGAGGCTTATGGCCCAAGGGATGATATAGTGCATAAACCATCTCCATTTTCTCTCTCCCTATCCACTCTCAATTACTTTGTTCATCTATGGAACAAATTTCACTTGAATAGAATGGAACCCATTTTCCTCCGAGTGGCCTCGTTATAACACAACGCGATAACCTACTTGTAGTTATATTTGACTCTTTCAAATATTAACTAGAGTTACAACATAGACACTTCTATAGTATTATTCATAATTATCATGTGGCTAGCCCCTTTTCCATTTATAAAGGGGTTTGACAAGGCATCCTCTCAAATTATGGTGGTCAAAACAAGAAGCTCAACTTCAGAGTGCCATAACTTTTGCATATCGACCCTGATTAAGGTGATTCTTGGGCTGTTGGAAATGTACTTATGTGTACAATAGCACTAAAAGGTGTGGGAATTAAGCAAAAAATTGTTACCCTAAAAAAAAGTCATTTAATGTCTCAAACCACTTCTGGAAGGTTTTATACCCCAATTCGCCAAAATAGGGCCCACTAGTAAAAATGCTCTTGTGAGTCGATTCCTCCACCTTTTCCACTCTAAAAGAATCAATATGGATGAAAAAAAAATAACAATCCAATATAAATGAATGCATAAGAAGAAAATATTAATTTAATAAATCCAAAAAATATAAAGAAGCATAACCCTAATAGCATAAATTTTAGATTTCTATATGCTTTTACTAGATCTATTGTGATGGACTATCCAATGGAAAAACCATAGTAGTTTATAGTTTACAAATGAGTCATCATTTTATTTTTACTACAACATCTCTTTAGAGAGACTTTAGATAGTAAAATTTTGTGGTGTAACAAGTTAAACATACTAGTACACATAATCAAAATTTCAAGTTTTGATTCACTATAATTTCATAGATATATCCTATGGAGGTTAGCATTTGTGACTAATCCTAAAATTAGTATCAAATGGGTCATCTTTTTATTTTCACTATAACTTCCTTTATGGGAGCTTTCATATAGTTAAATTTTGTGGAGACTAAGGAAAGATAATAATAATATAGTTGGTCAAAATTTTAGGTTTTGGTTCAATATAATTTTGGAGAAATTGCCTATGGAATATGTGATCTTTCACTTATCCTAAAAGATCCATCTTGGAATTTCTACTACACAAATTTTCAATGAATTTTCCAAATCTAAATTTTTTAGAGTATTGAGGAGATATAATGAATGGCATGTGGAGTTTTTTTTAGATTTTGACTTATTAAAATTTGTGTGATATATATTATTCAATTTTAGGTGATTTTAAGAGCCTTTTTAAGGTTAACAAGATCCTTCAGAAAAATAAACACACGCACACATATATTATGAAATATTTAAATAACATAGTGAATTATCATTTAGGAATTAGAACTGTGGTAATGGAAGAATACATGAAATAACTAGACACTATTTCACCTTGTTTGAACACCTATAACCCTATTGGTACTCCTTTTAGTAGTACCATATCAAATAGTACATGTATGCAAATTTTCACTTCCATTTACCTTTTCGTATATAGCAATTCCCTTGTGTATACCCAAAATTAGCTTTAGATAATATAATCAACTACCTTATTACTATAGTACACCAATAATAGAACTCTAGGAGATCACTCTAGTACCTAAGTAGTGGAGTAGTATAATTAAGGGTGTTAGTGTCAGTCTTTGCAGCCTTCCACCGGTGATTAAATATGATCTTATAAAGTGGTCTTGGGGTGTCAAAGTCAATTTTTTGTCATTTCAGTGAGTCTTCAAGTAAAATTTGGTCACTAGGTATTAGGTCTAGGATTGCTTTCACTCCTTCCAAAGTTTTCCAAGTATTGGTCCATGTCACCTTTCGGCTGAGTGTAACATCATTCGAAGAGTTTTCATCATTATTTCAGGTTCCAATGGGTCATTTTACACCTTGTTTGTGCTTCAGTAAGGCTCATTTCCCTCTCCTAGGGTTTTGAAGGTAATTTTTCTTGGATGGTCAAATCATCAACAAAACCTATATCCTGATGCTCATACACCTTCCCAACATTAATATACATTCTTAAACAGTTCCCATCATTGATATCCCTCAAATTCATCATTTTCCCATAAACCCTAGCCTATTGCTACAATTTGACACTTTTCTAGGTTAGGCCGATGTTTTTCCCTTTTGGACCCCTTCCCCTCACCCAATCCTTGAAATTTCACTTTCCCCTACTTCCTAACATCCCTCCCTACTTCGTAAAATTTTCTCAAGAATTTAAAAGCACCTCATCCCCTTCATTTCCCTTCATTTCTACAAATCCCCTATTCCACATAGCGGGATAGTTTTGATTCAAATGGTGTTTCTGATCAAGAAAATATGAATTTTACAACAATGAGAGAGGTTATTGTCTATCATAGACAAAATAAGAAAAACCTCCTTCTGTTTTTACACAGGTCTCATGGTTTGGGAGAAATGTCCAAAACATCATTTGCCTCAAGAGAGTTGATGCACTTCTGAAATTACCTTGGGAAAATCCATTTTTCTCCTAAATTTAATGTCCAAAAGAGTTTCTTTATGATTCAAATGATAACTAGACACAAATATATTTCAAATTAGCTATCATGAGCTCAATTTGGAGTTGAGGAAGACCTCCAAAAGTTGACTACAATAGCATTCTGCATTTTGGCAGCCTCATTCTGCACATTTTGACCAGTATTGGGAGATTGAGATTTTGACAGGGAAAATGAGCTCCAAATTGAAAAATTAAAGATGTTCTGGAAATTATATAGGAAGAGCTTTCCAACGAGCTATCATGGGCTCAATTTGGACATTGGGAAAGCCCCCAAAAGTGGCCTGCAGCAATGCACTGTGCATAGAGGAGGGAGCGATGCACATAGAGCTAGAGTGCTGCGATTAAGACAATTTTGCTTGTGAAAATTTGAACGAAGCTACGCATAGAGGTGAAGCGTTGTTCACCTATAAGTGGAACTACACATAGGGCCAAAAAGTGCCAAAACACTCCGGCTACCACCCAAAACATTGTGTTTGCCTTCTTTAGCCCATAGACAAGTAAGTATAACCCCTAAACTATTCTCTTGGCATTCAATTCATTTGTTTGAGGTTGATTTGTTGTGGAAAAAATGAAACCCTACAATCCCTTCACTTATTCCTCAAAACCATAATTCCTCCCATACATCACTTCACCTATTCCTAAAACCCTAACCCCTCCTATATATCCCTCCATATTCCTTATTCCCTCATCCCCAAAGCAACATCCTGAAACCCTAGTCCCTCTCTCTCATTTTCATAGTTTATATAATTCACCAATACCACATAAGTTCATTTCGCCTTCCCTTATCCCTAATCACCAATACTCACTCCTTCAATACCTTCTCTAGGGGTACACAACTTCAAAACTTGGCAAACATAGACAAAGAAGACAAAGATTATGAGGAGGAGGAAAACAGTGGTAGTGATAGTTCGGGAGATGAACCTCAGCATCCGAGAGAACCACATATGGGAGGCAGAATTATCAGAGAGGGGCTAGAGAGTTGTTTGCAGTAGATACGCATGTTTTTGATCCACTTGGTGTGGAAGGGACCTTGCCTTCTTCATCAACTCATAGGCAAATGCTTGCTCCACTTGGTGTGGAAGGGGCTTTGCCTTCTTCATCAACACAGTAGGTACATGTGTAGCAGCTGCATAAAGGGAAAGAAAAGGTATTGGAGGAAAATCTTGATGATGAAGAGGAAAGAGATTTTTATTTGATGGAGCATGATGAGCCACAATAACATCATATTCATCATGGCATAGAAAAAATTGACTTGGAGGCTCAGGATGAAGCAATAAAAGAAAACATCATCATACAGTAGAAAGAGGCTCAAATCCAAGCATTGATGGACAACTTGGTGAGAGCCAAGTATGTCATCACATATCTGGAACAAGAGAACAAGTAGCTGAGTGATAACCAGGTCCTCATGGAGCTGGAACTTCTCAAAACAAAAAGATATAGTGATAAGGGCAAATCAACAATACAATAAGAAGAAGCACCGATCACCTTGACTTCAATTGAGAAGGAAATTGAGGGGGATACATAAAATTGGCTAGAAAGGGTCAATCTGCACTTAGAGAAGATGCTACAAAGGGCCAACTGGGACAACCAAATCATCAGGCACATGCCCTACCACTACAGGACCTGGAACAAAATTTGCAATATAAGGGTTAAACAAATGAAAGCATGGTTGAGACGGGCACTCAAAGGAAAAAAGGAGGAGGATAGGCTTAGGAGTTGCTTGCTGAAGCTTCCTTGGCTCATCAAGATGCTTGATGATGGTGCTGCTCACCAATTTTGATCAAATTCGGAGGAACTTTTGCCTTTGGCAAACTTTGGAAATTTTAACACGAGAAACTTGGCTCTATGCATAAAGCCACTGGCGCTACGCTTTTGCTAGGGGCACCCAATGGACAAATGGCTTGCACTTTTGGATTTAGAGTGATGAGTACATGCACCCTATGAATTTTCTAAGCTTTTGGAGCAAAATTGGTCTACCAAAGGGTAAAAAAATGTAGGAATTTACAGGGTAAGTTCCTTAGACAGAACACCAAAGGACACCACTTACAAACAGATCATAGCTCAATACACCAGTATTGCTGACGTGGTTAAAACCATCAAAGAGGGAAATAGTTGACGGCCTGAGCTAATGTGGCCACTTCAGGCAATTTATTAATAAAAGAATGAAAATTTACAGAAGTTTCTCTCATGAACGGTTACCCTACAAATGACCCTCCATGCTCTTTAAATAGAGATCATGGACCAATTGGGTGTTAAGCCACGGATCAAGTGTCAGTGATACTGAGGAGAGAATGAACCATCAAATCACTACATGTAATGACCATCGGATTGTAAGTTACAAAAGTACGTAGTTAAGAAACACACTTTACCTAACTCTACACTAGACCAAGTTATACTTAACTATTTCCTATGTGTCAGAATATCCTAACATCCCCCCTTATGAACAACTTGGGATAGGATTGAAGGATGTACAAATATGACACAATAGGAGAAGGAAGGAGGCATTAAAACCTATCCCCCCTTAGTGATAACTTCCTGAACTCCAACCATGTTGCGTTGTGTTATATTCTTTCCACGACTAAACTACATAGTGAACTAGGGGGTTAGAGGGGGGGTGGAGCCCCCCCTCATTGCGCCGATTGCGTAGCGGGGGGGTCACAGGGGGGGTTGGTAGCCCCCCTCTACGGGGTCTGGGGTAGTTCCCTGTGAATTTTTTTTGGGACCCTATATTAGGTTGGGCGAACCTACCTATGGTTTTTAGTCCATGGTTTTGGACACAATGGTTTTCGGTCCATGGTATTGGATGCTTCGACATGTATAAATATGTATTGTAACATTGAAAGGAATATAATGAAAAATCAAGCTGGTAGTCCTGGTTTTCAGATCCAATGGAAAATATCTGTGTATATGTGTTTTATGTGTTATGCTCTTGCATTGTTTATTTTTTGTGTTTTAGAATTCATATGCAGGTAATTTCTGTATGGAGTTAAAACCTATAAACCATAAATCGAAGTTTAGTAAACTTCACCTTTGTGAGAGCCTTTGTAAAGATGTATGCAACTTGATCATCTATTGAACAATATTGCACTTCAAGAACATAGTCGTGAATGAGCTTTCTGATGGAGTGCATGTGCAGTTCAATGTGTTTGCTGCACTGATGTTGGACTGGATCTTTTCATAGTTGAATGGAACTTTGATTATTACACCAAAGTGTAGTCAGATGTTGTTGCTGAAAGCCAAAATTTAACAAGATCTGATGAAGCCATAGGGCTTCCTTACTAGCTTCTACGACACCACGATACTCTGCTTCTGCTGAAGAAAGAGAAATGGCACTTTGTTTCTTACAAGCCCATGTAATAGGTCTTGAACCAAGAGTGAACACATAACCTGCAGTAGCCTTCCGATCATCAGGGTCACCAACCCAATCAGAATTAGTGAAACCCACTAATAGAGGAGATGCTTATGCACTATAATGAATCCCAAATTGAACTGTAGCTCGAACATAACGAAGTATTCTTTTAGTTGCTTTCCAATTAATTTCATGTGGGTTTTGCATAAACCGAGCAATAAGGCCAACAACAAAGGAAAGGTCACGACGAGTATGGGTCAGATACAAAATTTTTCCTACAAGTTGACGGTATAAGGTGGCATCAACTTCAGGCGAAGTACAAGTGACTAAAAGTTTGGCTCCAGACTAAAAGGAAGAAGGGGCTGGCTTACTAGGAAAGGGAAATACCTTCCTTGGATTACAAGAATTGAAGACCAAGAAAATAATGCAACTGTCCTAGGCCTGTCATTTCAAACTTCTTTTTAAGGCTAGACTTCACATGGTTTATAAGGTTGGGATCACTACCAGTAAGGATAAGATCATCAACATAAAGAACAAGAATGATAAGAGACTTTCCCACTTTCTTGGTGTAGACAGTATTGTGAGAGTGACACCTATAAAATCCAGTTTCTAAAAGAAAGATATCCATTTTGACATAACAAGCCTAAGGGGCTTGCTTGAGACCATAAAGGGATTTCTTAAGCCAACATACAAGGCTGGAGTCTATTTGTATAAAGCCAGTAGGTTGTTCCATCTAGATTTCTTGATGCAAGTCCCCATGCAAGAAGGCAGGTTTAACATCCATTTGATGGACTTCCCATTTGAAAGAGGCAACAAGGGAAAGAACAAGGCGGATAGAGTTCATTTTGGCAACAGGGGAGAAGGTTTCAGTATAGTCAATGCCTTCAACTTGTGAAAAACCCTCAGCAACAAGACGAGCTTTATGTTTATCAACTTTTCCATCTGGTCCATACTTGGTTCTCTAAACCCATTTGCATCTAAAAAGTTTTCATCCCTTTGGAAGGGGAACAAGATCCCATGTATCATTTGCCAATAATGAACGATATTCTTCATTCATAGCTATGTCCCAATTTGGATGGCCTGAAGCTTCTGTAAAGGTGTCAAGATCATAATTAGTTGAAGCTTGAGCTAGTAAAGAAGAGGCTCTATCGAATTGAGAAAGTGTACATCGCTGATCTGTAGGATCACCGCCAAGAGCACCTGCTGCATCCTGAGTAGCATGGACCCATTTTGGAAGCTGAGGAGCTGAAGGAGGATCCTGAGAAGGTAGAGGAGGATTTTCATCCTCTCTGTCATCATATGAAGAAGAAATATTTTCAAAAGTAGAAGAGATAGAGGGAGGTGGCACATCCGCCGAACTAGGCTCATAGGTCGATATATTTTCAGAAAAATTTACATCTCTTCTAATGATAACATTTTTGGACTTAAGTGGAATAAGTCTGTATCCTCTGACATCTTCAAAACATCCAACAAAAATACATTTTTCACTCTTAGGTTCTAAAGCTTTATGTTTCTCATCTGGAATATGGGCCCATGCTTCACTTTTAAAAACACGAAAGTGACTTACATCTGGTTTAATTGAGCTCCATGCTTCTTTTGGAGTGATATTATTTAAAATCTTAATAGGAGTGTGATTTATTATGTAATTTGCACAGTTAATTACTTCCACCCAAAAATTAAGACTATTTCCTTTAGATTGAATCATACAATTAGCCATTTCATTTAAGGTGTGATTCTTCCTTTCAGCTACACCATTTTGTTGTGGAGTATATGGAACAATATGTTGCATTTGAATTCCATTCTTAGTGCAAAAGTTGATGAATTTGTTGTTAACATATTCTCCACCATTATCATATCTTAACTTAAGAATTTGATGTCCAGATTGTTTTTCAAGAAAGGCCTTAAAGGCCAAGAACATGTTAAATACTTCACTCTTGAGTTTTAAAAAGTATACCCAAGTGCGTTTGGAGAAATCATCAATGAAAGTTAAGAAATACTTGTAGCCAAAGAATGAAACAACTGGAAGTGGACCACATAAATCACTATGCACAAGTTGTAAAGGGGATGAGGTGTGCCAAGAGGCACGTTTTTCAAAACTATCCCGATGATGTTTTCCGAGTACACATCTAGAACAAACACCATCTCTACAAGATACCATTGGAAGACCTATCACCATATTTTCTTTACATAGATTCTAAAGGGAGTGATAGTTTAAGTGACCAAATCACTCATGCCAAAGTTTGCTCACTTCATCATTATGAGCAACAAATACTGAGGGAAGATTTGGTGACCCAAAGTTGTTAAAATTATATAACCTTGTAGAATCATCAACAATGCCAGTAGCTAAAATATGTCTAGGTTCTCTTAGTTCCTTAATTACAACATCGTGAGGTGAAAATTCAACGATTTTACCTTCACCTAAATGAGTTATCTGATATACAGATAGAAGGTTGCAGGATAAGGTTGGAAGACATAATACATCATTGAATTGACCATTGTTTATATGAACAGTTCCAGTCCCTACAACACTAAGAGATCTATCATCACCAACATATATATTTTTGGTGTTACAATCATTTAAAGAAGAAAACATGGCTTTGTTTTTGTCCATGTGATAATAAGCTCCAGAATCAATGAGCCACTCATGAGAATGAGAAGAAGAAGATACATTTAGTGCATAACTAGACCGAGATGCTTGACAACTACATGCAGAAAGTGCTATTCCTAAAGATGAAGTTGAAGTTTTTGAGTGCCCCTAATGGATGTTATGCTTCTTCATTGCTGCTTCCAAGGCTTCCATCTTCTTAAAGCATTTGGATTTTAGGTGGCCATCTCAATTACAAAAGTGGAAATGTCTATTAGCCTTCTTCCCTTTGTTTTTATTTGCCTTATTGTCAAGGGAATAAGTCTCCTAGGGCTTTGGGTCAGAACCCTATCAGAGCAGGAGTAATCTACAGCAAGAAACATGCATACAACTCAGGCAACATGCTTAAACAAACTAACTATGCGAAGATGAACATACTCGGATGTCCTTCGTCTGGGTAGTTCCAGCCAGGGTTCAAACCCTCTACAACTCCTAATGATCTTTGAATCTACACATCAACCAATTCGAATACACATAGCAGCATATAGATAAAGAATTTTAGTGAAATCAACTTTATATCATATAAGTAAATGGTTATTTATACATCAAAATAGTCATTCATACATAAACCATAATAATACCATCTGATGGATAAACAAAGTCGATATCAGGAACAAGACAACGTTTCTTTTTATTGTAGAAAACTATAATAAACAAGGAAAGATTTCACCTGAGTCTTCCTCTTCCGGCTCCAAGCGGAACCGTCCTCCAGGTCTGTCTAATCCTAGTGTTCAACAGCCTCCTTCCATAACCAATACCATGATATCTCAAGCAAGTGGGAGAATATCAACACTCAAGGAAACAAGGGTTTCCTGGACTTGGGGAAGTGCTTGAAGCACAAGGATACTTCAGACTTGATCAAGGGATAATCTCAGTATAGTAATTCTATCATTTCTCTCCTCCTTAAGGCGTTCCCCATAGCAGTCTTTTTATACTTCTCCCAAATTAGCTTTTTAGTTGGGAAATAGTTGGGAATAGTTGGGCCACGGGCACTAAGAGGTAATCAACAAGTAAAACCTGTGAGCACTCAAGAAAGAACTGGTGTGTTCCTCTCTAGCTTTGTAGTAGTACCAGGTCTATCCTGCGAACTAATGCCCCCAAGTGGAGGATCAATCTCCGATGCCCCTGCTACCACGGGTTGAAAACCACTAGCGAAATTGCTTCTATGCCTTCTAGGAGAAGGCTCTGGACTCACAGGTGAAATCCCATGAAGTCTACAGGACCTCCGAGGTAGTTGGTCAGCCACTTTGAATTATTTTTATAAGATCTACTTAAAGACTCAAGAAAATTTGAAAGCTAGGCCAACTAGGAGCACAGAACACACACTAAAAATGTCCCTAAAGAATTCAGCAATCAAACAACTTCCTAGTATTTTCGCTCTGGGTGATTAGGACTGGACACCAAAATATAAGAAAGTGAATAATAAGGGCCTTCTGAAAATATATTGGGGTAATTACACCCCAGGTTTACTAGCAAAAGCATCAGAGGTAGTTACGTTGACCTCTAGACAATAGCCTTTGCCGGTGCAAGCCCCCAAGCTTCGTAAGTGTGTCTTCAAGAAGTACTGTTGAACATGATGCAACGTCAACCTCAGGTGCCACGGGATTCCCCTCTGCAGCCACCTATGTAGATCCCTAGGATAGGCAACTAAAGATACCAACTCGTATTAGAAGCCGGGCGGAACAGTCATGAGGTAAGATCCGACAAGTAAGAGAGGGGGTATCTCTCATCCTTATCTTCACAAACCCTCATGCTTAACTCCTAGTCATGGAGCTTTCCCGATCTCCCTAATGCTATTGGATTTCACTCTTTATTCAAACTTCTATGTTTTACAATTTAGAATGACCTTGGAGAGTTTACTCTCCACTCACCTAATCCAAGGCCCTAAATAAACATAAAACTTGTTGGTGTATACTGATTGACAATACAAAAATTTCTAGTTTATTTTATTAAATGCTTGATTTTAAGTGGTTGTTATTTAAAGTCAAAGGGACAATATGGAAATGAAACCAATGGTGGTTTTTATGACGCAAAAGAAATTAAAGAAAAACTAACTTATATGCAATGCACTTGTTTGTTCTTCGATGAAAAGAAACTTCTACTTGGGTTCTAAGAAACTTCTATAAATAAAAAACTTTTTCCTTTTCTTTTCTTATAGCAGACTTCACACTCACAAAAACTAAAAGACTACCGATGCTTTAATAATGAAAAACTAAAAGACTATTGATGCTTTAATAATGCAAAACTAAAAGAGATGAAAGCAATTGTTTAAAACTTTTTGATAAGCCAACTTAAATGTTTGAAGAGAATGCAAGTCTTAAATACAAATTTTCCTCCAAATAAGCAAGGCAAATCTCGAAAAATCACAATTCACTTTCACAAAACCAAAGAAACCAAAATCAAATTCGGCAAAAGAAAGTGAAAACAATGTTTTTGAAGAACTTTTCTTTTTCAAAAAACAGTGAAAGTAACTTTTCAAAAGCACTCAAAATGCTACCAAAGACTCAAAGATCGAAAGCAAAGCACAAGGAAACATTGTAAGTTACCAATTCAACATGAATGAAAGCTTGAACAAAAAAGGTGTTTGAACTTGCACTACATGATCCAAAAGCAGCAAAAAGAGATTTGAGAAACTGATCAAGAAATCAGGTAAGACACACTTTCAAATTCATCAACAAGAAACTTTTGAAGAAAGAAAAAGTGTATGGCCACAAAAATGACAGGAAGCCAAGCAGGTAGACTAAAAAATGAAGTTTGACACAAAGATTGCTAACAATCTTCTGTTCCGAAAGAGCAAAACAATCAAGAACCGCTATACGAAGCCTTGTGTGTTCAAACAAAAATCATAAAAATCACTCTAACGAAAACCGAGGCCAAAAAATTTTCAAAGCAGGAGAGAATTCAAAACAGTAAGATCACTGAATAATTAAAATCTAAAGATAGAAACTAACCACTCAGAAACCACACAGATCAAGAAACAAATCTTTCTGGGCAGAAAGATTTGAAAAAAGCATGCAAAAAATTGTATATGCGACTGTGTCCCTACACAGGTGCGTGTACATGCACTTATATTAAAAGAAACTCGCATATACGTGGTTTCAATTCACAGAAACAAGCATGTGTACACTTCTATAAATAGAAAAAGGTGTGTATATGAAGCTTTACAAGAAAAATTAAAATTGAGGCCTATTGAAAAGATTAGACTTGAAGTCTGAGTTCCTACAGGAGCAAGCAATACAGTCACAACAAGAAAACTAAGAACAGAGTCCTGATTGGCACTGAATAACCCAAACTAGGAATAACAAGATTATTATCTCCAATGTAGTCACCAATTCTATTGAGGAAATAAGTCCCCTAGGGCTTTGAGTCAGAACCCTATCAGAGCAGGAGTAATCTACAGCAAGAAACATGCATACAACTCAGGCAACATGCTTAAACAAACTACCTATGCGAGGATGAACATACCCGGATGTCCTTCGTTTGGGTAGTTCTAGCTAGGGTTCAAACCCTCTGCAGCTCCTAATGATCTTCGAATCAACACATCAACTAATTCGAATACACATAAAAGCATATAGATAAATCATTTTAGTGAAATCAACTTTATATCATATAAGTAAATGGTTAGTTATACATCAAAATAGTCATTCATACATAAACCATAATAATAACATCTGATGCATAAACAAAGTCAATATCAGGAACAAGACAACAGTTCGTTTGATTATAGAAAACTATAATAAACAAGGAAAGAGTTCACCTGAGTCTTCCTCTTTTGGCTCCGAGTGGAACCGTTGTCCAGGTTCGTCCAGTCCCAGTCTTCAACATCCTCCTTCCATAACCAATACCATGATATCTCAAGCAAGTGGGAGAATATCAACACTCAAGGAAACAAGGGTTTCCTGGACTTGGGGAAGTGCTTGAAGCACAGGGATACTTTAGACTTGATCAGGGGATGATCTCAATATAGTAATTCTATCACTTCTCTCCTCCTTAAGGCCTTCCCATAGGAATCATTTTATACTTCTCCCAAATTAGTTTTTTAGTTGGGAAACAATTGGGAACAGTTGGGCCATGGACACTAGGAGGTAATCAATAGGTAAAACCTGTGATCTCCACCCATAGTTGAGGAAATTTAATTTTTTTAAGTTTTTTAACGCATATACGCGGGTTGGGTATAGACTAACCCGTGTACATGCTTTTATCATAGGGAAAAGTAGCGTACAGGAAGTAAAACACTGTTTTTAAAATATTTGGACCAAGTCTGGAAGGAGGGGCTACCCTAGGCCATAAACCAAGCATCACAAATACAAAGGGTGATATTTGGAGCTATAACACTTATCATTTTTTTGAAATGATTTTTCATTTTGAGACTGAAATGGCTTAGGACCCTTGTTTGGTTTAGGACCATTCTTTTTAGGATACGGCTTCTTAAGATTCTTTGAATTTGGTTGCTGCTGGGCATCTAAGGCTTTCTTAGAAGAGTTTCCAAGATTAAGAAGACCAAGATGTAAGAGTTCTTATTGTTCTCTTATTAAAGAATCACAAAAGGCATCAAAGGAAGGGGACTTGTAGTCTTGTCCTTGAGAAATGAAGGCTTCTCTTCTAGAATGGAAGGTGGAAACAAACACAGAGTAGGTTGGTCCCAACTTAGTAAGAATGTAATAGATAAGGTTACCATCTTCTTTCTTAACCTTAACACCTTCCAAGAGAAGTCTAAGGGTCTTGAACTTGGACAAAAAATCTTCAATGGAAGAAAAATTATTGGGGTCCAATGTAAGCAACTCATTTTCAAGTTGATGGGCTCTAAGTTCATTTTTAATTCCAAAAACTTTAGTGATCTGTTTCATTGCTTCATTAGGAGTATCAAGTTCTGCGATATGGAATCTAAGGTCTGGAGAAATAGACATCCCTATCAACCCATGTGCTTGATCTTTCCTATTTTCCCATTTGGCTGCCTTATCTTCATCTTTCGGTTTGGTTTCTTGGTTTGAGGCTATTCTCTAAAGACATTTACTTCTAAGTAAATCGACAATGTAGGACCACCATTGGAAGTAGTTGGTGCTGTCAAGAATAACTTGGCATGGAATTTCAATTTTAAGAGAAACTGAAGCTATAGATGCTAAAACTAAGTGTTCCAATGGAAAGATCTTGAAAAATTAGGTTGATTAAAAAAACCGGCTCTGAAAATGGCTTCCGGATGAAGAAATTATGGATTTTTGAAGAAAAGTTGTTGAAGATGCCGACGAAGTGCGGGAATGTGGGGAAATGAATGATAATGTTATATTTTAAAAAAATCCACCCCCGTTTCAAACTTAATCTAATTAGCTCAACAAAAAGAAAGACTTGAACTCAAGACCTCTATTCTCATAAAGTATCTTTGGACCAAGTGAGCTAGATTAAAAGGTTAGTAATTTTTGGAAAATAGGAAAGGGGGTTTCTTGTTTTTTTGTTTTTGTTTTTGTTTTTCTTTCTTTAGTCATTGAAGCTTTGGGGTGCATGCTTACTTGAGAAAGCTCTTTTTTGCCTAAAAAACAAAAAGCACAAAACCCAACACAGACATACAAAAAAAACAAACCTTACGGATTAAAGTTAGCTTTAGCCGGAAACTATATATTTTCCTCAATGTTTCTGGTTTTTCGAGATCACACTAAGGCGCGGTGGAAAAGAGCATACGTATGAGAAAAACAAATCCTTCATTTCTATTTATGATTTTCCCAGATCGTACAGAGTCATGGGGCAAAGAGCATACAGAGAAATGAATGGTATAGATCCGGTAATAAAAAAACCAAAGAGCTAAATGAACCGAAATAAACAGAGAGAAAATAACTAAAAACTGCAAATAAACATTGTATACCTCCAGATCTTAAAAATGATGTGGCTAGGGCTACCAGAAACCTTTTCGCATCAAACAAAAGGGGTTCCTCACTGGAACAGATGCTCCTAACACAGTAGAGCAGTCCTCTTGGCCCAAAAGCAGCCAGTAACAATAGATCTAGGAAACGACAGTCGGTTGCAGTTTTACCGGCTTCAGATTTGGATCACCAATGGATGCGGCCCTAAAATAGCTTTGATACCATGTAGGAATTTATAGGGTAAGTTTCTCAGATGGAACACCAAAGGACACCACTCACAAATAGATCACAGATCAATACACCAGTATTGTTGACGTGGTTAAAACCATCAAAGAGGGAAACACTCCATGGCCTAAGCCAACGCGGCCACCTCAAGCAATTTATTAATAAAAGAATGAAAAATTACATAAGCTTCTCTCATGAATGGTTACCCTACAAATGACCCTCCATGCTCTTTAAATAGAGATAATGGACCAATCATTTGTTAAGCCACGGATCAAGTGTCAGTAATACCGAGGAGAGAATCAATCGTCGGATCACTACATATCGTGACCGTCGGATTGTAAGTTACAAAAGTACATAGTAAAGAAACACACTTTACCTAAATCTACACTAGACCGAGTTATACTTAACTATTTCCTATGTGTCAGGATATCCTAACAAAAAACACTCCAAAAATGACCTTTCTGCCCCTTTTTGGACATACAGAATCATTCTTGGGAGACTCAAATTTTGAGGGGTCAAATGAGCTTCAAATGAAGAAATTAAAGATGTTTTGGAAAGTATACTTGAAGATATTTAAAATGAGCTATCATGAGCTCAATTTGGATACCAGGAAGGTCTCCAAAAGGGACCTGAAAGAGGCATTGCGGATAGGGCAAATTTTCCACAGGATTTCCATTTTACTATGTTTTGACCGTGCTCTTGGATTTTCTCTCATGGAGGATGTTTTACCAATGTAAATGATGAATTGGCTTGTAAATATGATGGATAACTAGTATTAGAGGGTAGATTCATTATATTAAAAGTCATTTTGAGCACAAATGAATCAGTTTCCTCACTTTTAGAGGCAAGTTGTTAGGATGCCTAGATTCCAATTTCTTGTTTAGTGTTGGTTAGATTAGCTCCTCATCTTATGGATTTGACCCCTGAGGATGGGAGGAGGTTGAATCAATGTCTATATCTTCTTCTTCTTTCTCATTGTAAAGGGTTGGACTCAGCTAGATGCTTAGGTTTTGAAAAGACATCATTTTGTATCAGTTTAGCATGAGATTAATCAGAAATTGCAGCTATTTCTTTGGGATCCATGTGGTATGGTATTTAGTTCAGTTTCCTCTCTTGTGATCATATGTTTAAATGTTTTGTGTTCTTCATTAATCATTTCATTGCTTCTGAGTGGATGTTTTCAAGTTGATAGGCAGAATCCATGACATTAATGCTCTGCTTTGGGAAAAAATTCACAGTTTATGTTTTCTACAGTTTGGGAAGGATCCATGATGATCACATGCTCTTCCTAGCTTCTCACTGGTCTTAAATCCCCTCA
Source organism: Pinus tabuliformis (assembly GCA_031772625.1). Classification (NCBI taxonomy): domain Eukaryota; kingdom Viridiplantae; phylum Streptophyta; class Pinopsida; order Pinales; family Pinaceae; genus Pinus; species Pinus tabuliformis. Next base: position 578,988,671 of record CM062819.1, read on the forward strand.
CCCATCAAACCCTAGAGTGCTAAGCTTCATACCTACCTTGCCCCATCGAACACTCTACAATTTTGACCTAATTTCCCTGTCCAAACTGTCCGGCTCCTCCTGATCCAGCAAAACCCCTTCAAATCAAATCAAACCTTGTGCAGCAAGTCCAAGATCTTCGTAAAATTGAAAATGATGGAAGACAAGGTCTCATTTTAGATCTGCTCATAGCAAAAGATAGTATGCAGGAAAATCAAGTTCCAATTTCAGATTGTGATAAAGTCAAGTTGGCTATTTCAGATCTAGATTTATATCATGATGATGAAGAAATCATTGAAGCCTTCTCTGATTTTTCCCTTCAACAACAATCTTAAAAAGCTAGTCACTTCGATACACAAGATCATAGTCAGCATACAATAGCTTCCTCTTTGCTTGAAGATGAAGGAATTTTGCATCTTGATAGTCAACAGGAATCACATGAAATGAATCAATAGTCTGATGAAAATTTATATACTCCTTTGCTTGAAATTAATGAAGATATTCAACATCCTTGTCAAACTTTAGGAGGGAAAGAAGACAATTATTGTTTTAGCAAAAGAAAACAAAAATTACTATCTCCTATGTCTAAAGATGAGATAGATCAACTCCTAAAAGGTCATGTTACAGCCCAAGCTAATGCAAGTTTGTAGTGTTCACATCATCAAGAAGGTGTTAGTGAAGCTTCTTCCACTTTTGAAAATGAGGACAGTCTTGAAATTAGATTTATAGATCAGCGAATAGATATTGTTTTCTTTCATGAAGATGATAGGGCTGTCATGTTTGATAATCTTGAAGAATGTTTTCTATTTAAGAATGACTTAGACTATGAAATTGAGGAGTATGAGCCTGAGAGAGACAGTATGCCAGAAATCGAGTCAGAATTTCTCATGCTCAAGGAATTTATAGCCAACACTCAGATAGCAGAAGCTTATACTTCTCTATGCCTTCCTATCAGTCAGCGACCAATTGTTCTTTCAAATTAGAATGAAGGGAGTACTTGTATTTTTGTTGTTGGATCTCAAGACAAGCTAGTGCTTTAGGATTTTCAAGATCCCTTCGGCATTCTTTTGCAAGCATTGGAGAAGATGAATGTTGTCTAGTTTGTTAGCATAAGCCTTGGTTTCAGTTGTTATTGTGAGTTGCCTACATGTACATCATTCTACCTACTTGGGGAAAGTGAGAGCAGAATTTCAGTGAGTAGCCATCTGCTAGATTGGTTACATTGGAAGGTTCACTTCACATGATTGTACATTCTTCTTCAGTAGGCAAGTGGTTGTCATCAGTATTTGAAGCCTTCAAATCTCGATGGCCTGCTGCCATTAATAAGTTTTGTAAGTACTTGTTTCAATTAAGTAAGTCTTGAGTCATTTTTTCAGTCAATTTCAAGTTAGTTTCGAGTCAGTTTGTGTCATTTGAAGTTGTCAGCGTTTAGTCATGCATTTCAATTTAAGTTTTTGACTGTATTGGCCCACATGGTTAGGCACTTGGTCTATGGTGTTCTTGACACCTCCAAGGAGTTGTCATCCCCAATAAGGCCAATGTTAGTGCCAGTCTTTGCAGCCTTCCACCAGTGATCAAATATGCTCTTATAAAGTGGTCTTGGGGTTTCAAAGTCAATTTTTTGTCCTTTCAGTGAGTCTTCAAGCAAAATTCGGTCACTAAGTATTAGGTCTAGGATTGTTTTCACTCCATCCAAAGTTTTCCATGTATTGGTCCATGTCGACATTCAGCTGAGTGTACCATCATTCAAAGAGTTGTCATCATTATTTGAGGTTCCAATGGGTCATTTTACACCTTGTTTGTGCTTCAGTTGTGCTTAGGTAAAGCTCATTTCCTTCTTCTAGGGTTTTGAAGGTAATTTTTCTTGGATGGTCAAATCATCAACAAAACTTGCATCCTAATGCTCACACACCTTCCCCTATCATTAATATACCTTCTTAAACACCTCTCATCATTGTTATCCCTCAAATTCATCATTTTCCCACAAACCCTAACCTATTGCTCTAATTTGACACTTTTTCTAGGTTAGGCCTGTGTTTTTCCCTTTTCGACCCCTTCCCCTCACTCAATCCTTGAAATTACACTATCCCCTACTTCCTAACATCCCTCCCTACTTCCCAAAATTTTCTCAAGAATTCAGAAGCCCCTCATCCCCTTCATAACCCTTCATTTCTACAAATCCCATGTTCCACATATTAGGAGAGTTTTTATTCAAATGATGTTTCTGACTAAGAAAATATGAATTTGAAAAAAATGATAGAGGTTGTTTTCTATCATAGACCAAAGAAGAAAAACCTCCTTTTGTTTTTACATAGGTCTCATGGTTTGGAAGAAATGTCAAAAACATCATTTGCCCAAGAGAGTTGATGCACTTCTAAAATGACCTCGGGAAAAGCAAATTTTCTCCTAGATGGAATGTCAAAAATACTTTCTTGATGCATCAAACGATAATTAGACATAGAGATATTTCCAATGAGCTATCATGAGCTCCATTTGGAGTTGAGGAAGACCTCCAAAAGTTGACTACAACAACACTCTGCATTTTGGTAGCCTCATTCTGCACATTTTGACCAGTTATGGGAGATTGAGCTTTTGACAAGGCTAATGAGCTCCAAATTGAAAAATTCAAGATGTTCTGGAAAGTAGATAGGAAGATATTTCCAAAGAGCTATAATGGGCTCAATGTGGACACTAGGAAAGCCTCCAAAATTGGCCTGTAAAAAGGCACTGTGCATAGAGGAGGGAGCGTTGCGCATAGGGCAATTTTGCCAGTTCAAATTTGAACGGCGTTGTGCATAGAGGTGGAGCATTGCGCACCTATAGATGGTGCTACACATAGGGCCAGAAAGTGCCAAAACACTTTGCCTGCCACCCAAAACATTGTGTTTGCCTTCTTTAGCCCATAGACAAGTATAACCCCTAAACTATTCTCTTGTCATTCAATTCATTTGTTTGAGGTTGATTTGCTATGGCAAAATTGATACCCTAGAATCCCTTCACTTATTCCTCAAAACCATAATTCCTCCCATACATCCCTTCACCTATTCCTAAAACCCTAACCCCTCCTATATAACCCTTCATATCCCTTATTCCCTCATCCCCAAAGCAACATCCTAAAACCCTAGTCCCCCTCTCTCATTTTCATAGTTTATACCCTCACTCTCATTTTCATAGTTTATATAGTTCACCAATACCACATAATTTCATTTCCCCTTCTCTTATCCCTAATCACAAATAATCACTCCTTCCATACCTTCTCTAGGGGTACACAGCTTCAAAACTTGGAAAACATAGACAAAGAAGACAAAGATTATAAGGAGGAGGAAAACAATGGTAGTGACAGTTCGGGAGATGAACCTCAGCATCAGAGAAAACCACATAAGGGAGGCAGAATTATCAGAGAGGGGCTAGAAAGTTGTTTGCATCAAATAGGCAAGTGTTTGCTCCACTTGGTGTGGAAGGGACCTTGCCTTCTTCATCAACTCATAGGCAAATGCTTGCTCCACTGGGTGTGGAAGGGGCTTTGCCTTCTTCATCAACACAACAGGTACAGGTGCAACAGCTACATAAAGGGAAAGAAAAGGTGCTGGAGGAAAATCTTGATGATGAGGAGGAAAGAGATTTTGATTTGATGGAGCATGATGAGCCACAACAACATCATATTCATCATGGCATAGAGACAATTGACTTGGAGGCTTAGGATGAAGCAACAAAAGAAAACATCATCATAGAGGAGAAAGAGGCTCAAATCCAAGCATTGATGGACAATTTGGTGAGAGCCAAGTATGTAATCACATATTTGTAACAAGAGAACAATCAACTGAGTGATAAGAAGGTCCTCATGGAGTTGGAACTTCCCAAGACAAAAAGACAGTGACAAGGGCAAATTAGCAAAACAAGAGGAAGAAGCACCAATCACCTTGACTTCAATTGAGAAGGAAATCAAAGGGGATAGAGAAAATTGACTAGAAAGGGTCAATCTACACTTAGAGAAGCTGCTACAAAGTTCCAACAAGGACAACCAAATCATCAGGCACATGCCCTACCACTACAGGACTCGGAACAAAATTTGCAATATAAGGGTCAAACAAGTGGAAGCAAGGCTGAGACGGGCACTCGAAGACAAAAAAGAGGAGGATAGGCTTAGGTTGCTTTCTAAAGCTTCCTTGGCTCATAAAGATGCTTGACGATGGTGATACTCACCAATTTTGATCAAATTCGGAGGAATTTTTGCCTTTGGAAAATTTTGGAAATTTTAACACAGGAAACTTGGCTCTATGCGCAGAGCCACCGGCACTGCGCATTTTCTAGGGACACCCAACGGAAAAATGGCTTACATTTTTGGATTTAGAGCATTGAGTACATGCACCCTATGCATTTTCTAAGCTTTTGGAGTATAACTGGTCTACCAAAAGGTCAAAAAACACAACCAAAATGATCTTTCTACCCCTTTTTGGACACACAGAAGCATTCTTGGGAGAATCAACTTTTGAGGGGTCAAATGAGCTTGAAATGAAGAAATTCAAGATGTTTTGGAATGTAGACTTGAAAATATTTCCAATGAGATATCATGAGCTCAATTTGGATATCAGGAAGGCATCCAAAACGGACATGAAAGAAGCGCTGCGCATAATACAAATTTTGCACAGGATTGCCATTTCACTGTGTTTTGACTGTGATCTTGGATTTTCTCTCATGGAGGATGTTTTACCAATGTAAATGATGACTTGGCTTGTAAATATGATGGATAACTAGTATTAAAGGGTAGATTCATTATATTAAAAGTCATTTTGAGCACAAATGAATCAGTTTCCTCACTTTTAGAGGCAAGTTGTTAGGATGCCTAGATTCTAGTTTCTTGTTTAGTGTTGGTTATATTAGCTCCTCATCTTAGGGATTCGATCCATGAGGATGGAATGATGTTGAATCAATTTATATATCTTCTTCTTCTTTCTCATTGTAAAGGGTTGGACTCAGCTGGATGCTTAGGTTTTGGAAAGACATCATTTTGTATTAGTTTAGCAGGAGATTAATCAGAAATTGCAGCTATTTCTTTGGGATCCATGTGGTATGGTGTTTAGTTCAGTTTCCTCTCTTATGATCATATTTTTAAATTTTATGTGTACTTCATTAATCATTTCATTGCTTCTAAGTGGATGTTTTCAAGTTGATAGGCAGAATCCATGACATTAATGCTCTACTTTGGGAAAAAATTCACAGTTTATGTTTTCTGCAGTTTGGGAAGGATCCATGTTGATCACATGCTCTTCCTAACTTCTCACCGGTCTTAAATCACCTCACCCATCAAACCTTATAGTGCTAAGCTTCATACCTACCTTGCCCCATCGAACACTCTGCAATTTTGACCTAATTTCCTTGCCCAAACTGTCTGACTCCTCCTGATCCAGCAAAACCCCTTCAAATCAAATCAAACCTTGTGCTACTACACCTAGCCTAATATCATTTTCTTGATCCATCCATCTTGGCTGAGATCCTTACGGAAAGAGATGTCTCCTAGCCTAGTAGGGCTAGCTACTTGGGTAAGCATGGTTTGTGGTTACCCTAGCATTGCCTTCCTTCAGCCTGAGGTTCAATCCAGGTGCTAACAAAGGGAATGGTTAAGTCTCTTTAGTTAGTGCCTTGAGATATTAGGATAACTAATATTATTGGACCTCATATTCATATCAAACATTTATAGCCCTTGGCACTACTTTTTTTTCAAGACCTTGTAACTTCTTTTAGTGAGCTCATCTAGGAAGGATAACTAGAATTTGTGATAAAGTGGTGAAACAAGTAAAGTATTTTTTTCTCATATGGTACCAAAGAAAGATCAAACAAGTAATTCACCAACTAAACATCCAAAAAATGCAAACTAGAGTCAAAAAAAGAAATGAAGAGATAAATAACCAATTGTTAATCAATTTTCCTATCAAGGAAAATAGTCAACATCCAAGGGAATTATTATATTCCCAATAATTTCTATAAAGGTGGTACTCTTATTTCACACTCAGGTCTTTAACATACTTTTGTAAATAATAAAATCAAGTGAGTGGACTAGGTAGTTAAAAAGAGAGGGTAACATATAAATCATAGTTGAAATATGATAACCTTATAAATGGAAATAACTAAATTCATTCTATCACATCCATCCATACACACAATAAGGGAAATAGATTAAAGCAATATTCATATAGATAAAATAAGATTGATGGCCAAGAAATTTAGAGACCTTTATATGATTTCATTCATTAAAAATCACAAGATGCATAGCAAAAACATAAATGATATCTCATGCTTATATAAAGTATATAAACTATATAAACCAAAAATGTTATGAATTCCTAGAATAACTCTCTATGAGAATAAGATATGTTACAAATTGATGTTCAAGTTTGGATATAAGGTATTCCTATCACAAAAAAATGTTTATGATGCTTAAATCATTAAAAGAAATCCATTCATTTCTCACGGACCAAATAAAGTAGTAATAGTAACCTGGAATAAAATGAAATGCAACCATAGATAAACTTTATAAGTAAACAACATAGTTAGTGATGTTGGATAATCAAGGATTGGGTCAAAACAAGGGAAATTACGTCAAATAAAGATATAATCATAAAATTTATAAGGGAATTGTGGATACAATGATCTCTTCCTTCAACATTAAGTTCTCCTCATGTGTTTGTGTAGGACTTCAGAATTTATGGCATAACGACCTTTTGGGAATTATTCTACATTAAGATTATATGTTAATAAAATTTTGAGCCATTTTTTAATATAATATTTTAATGGTGGAACTATGATATATTATTTAACCCAGAGAGAAAATATGTATTCTTCAACTTTTTAAATTTCAAAGTAGAGTTGTTCAACTTTTTAAAATTCAAAGTGGATTTGTTCCATTGATGCCATTGGTCTTAATTATCACTGAAAAAAGTAAATAACCACCACTTAATTTTTTCTTTAAAAAAACTCTTAAACACATTGGCTCGTGAAGCTTTACCACTTTCAATTCTTACTCCAATTGTAAGCATATGGTCTCTTATTAATTGTGGTCCATTAAGATCTTCAACAATTTTATGTTCTTTAAGAATTACATTACTTCTTTTATTATTGATCCTTGTACAAATATCATTTGATTCTTGTTACATCTATATCATGGTTGACCATTCTACTTTTACCTATTTTATCATCCAATTTGAGGGTAAACCCTATTAATTTCTATGAAATTAAGTTAAACTTGATACTCAAGCAATAAAAGTTTTTAAATAATTTTAATGTAAAACAAAATAATACGAATTAAAATTAAAAAAAAAAGCACTCATCATGTTTCAAATCACCCATCATGTTCCAAATCTTTTTGCAAGTACTCTTTGCAGCTGGACATTGTTTTTGACACATTCCTCATATTTGAGCTAACCTTGTAGAATTTTGAAATGATATTTAAACACTAATTAATGTTTTCTATAATATATGGTCTCACTTCATTAAATACTTTATCAGCTTTTTTTCCCATGTTGATGTCCCTATTGTACTGTAGAATTTTGTAGAATTTTTCTACAAATCAGCTAGCTCTGATACCATGTAGAAATTTCACCTATAGAACAAACCAATATATGCAATGTCCTAAAGCATAATACTTGTTCTACTTCTACAAAACATTAAGTGGAAGCATAATCAAATTCATGAGCAACATCAAGTAGAAACATGCATAACTAATCAAGAGAAATCAATCACACATAACACGGGATATATCACTGGAGAAAGCACCAGCATAAAACCCCAACACTGTATTATCAATCAAGTGGAAATCCTCTTCAACATACAAAAAGAATCAGCTCAATAGCTATCCTGCTCTCTCTGTAATCAGAAGATCCTGATGATCTTCAATCAGAAGATGAAAATCATGGACTACCTAGGCCTCAATATATAGGCCACAAGTCCTCCAATCTCCTATAATAGATCCTTCTCCATGCAAGGAATACTTACTAGAAATATCTAAGCATCTGATAGTACACTGTCCCACATCTGATCTCAACTGGGTCTCTGACAAAACTGACATGCAATAGTTATCCATGAGTGAATTCTCAGTTATCTAAAATAATAGTTGTCACATGCATGCAAGCATTAACAAACTATATTTTATTATTTTAACAACTTGTTAAAATAATCTAACTAGACTTGACTAAGTTAAAGTAAGTCAACTAATTCTCTCATTATAGAACTAAACCTTATCTCCTTTAATCAAGGGAGAAAATAGTTGCATGATCTCACAAAGACTTCAAGTTTAACTTTCCATAATTAATTAACTCATGGAGATTAATTAATTAATATTTTAAACTGTTGTTAAGACCAAATTCATTTTTACTTCCTATAGTTAGACCAAGGACTGCTAAAAATAGGAAGGGACCCAGAAATGCTATTTTTAGAACTTTCTATTTTTAGCAGTTTCACCTCTTACCCAATGTGGTCAATGACCTCACTAGCCAAACTGCTATTTTTAGACATGCTATTTTTAGCAGGTCTATTTTTAACACATTCTAAATTTAACATTTCTTGTTGCACATTTTTCAACATGTACTTTAAGGGATTTGATATAGAGAAACAATAGCTAATGGTTCTAGAAATAAAGGTTTATTACTTGATGTATCCTCTAGCTCATTTATTCTTCTTTCCAAATTAATATTTGATAGGTTCAGGTATAAAATAGGATGAGTAAGAGCATCTCTAGTCACATTCATATTAAATTTGAGGATTTGAGAGGGACCATATCCCAAAATACCCATGTCTAAGATCCACTTTCAAGTTATTTTTATGTATCACATGATTATTTTCTATGTACAACTTCCTTTATACTTTATTATACTAGGCATTTTGCATTGCTAAATATTGTTCTTCAAAAATGGTTAGTTCCTATTAATCCAATAGTTGAATTTGTTGACATTCAACAATTCTCAATCCTACATAGTTAGGTACAGTAACATTGTTTGTATCTATGTCAACTATGTGTCCTAGACTTTCAAAATCATGTGAACTTCTTTTTACTTTAGCTTATCTTCTTTTTGAACTATGTAATTTTATGAATTTTTTCAATGTTAATATGGTGGTTGGGGGGAGGGTGAATCATGAGTCATATATATCACCTTCTCTAACATTTCCTTCATTATTCCTTTTTTATGCTCTTATTGGACTCCTTTTTTATAAGTACAAGAAGAACTCCCATGTGCATGGTAGGAGAAGAATTTTTTCTATTAGTAGCATTCCTACCTCTTTTATTCAATCTAGTCCACTGTTGTTGAGAATTTGGACTCACTTTAGCTACTAAATGTTTTTTGCATGTCTTATTTTCTCTTTTTTCAAGAGTATTTGGGTCAGTGTCTCCAATTCCCTATATAATATTGACGAAAAGATTACCATACTTTATAGATGTGAAATGTTTAGAAAATAAACCTTTAGGTTCAAAGCCTCTGAGGGTTTATTCTTCCCTTAGGTTAAATATATTAAACATTTTATAAAATTCTTTTAAATAGAACTTCTTACTATCACATTGGATACATTAAAAGGTAAAGAAATTAATTTCCTATCTTTCTTCTTCTCAAAAAGGTTGTACCATGTCCTATATTTATTATAGACTTTAGCTGCAAGATATTGGTCACAAACAAATATAGGAAGAAGAAAGAAGTCATCCCTCATATACATATCTAAGGATGATTTTCCATTTGGACACAAATTCCTTTTCCTCTAAAGAAATTATTTTCCTTTGAAGTTTCATCATGGTTTCACTCTCATCAAAATATGTCTAAATTTTTAAATATATTTATCCTAAAAAAGAAAAAATTCAAAAGGTGCCCTATGTTTTTAGAGAACTGGGTATCAGAGTTGAGCAGGATATTTCTCAAGATTTAAGTTACTCTTTAAGGGAAATCCCTTGAACACATTATAGTAAGAAACCACTAGGAAACATATATAGTCATGAAAAATATTTGAGTCTTAAAGTAGCTCGATAGGAAATATCATTCGAGATTACCTCAACCCTATTAGCCTCGTTGAAAAAAGGCCCAGAATTGGATCCACATATGCTCTTGAAATATTCAGCATTTGCTCAAAATCATCCAAGGGTCAAAATCGGCACAAGAGGAGAGCCCATGGAAGGGTAGAAATACACTATTGGGAGGTAAATCCGCTTGAAAACCATGAAAAGCCCATAATCACAGGCTTGAACAGAGGAATGAATAACAACTATTAGATCTAGCCGATCAACGACCCAGATCTAAGCAACTAATCGCAATTGGCCGAGCAGAAAGGACAACTTAAAGTTGGGCGCATGACACCACCGATCAGCGATCGCCGATGATCGGATCGGCAGGTCACATCGGTGAGGTATCGGTGATTTAAATAAAGGCCCAGGCATTGAGCGATTAGCGATTGCGATTTATCACATCGCTATATCGCATCAGCACTATACCATGGGGCGGGGCCTAGGCACAAGCATGTGTGCGACCCGATGAGCTGGACCTGACGGCATTATATACGATATTTGATAAATTTTTAGGTCCGCGGAAAGGCCAGTTTTAATGCATTTTCCATGTATTTCATTATATAACGAAATACAAAGGGAAACAGGGGCAGTGCAATAGCGATGGAACCTGGACATGATGGGTTTCCGGAATGAAAATATATAATCTTTGAAGTCCGCGGGAAGGCCTGTTTTCAATGTATTTTGTGTGTTTTTGTTGTTTAAATGAAATACAAAGGAACCTTTGGCCAGTGCCGATTGCGATGAAGCCCGGACCTGAAAGGGTCCAGGAAGTGAAATATATATAATCTGAAGTCCGCCAAAGCCATTTTTTCATACATTTTCAGTGTTTTTCGCGTATTTCATAATACGAGGAAAATACACAGGAGCAAGGTTTTTTGCGACTTGCGATGGCAACAAGGGCAGACCCGAGAGATTAATAAACTATTTTTGAGGACTTTTGAAGTCCAAAATACACAAAGAAGGCGGGATTTATCAGTGATTGCAGCGTTTTCTGTATAAAAATAGAAAACAGTCATTGGAAACATTTAAAGGGATTTCATAGGCCTGAAGAGCCATTTCACCATAGAGCAGAGGCCGAATCAACCCAAAGTAATCGTGGAGCCACAGCAAGCTAGCCCGAAATAGAAATATCATGGAGCAGCACAGTGCATCAATAGCCCAGCATAGCTCATCAAAACAAACATTATGGGGCATCTCTAGCACGAGAGAGCTCCCAGACAGCGCAACAAACTACCCAAAATAGTTGAATGTGGTTATTCTTCTATCAGAAGAAGAAACCTCCGAGCCATGTTTCCTAATCAAATATCAAACAGTTAAACAAGACAAAGGGATAAATTAAGACCTCTCAAGCCTCAGAAGGCTCAACATCATTGTAAAGAGCTATAAATAGCTAAAAACTAAATGTAACAGGGGTTCAACTTCTGGAGATTGTTCCTCCTCTGTTCCTTCAAGCTTCTCATCTTCATTATAGCAATATAAGCTTCTTTTGCTATTATATGTTCAATGCCCATTCTCTTTGTTGTTCTATTCTTGCACTTGAATAGTTTGTTCATGTTTTGTTTTGTGTCTAAGGCCACATGACTGTCATCTTATCTCTGCTTTGACGAATTAGATTTGCAAGCTTCTTTACTGCCTGTAGCTAAGCCATTCATATGTGGTCATATATGCATCTGTCGGTACAGTCAGTATTCTCTTTTGCTGCCTGTAGCTAGCCATTCATTTATGTTTATGTATGCAATCTGTTGATACAGTCAGTATTCTCCATCCATCCAAAGAATCTATAAATTATTGAGCATTAGTGGTCTAAAGCCTTGTATTGGTGAGAGTGTTCATGCATGTCTTGAGTGAGAATAGAGCTGAAATGGTTATCTAACTTGATCCAAGCCATCATCCATTCCAATAGTTCTGAGAACAATGTTGAAGATTATATGTTACCAGGCATCTCCGAGCTACAACTGAGGAGAGTTTCCTAGAGTGATAACATAACTGGCGTCGCTACCAGGGAGAGGAAACTGAACCTCAGCTTCCCTGGGAAATGCCATAGATCCAACTTTGATGATAGACAAAGTCTGGGCACATTTTTGGTTGTAATCATCTATCTGGCGACTCTACTAGAGGCCGAACCTCTTGGCGACTCCACTTGATAGTTCTGGCTTAGTTTGTGAGGCATACTCGGATAAATCCTCAGAAGCTACAAACTAACCCAGTACCTAACCCTGAAAAAATCATCAAGGAGAGAAAGGTATTACATAAAGGAGCATTAGGTTCAGGTAAACCTAAACAATCTCTTATATCTCTTCAAGAAAGGCCTGTAATAGAACAAATACATGTTGAGAGTATAGCATCTAATACTAGCAGTGAAGAGAAACTCTTAGAAATTCATAAAGCTCCTTATTCTTTAGGTTCTCCTTTTGTTGTAAGCCCAAAGGAAACCTCACCTCCTATCCATTATACTCCTTTAGTCTTATCAGTCACTCCTAAGCCCTCTATCATTCAGACTGCCAGTACTCTTTTAGCCACCACAGCTATGGCAGGTCCACAAGCACCCACCAAAATGGAAAGAATCATAACTGCTAGGTATGGACCTCTAATACTACCCACTCCTTTAAATGCCATGCCTACTGGAGAATATCAGAAATATAGTCCTAAGTTCACTGGGACTGAAGGTGTTCCTGCTGAAGAACATCTTGAGTCGTTCTATAGCTATGCTGATAATCTGGACATTAGTGAAGATGATGTGTGGATGAGATTCTCTGTCCAAAGCCTAGATGGAGAGGCTAGAAAATGGTTCAAAGAACTAACCCCAAGATCTATAGCAGATATTGAAGATTTAGATGATGCATTCTTAAAGCATTGGGGGGACAAGAAGGATCTCCTCTACTACCACACTGAGTTTGGGGACTTAAAGAGGGAAAATGGTCAGTTGCTGTGTAATTTTAATAAGAGGTTTAACCGTATGTACAACAAGATACCAGCTGAAGTAAAATCCACTACTACCTCTGCTAAACTCACCTATGCCAGTGCTTTTGATTCTGACTTCTGCCTACTATTGAGAGAGAGGCGATGTGCTACTTTGGCTGACATGCAGGATGTAGCCTTGGAAGTGGAATCAAACATCATGGCTATAAAGAAGCTCAAGGGAAATGTTGATAGAAGAAGACAGAGGGGCAAGTCTTCATCATCCTTTGATCCTAAGATAGATAAAATGACCAAAATGATCGAGTCATTAGCCTTTGAAATCTCTAAATTGAAGGTTGAGCAGCAACTAGGGAAAGGAGGAGTGCCTAATACCTTTACTCCTAGAGATCCAAATCCATATAGAAGAACTAATGAGCAGTTGCAAATTTTGCAAAGAAACAAAGATGCCAATGAAGACCAAATGGTGAAGGCTCCTTTTCAAAATGTAGTCATGGAAGAAGAGTAGTTTGAAGAAGATGATGAGATCCATTGTCTGGAAGACAAAGGCAATGCTTCCTTTTTGTCTCAGCTGCCTATGGAAAGTCATTATTCAATGACCAGATCAACCAAGAATTGGATGGGGAAGCTATTCTGCAAACTGAAGGTCAACACAGATATAATCTGAGGTCAAAGATGAATAATGTCAAGGAGACTCCTATTCAAAGAGCTACTGTCCCTGTAGTACAAAAAGCTAATAATAAAAAACAATCGGCAGTTGATCCTCAAAGCTCTAGCTCATGAGGTAAGAGGCCTTGACAAGTCTCCTTCTCCTTTTAGTTTTCAATCAGAAATTCAGAAGATAAGAATACCTATGCCTCTGATTAGACTAGTGAATAATGAGTCCTTCAAAATATCCATCCTCGAGGCCCTTGAGCCTAAAGCCATCCAAGCCTCCACTGACTATGTAAATCTGCAAGATGACAAGCTAGCTGTTATTCTTAGCCCAATGATCGAAAATTGTGAAGACAACTCCCCATAATTCTATGTCTCTCTGACTATTCATGATAAAATCCTTCACAACTACCTTCTAGACACTAGAGCCAGCCATAATCTAATGCCTAAGGCTGTCATGGATGAGTTGGGTCTTGACATTACCAAGCCTTATCATGACCTGTTTTCTTTTGACTCTAGAAAAGTGAAATGTCTGGGATTAATCAAGGACCTAGCCATCACTTTGTCTCAGCTACCCATGAAAAGCATGACGATGGATATTGTGGTAGTAGATGTACCTCCTAGTTTGGCATGTTACTTTCTAGAGGTTGGATAAAGAGACTAGGTGGATCATTACAAAATGATCTGTCCTATGCTATTGTCCCAGTTTTCGAAGGTGAGAGCAAGAGATTATACAGAGAAGCTCAGTTGGCTTATATCATTAGCAATGAAAGGAATCCCACTAATCATCCCATATATGCTATTGACACTAATTTTGGGGCATGTATTCTTCATATTGAAGAATCCCAGTTGACCTCCACGCAACTTAAAAAACCAATTTGCCAAATTATTGAGGAAAGAAGGCCCACAGAATTGGGACATGTTCTTTGATGGGGCTTGCTCTAAGGAAGATAGAGGAGCAAGTGTAGTTCTTGTGTCCCCTACACAGGAATACATTCATTTATCTTTCAAATTAACCTTTCAGGTCACAAACAACATAGCAGAGTATGAAGCTTTGAGTCTGGGCTTAAGCGCTGCTAAAGAAATGGGCATCAAAGACCTGAAAGTGTTTGGAGATGCAGACCTCATTATTTAGCAGGTAAATAAAACTTTCCAAGAAAAGCATCCAAGGCTGAAAGCATACAGAGATGAGGTATGGAGGCTCAAGGATTCTTTTAATGATTTTAGCATTTCTTATATTCTAAGAATGAAGAACCAGCTTGCCGACTCCCTTTCTGTGTCTGCTAACACGTTTATTCCCCCTTTGCCTCCTAAATTGACATATGAATATCAGGTAAAATATAGACTGTCTTTGCTTGACAATGTCAAATATTGGAGACTTTTTGAAGACAATGAGGAAACTAACAGGTTTTTACAAGTCGTTGAGGAATTTGCTGAAACGTACATCAACCAAGAAAATGAAACCATGGAAGAATGAGGCCAGTCTAAGTTAAGAAATGATATCGGCCGAGGAAGCATTGTCCAACTGCCCAGTAATCATATACCAAAAGGATTGGTACCTCTAGAGAAACTATTCGATGATAACAATGTGCCTTATAAGCTTTCCAAAACAGAAAATGAGTCTGCTATTCGTAAACACAATATAGGGAGCCTAACGCATCCGAAATACATCAATTTGTCCACTCATTTGTCTTCTGCCCAGAATTCTAAGTATTGCGCCCTCATGAAGCAATTCGCTGATATTTTTTTCCTGGGAATACAGTGATCTTAAAACTTATGATACAAGCATCATACAACATAAGATTCCACTGGAAAAGAATACCACCCCTTTTAAGCGGAAGTTGAGACCTATCAGCCCTCTCTTATTGCCTTTGATTGAGAAAGAGATCAAGAAGCTATTGGATGCCAAAATCATAATTCCCTTGAGGTATTCAAAGTGGATAGCTAACCTTATGGTAGTAAGAAAGAAAAATGGAGAAATCAGGCTTTGTGTTGACTTCAGAAATCTAAACAAGTTCTCTAAAAATGATAACTACCCCCTGCCTAAGATGGAACACTTGCTGCAAAGAGTTTTAGGGGCCAGAGTCATGTATTTCTTAGATGGATTTTTAGGTTACAATTAGGTTGTTTTACATCCAGAAGATCAGGAAAAGACTGCCTTCACTACTCCTTCGGGCACTTTCATGTACTCTAAGATGCCTTTCAAACTGATGAATGTTGGGGCTACGTTTCAGAGGGCCATGGACATAGCCTTCGTGGGAGAGAAGGACAAGTTTGTCCGTATTTATCTTGATGACATAACAGTCTTCTCCAACAGCCACAAAGATCATTTACAACATTTGAAGAAGGTCTTCCTAAAGTGCAGACAGTTTGGAATTTCAGTGAACCCAAAGAAGTCACAGTTTTCTCTAGAAGAAGGCAAACTTCTAGGACATATTGTCTCTACTGAAGGTGTGAAGATTGATCCAACAAGGGTTCAATCCATTAAGACATTGTCCATCCCAAGGTAAAAAAGGGACATTCAATCCTTCTTGGGTAAGATTAATTTTGTAAGAGGTTCATTCCAAACTTTCAGAGCTTGTAAAGCACATCACTTCCATGCTGAAGAAAGGATCAGAAATAAAATGGACAGATGCTTCAAGAAGCTCTTTTGAAGCCATCAAGCAAGCCATCATGGAAGCTCCCACTCTAATCAGCCCATATTACACTAAGGAGTTTTGTATATTCTATTTTGCCTCTTATGATACACTTGCAACAGTTCTGTTGCAGAAAAATGATGAAGGCATAGAGCACCCCGTGGCCTTTTTTAGCAAAACTTTAAGGCATGCTAAACTAAGGTATGACCTTATTGAAAAACAAGCTTATGCTCTCGTAAAATATTTTAAGGCATTCAGAATTTATATTCTTCATTCCAAAGTAGTTGCATATGTACCTTCAAGCTCAGTAAAATATGTCTTAACTCAACGAGATATTGATGGAAAGAGAGCTAAATGGATTGCAAAATTCATAGAGTTTAACATAGAGGTGAAGCCCACTAAGCTTGTCAAAGGCTAGGGCTTGGCTAAACTTATGGCTGAAGAAAATTGCAGCTTGTTAGACATAAATTGCATGGGTCTAAATTTAGATGATGAGCAAACAAAGGGAGCAGCAGAAGAACAAAATCAAAATCAGTCTCTGGCTGAAAATCTAGCCACTTGTGAATGGTATTCCAGCATAGTTCATTTCTTGCAGAAGCTAGAAGTCCCTCCAGGGCTTAGCTCAAGTCAAGCCCGAGCCATTAAACTCAGATCAACCAAATTCTGCATTAATAAAAATATGCTTTATTGGAAAGACCCATTAGGAATTCTCTTGAGATGTCTAGATAAAGAACAATCTGTGGAAGTCATACACCAGTTCCATTCTAGCATGTGCGGAGGGTATCACTATTGGAAAACCACAACCCATAAAATCTTGAGGGCTGGATATTATTGGCCTACTCTGTTCTCTGATGTGTTTTCTTTTGTGAAAACTTGTGACAAGCGTTAGAGGTTTGCAGGAAGACAGTAGCTAAAATCTCTGCCCTCAAAGCCAGTACATGTCAATGGTCCCTTCTAGCAGTGGGGCTTGGCTTGTAGGTGAGATCAAATCACATTCTAGTGGCCAACACCAATGGATCTTAGTAGCCACTGATTATTTCACCAAGTGGATTGAGGCTATACCCACTAAGAATGCCAATCATCAAGTTGTCATAAAGTTCTTGAATGAGAATATTTTCACTAGATTTGGTTGCCCAACCAAACTAGTCACTGATAATGCAACAACTTTCAAGGCAAAAGAATTGGTGGAAATGACTGAATCCATGGGCATTAAAGTTGTCATAAAGTTCTTGAATGAGAATATTTTCACTAGATTTGGTTGCCCAACCAAACTAGTCACTGATAATGCAACAACTTTCAAGGCAAAAGAATTGGAGGAAATGAATGAATCCATGGGCAGAATCATCTAACAAGAGTCTGGTAAGGGTAATAAAAGAATAGTTAGAGGACAACAAAAAGAGCTAGGATTCCAAGTTGAAGTTTGCACTATGGGCTGATAGAGTTACCATCAAAAAGCCCATAGGGAATTCTCCATTTAAACTGGTTTATGGCGCTGATGTTGTTTTCCCTATCCAGCTAATTCTCCCTGTGGCTAAATTCTTGCAAGAAGAACAAGATGAAGAGAATGACATGGTAAGAAGAATGAATAACCTGGTTGAACAATAGTAGATCAGAGAGCAACTGGTTGAGAAGTCAAAGGATCATCAAAAGAAAATCAAAGAAACCTTTGACAGGAAGGCAAAAGTGGACAATTTCCAAGTTGGTGATTGGGTACTTAAATGGGATGCATTTAAGGAAAAGAAAAGTAATCATGGCAAGTTGGACTCCTTATGGATAGGTCCGTTTGTCATCGCTCAAATTCAGCAGAACAATACATTCATTCTACATAGTCTGGAAGGACGGGATACTTTTGGTAGCCCAGTAAATGGGCGGTTCTTGAAACTTTATTTCGTTTAAGGCTTTAAATCCTTGTCATTTTAAATATGTTTTTCCAGTTTTTATTTCATTATAAAATAGACTCCATGCCCAATGGAACACTAGAAGGAAGATTTAATTTTTGTTTTATAGGAAAGGCATTGATATGAGATCCTTGAAACCTCACAGGGAGGATTTCATCCCCAAAAGGAGCCAATGTTAGCCTCGCTGACAAAAGGCCCAAAATTGGATCCACATATGCTCTTGAAATCTTCAGCATTTGCTCAAAATCATCCAAGGGTCGACACAAGAGGAGAGCCCATGGAAGGGCATAAATACACTATTGGGAAGTAAATCCACTTGAAAACCATGAAAAACCCACAATACCAGGCTTGAACAGATGAATGAACAACAACTGTTAGATGTGGCGGATCAACGACCCAAATCTAAGCAGCTAATTGCAATTGGCCAAGCAGAAAGGACAACTTAAAGTTGGGCGCATGACACTGCCAATCAGCGATCGTCGATGATTGGATCAGTGATTCACATCGGCGAGGTATCGTCGATTTAAATAAAGGCTTAGGCATTGAGCGATTAGTAATTGCGATTTATAGCATCGCTATATCGCATCGACACTATACCATGGGGCAGGGCCTAGGCACAAACATGTGTGCGACCCGATAAGCCAGACCCGACAACATTATATCCGATATTTGATAATTTTTCAGGTCCTCGGAAACGCTGATTTCAATGCATTTTACATGTATTTTGTTATATAACGAAATACAAAGGGAAACAGGGGCAGTGCAATAGCTATGGAACCCGGACCCGATGGGTTTCCGGAATGAAAATATATAATCTTTGAAGTCTGTCGAAAGGCTTGTTTTCAATGTATTTTGTGTGTTTTCATTTTTTAAACGAAATACAAAGGAACCTTTGTCCAATGCTGATTGCGATGAAGCCTAGACCCGAAAGGGTCCAGGAAGTGAAATATATATAACCTGAAGTCCGCCAAAGCTATTTTTTCATATATTTTCAGTATTTTTCATGTATTTCATAATACGAGGAAAATACACAGGAGCAGGCTTTTTTGCGACTTGCAATGGCAACAAGGGCAGACCAGAGATTAATAAGCTATTTTTGAGGACTTTTGAAGTCCAAAATACACAGAGAAGGTGGGATTAATCAGTGATTGCAGCATTTTCTGTATAAAAATAGAAAACAGCCATTGGAAACATTTAAAGGGATTTCATAGGCCTGAAGAGGCATTTCACCATACAACAGAGGCCGAATCAACCCAAAGCAATCGTGGAGCTACAGAAAGCTAGCCCGAAACAGAAATATCATGGAGTAGCACAATGCATCAATAGCCCAGCACAACTCATCAAAACAAACATTATGGGGTATCTCCGGCATGAGAGAGCTCCCAGACAGCGCAACAAGCTACCCAAAATATCGAAATGCGGTTATTCTTCTATCAAAAGAAGAAACCACCGAGCCATGCTATGTAGTCAAAGATCAAACAATTAAACAAGACAAAGGGATAAATTAAGATGTCTCAAGCCTCAGAAGGCTCAACATCATTATAAAGAGCTATAAATAGCTGAAAACTAAATGTAACAGGGGTTCAAATTTTGGAGATTGTTCCTCCTTTATTCCTTCAAGCTTCTCATCTTCATTCTAGCAATATAAGCTTCTTTTGCTATTATATGTTGAATGTCCATTCTCTTTGTTGTTCTATTCTTGCACTTGAACAATTTTTTCATGTTTTCTTTTGTATCTAAGGCCAGGTAACCGTCATCTTATCTCTGCTTTGATGAATTAGATTTGCAAGCTTCTTTACTACCTGTAGCTAAGCCATTCATATGTGGTCATATATGCATCTGCCGGTACAGTCAGTATTCTCTTTTGCTACCTGTAGCTAGCCATTCATTTATGTTTATGTATGCAATCTACTGGTACAGTCAGTATTCTCCATCTATCCATTGAATCTATAAATTATTGAGCATTAGTGGTCTAAAGCCTTGTATTGGTGAGAGTGTTCATGCATGTCTTGAGTGAGAATAGAGCTGAAATGGTTATCTAACTTGATCCAAACCATCATCCATTCCAATAGTTCTGAGAACAATATTGAAGATTATATGTTACCAGGCATCTCCGAGCTGCAACCTAGGAGAGTTTCCTGGAGTGATAACAGACCCAATCAAATGTGGCTTCCTTTTTCAATAAAAATACAAAACCTATAAAATTAACCTACGAATGTAAAATGCATACTCCCATCACATCTAAAATGCACATAACCATGGAAAATATCAACACAACTTCACCAAAAGTGATATATTAATATTTGAAATCTCATTGACACTTGGATGATATATCTAAGAAAGCCTTTAATAAATTTGACCCCACCATCATGGGAATCCATAAAAGAGTATGTTAGGAAGATTAAGCCTTATATTGGGGTTAGGGAGTCAAAGCATCATTCTAAAAAGTTTGGGAGTTGACAAGAATAGATTATTTCCTTCAACTCCTACTTAGGTTGATATCCTATTTGAATCCTATAATGTGAGAGACTAGGAAATTCACTCTTTGAAAGTGAACACTTTAGGTATGCACCTAGATTTTACTAAACCATTTTTCTAAATCTTCTTTTGGATTTTTTTTCTTACGAGTTAAATTCAAGAACCATTGATATGTAGTAGATAGAATTATTTATGTTGATTTGCAAGGAATTGACAATATCTCTACAAAAAGGATCTTGTATTTTTCTAGTTGCTAAAATATTTATTCTTTAAATGCACTTTGATTTATATGAGACTATCGCATCATGAATTAAAAATATTTGGCTATTTAAAGTCTTAATTCATGAATATGATTTACCTAAAAATTCTTTCATAACGTGCCATTTTATTCGGGACATGACCAAATCATAAGTGGAATTTAATTGAGAATGCTAGTTCTTATTGGAAAAGTGAGATAATCAATCTACATTAACATCAAATCATCACCTTTTTCCTTGTCAACCAAAAATCTAATTAATGAATATAAGTGACCCTTAAGAAGTACGATAGGTGCATAATAAGGAAACCTAAAATTTCATTAAATATAAAAGTGTTATGTAGGAGTACATAGGTAAAGATGCATGGGTATGAAAAATGAGTGGGGCATGGTTATTCAAGCCTTTTTGTACCATAATCATCATAGAACATCTAAGTGAGGAACATGTCTTTTGTAGGAGAAGTTTTTATGTCGAGTGTTGATTATGGAGTGCACAAGTGTAGAGGGAGAGGATTATGTGGTATGTGGAGAATTTGTGTGGGGATAGAGTTTTAGTGAAAATAATGTGTTAGGAAAATTCTATGCATAATGTGTACAAATATTAATAAAAAAATATTCACGCAATATTGGCTTCTGCACAAGTTATAAATATGAATAAGTGTAGTGGAACATGAAGGTTCACTTCATATATAATGGAACAATAACACATAGTGGAGTTTGAAAAGAGGAGGAAATAAAATGAAAAGGTGTGGCATGAATGTTTAAAATTAGAAATTAGAGGTCACACATAAAAATGGAACATCACTAGATTTTCCAAATAGTGAAGAAAATTAATGAATTGGGTGATAAGTCTTTAACCAGGGATGAATTCATTGACACTAAAATAAAAATAAAAATAAATAATGTAAGGTTATTGGAAACAAGGAAGGATGAAGGAACATATGGAAAAGAATATGGAGGAATTACAAAATTTCATGTCATGAATGATCATATATACTTTAGAGAAAAGGTTTGTTGGGGTTTTAATATGATTTTATAGATTCAATCCCTTTCACATTTATTTGTCAATCTGGGGTTTGTTAGTTATTTAGAGGTTATCATGCAATGTCTATGCAGGCCACAGGTTACTACCCAATATTGAGCAATTACAAAATACAAGGCCCAACGAATGCTATGAATCGAGTAACAACAAAGTAAATAACACTAACAACAATCTAAAGTAACAACAATTAGGAATCACAACAATATTACAAAGTGGTAAAGAAAGAAACAACAATTATAAAACATTAACAATATAACTAAGAAGCATACATATTCACACGATTGAATCCAACAACACCTGATCAAGAGAGCAAACCAAACTCTCTGATCAGGGTTGTGGCTAAGAATTAGAAATCACACGAGATTATAGTAAGATGAAATTCACATTAATCATAAAAGGAGTTACAAAATAGAATTATGTTGTTACATGCCCAAAGGGAAAAGTTTGTCGTTCTTCTCCATTGAGCCTTACTTATACATTTCATCATTACATGAATAACATTTAACAAACTCAAAAATCGTGGTAATCATGTTTGTCCAAAAATATACAATGATTTCTCAAATAGAAACAAAATACAAAGATAGCAATCAGAGTCGGTTTGTCAGTTATTCGACAGTTTAGTAGTTTAACAGTTCAATCCTTAGATAGCATTTCCAGCCCACAATCACAATATCACACTCGTTTTTGTTCCATTGAACAACATTCAACGTGAATCTGCATGAGAATTTCGTTAGAAAATAATCTAAGCATCGTTCCCATAGGACTACGCTTCATTAATTAACAATTCAAGAATACATGCTGATACGATATACGTTTATATGATTGAGATATAAATCGACCTCATAAGAGCTATGAAATGGATACAAAGGAAAAAATAAAAGTGGGTAAAAATAGGTAATTTTATCGGCCAACATCTCCCCACAATTGGCTTGGTTATGTGTTGTCATGCAAAAAAATTCCTATGCGGATCAGGGTTAGACCCCCTGTGACTAACATGAAGCTTAGTAAGTTCAAATTGTTTTTCCATATCAGTCCCAGGTAGTTGAAACCCATATGCATGAACGATGTCCTTCCACCAGTCCTCATCCACAACATAAGTCAGACCATACTCATCAGAATGCAATGCAATAATAGGAAATCAGAACCTTAACTCTAGCCAAAAAACTCCATAGTGTTGTATGCAAGAAATATAGCATGGAACTCTCCCCAATTCTCTTGAAAAGTTGGGTGCTCCAAATGGTTCTTGTGCCCGTACTGCTGATGATGAAATCATCCAACACTTTTGACAAGCGTCCTTGGATTCTTCCTAAAAAGTATAGATCTGTCTTGTGCACAGGTCGACACACCATCGTTTTGTCATAAGCATAAGGCCTTTTTGTCCTTCTAGTTTGAGAAACTGATGATGTTTAGTAAAAATATCCCCATATTGGAAATGCTCCATCCTAATCATCAATGGGCGATTTTCCTGGTTTTCCTCAAATGTATCAAGGGACTTTTTCCATTTTAGTTGATTAATCACAAAATATATAAATTCTATCAATTGAATATCTATAATAAATGGTACTGGGTTGAATCACTGATCAGTTTCTAGGATATAATCATGCATGTATAATTCACATAGAAAATATTGGTTAATATGATTGTTAGCTCTTAGAATCCTCAACAACTGCATGGGATCTTCTATTTTGTGACTTAACTCCTAGTGAGTACTTTCCAAATAGAAAAATAGATAATTTTCATGAACAAAAAGGGCATAGAAGTTAGCATGGGGTCCGTGTGCCATCATTTGTTGTGTTAAGGTGAAAACCTCATCCTTATTAGTCTTCAGCAACTGAACCTGTTCCTGCAGCTTCTCGGTCTTCATCTACATTTTTTCTCATTTGTTAAGCCTTTTCAATATGAATTGTATAATTGGCAACCACCTTCGCTGCATTCTCCTGAATCTCTCTTATTTATTTCCAATGAGCCTCCATGGGAATTTCCCCACGCTGGAAACTAAAAGTAGTGGCCTTCCATTTCTAGATTTCTGCCACCAAAATAAACTCTCGGGCTTCTTCAAGATGGAGGAGTGTCTCAGTCTATGTGGATGTTGAGGTCACCTCCTTATCCTCTGTCTATGCTGCCATTGAAACCATCTCACCAGTTCCAAGAGTTGTGGTTTCTTTCCCAGTATTAATTTTTCGCTTTCCTTTCTCTCGTTTCCACAACCGCATCACTCGTTTCCTTAGTTTGGTAATTTCTATCTTTAACTGAATATTTTCTTTGAACAGTAGTCGATATTGTCGCTAAATGGGGTATTTCCTTTTTGCAATCTCTTCAACAAATTCTTGTTTTACCACATTCTCCTCCATCTATCTCAAGGCTGGTACTGGTCCTTGTGGAGCAATATCAACAAAATCATCAACAAGTTTGTGTTTTATCACAACTTTCTCCATCTGTTCAAATGTCGGTACTCCTCGAGCAACATCGACACATTCTTCTATAGACTCCAGCACTATCGAATTTCCTTGTATTTTTTTAGAAGCCAGTAGTAGTACTTATGGAGAACTACTGCCAACATTTTCTTCCTCCAATTGCTCTGAAGCTGACATTGGTTCTTGTGGAGCAATATCAGCAGCAACCTCTTCTTGTATTTTCTCTGAAGACAACACTAGTTCTTATGGAGTAGTTTCAGAAGAAACCTCTTTTTCCAATTGCTCTAACATCAACACAGGTTCTTGTGGAGTAGTATCGACAACAACCTCTTCTTCCAATTGCTTTGACGTCGACAATGGTTCTTGTGGAGATGTATCAACAACAATTTCTTCTTCCATTTTCTCTGGCATCGACACTGGTTCCTGTGAAGTAGTATCATAAACAACCTCTTCTTCGAATTTCTCTAAAGCTGACACTGATTCTTGTGGAGTAGTGTTGGCAACATCTTCTTTTGCAATTACTCCTACAAACATCAATTTTGGAGTAAAGACTTCTTTTGTTACCGCGCGGGTGGGAGAATGGAATTTCCTCGATCCTCTCAGTAGGGATGCCATAAGTGGAGAACAAGGAGTAGTAGCTTCAGTTTCCATTCTACCAACATCCTTTGTTTTAGTCTCCTGAATTCCTCCCCCATCTCCCAAATCATAATTTTGGTCTCTCATTTCTTCATCCCCTTTTTCATCTACCTCCTCTAGTATTTGTTCCATCACTTCTTCATCATGAAATTTGTCTTCTAGCCTTACACGCATCATGGCTACAACTTGTTCCTCTGATAGTTCAACCATTTGCTGCCAAGTTATAGGATTCTGTAACAAGGCATGAATTACCAATAAGATAACGAGCCCATGATTCACAAGGACGACCAATGCCTAGTGTGAGCGGTGGGAAGACTTGGTCATCAATTGTAGATTATTCAAAAGGAAGAATGAGATATTTATGGAATGCATCTAACAAAATAAGAGATGAGATAAGAGCTTAAAATGATATTTAAAGAGGATAGAAAACTGACCTTCACAGGTGATATATCACATTAAGAAATATGCAACATCAGCTCAAGGCTGTGCTAACAATTTCCGGTCATAACCCTTTCCTTTCTACACCATGTTCTCCCCTGCCTATAGGAATAGCTATGGAAACTATGGCAAGGCCGATCTTATGATAAACCACTTATGTCCATCCTACAGAAACTCACTGAAAACTGTAATAACTTCCTTAGTTCATTGAAATTCCAGTCCATGGACCCTAAAGTGATTTCCTTCTAGATTAAGTGCAAACTCAACTGTCACTCCTTCATCAAACCCCTGTAGATGCTCAAAGTAAGTATGTCAGCCCACAGTTTGGAAGATCTACTATACTTCTGGTCAATGCTAAACCTACCTTGTGCTCTTCGGTTCGTTTCTAATAGCTTGGATACCCATTATACTTGTCAGTTACTCTGCAACAACACTCGGAGCAGCAGCAGGTCATTGAGGGAATAGTTTTCCAATAAAAAACACAGTAACGGGTGATCTGGATTTAAACAGGAACACAAAAAATTACAAATATAACCATACATATAGAGATGCAATAGAAATAATACTTCATTTCATTATTGTAAAATACTAAAATATGCTTACAAACAGAAATGGAAATAAACTTGCTAGGGTGATGGTAGCTTATCTATGAGAAGAGATGTGGCGGCTACATGCATCTGAACTATGTTATAATGAGGCTCAAAGGCCTATTTATTGTTGAGAAACAATGGAAAACCCTAAACATCCAAAAACCTAACCGTAGAAGATGAAACGCCAAATTGCGGGCCCCATTTGGGTAAATTGGTACATCAACTTCCTGGGGTCGTAACTTTGGCATACGATCTCCGTTTGACACACACAATATCTTGTTAGAAATATCTATCTGAGAACTACAACTTTGGGAAGAGAAAAATTAGTCTATGGACCCATGTGGCTCCTAGTTTTCCCAAAAAATATCATTTAGGGCCTCAAAACAGCTTCGGAAGTTTAGGACCCGAAAAACTGCTAAAAATAGTAAACTATGCTACAAATAAGGAAACTAAAAAGCTGAAAGAAATAATGGTGGGGATCCAAGCGGACTTGGTGGATGGCCACCAATATCCACCTGGATCATTCCTCCTCCCTTAGGAAGCAATGGTCCCCATTGCGTTGAGTTCCTCCATGAGATGAGGAAACTTCTATTGAACTTGGTCCTTGGTGAGCCACCTGCCCTGGTGAAGGAGTTGGCCTGCTTTGACAACTCGATACAGTTGGATATTATACTAGCGAGTGTGCTTGATCTGTGTGTCCATCAGTTGTAGCTTGTTCCTTGCAATCTGGATTTAACTCTGGGGGTGTGAGTTGTTCTGCAATGTCCGATGTGTATAGTAATGGTGGAAAGTGTGGCCGAAGGTAGTCCACATTGAACACTGGGTGCAGGCCAAGGAATGAGGGAATGCTGAGTTCAAATGCATTGTCTCCCATAGACTTGGTAATGGTGTAAGGACCATATCGGATTGGTTTGGGTTTCTGATAGGCTCCGGTAAGGCGTTCCTTTTGAAAATGCAACCAGACTTTGTCGCCCACCTGAAACTTGTGTGGCACCCGATGTTGATCATGTCACTGCTTGTACTTGGCATTTGATTTCTCCAGAATGTCATGGACCTACTGGCGAATATGTTGGATGTGCTCAATGAAGCTATTTTCCTTATCTGTTTCAGACTAGACATGATCCACATCTGTGTGAGTAGCTGCAAATGGGATGGCCACATGAATGGGGCATAGTGGCTGGAATCCCAAGCCCGCCTGAAAAGGGTTGTGGCCAGTCGAGCTGTAAAGAGCCCAGTTGTAGTTGTGCTAAACATAGGGGAGGCTCTCATCCCATATGCGTGGATGCTTTGAGTTGTACATGTGCAGAATGTGTATGATCATCACATTGACAACCTCTATCTTGCCATCAGTTTGAGGATGGAAGGCTATGGACTTAGTGAGTTTGGTGTCTAGCATCAACCAGAGACTGGACCAAAATGTATTGAGGAATCTGCTATCCCGATCTAAGATGATAGACCGTGGGATGCCAAAGTGTACCCACACTCGTTAAAAGAAAATTTTAGTAGTGGCTTCTATTGTGATATTCTTCTCGCAGGCTGCCATAATGGCCATCTTAGTGAACCTATCGATGACCATAAAAACACATTCATTTCCATGCTTAATAGAAGGAAGGCCCAACATGTAATCCATGGAGATGGATTCCCAAGGTCAACTAGGGGTAGGCAGCGGGCTATAGAGGCCTTGCTTCTTGATGGTTGGTTTGGCAATGGCATAGGCTTTGCATGATCTGATGTACTTCCCGACATCCTGTCAAAGATTTGACCAATAGAAATACTTCTGTAGTACTATCACTATTTTCTCGACCCCGAAATGCCCATCAGCCCGACTGTAGTGTGCTTCCCAAATCATCTTGGAATGCTCACTTGAAGGAACACAAAGGTGACCTAGGTGGCATAACACGATATCCTGGAGGTGAAAATCTGGAACATGCTAAACCTCCAAGAGTGTCTGGTATGTGTGGCCAAATTTTGGGTTGCTTTTGTAGAGAAGTGGCTAATCAAAAGTCTCATGGCCACATGAGTTGAGAATGGTGGTTAACGCCATGATCGGTGGTCGACTAAGGCAATCTAAAACATTATTGGTGCTGGTTTTCTTATACTTGATATTCAAATGGAACTGTTGCAGGTATGTGGACCACTTCTAATGGCGATCATTCTGAAATTTCCCTTGGGTTTGTATGAACTACAGGGGTTGGTGGTCTGTGTGGATGACCATTTCCTTCCCCAAAATATAATGCTTCCATTGTCGGCAGGCCTACATAATGGAATACATCTCTTTGTCATAAGTTCGATACTTACAGACTGTGTCTGAAAGTGTCTCATTGTGACATGCCACTAGATGCCCGTGTTGAGTAAGGACTACCCCAATAGCATAGTTAGAGGCATCTGTCTCGACCTCAAATGGTTGTTGCAAGTCTGGTAATGCGAGAATTGCTGCTGAGCAGAGGCGATATTTCAACTCAGTGAACGCTTTCTGTTGAGATTCAGACCAAAAGTATTTTTCTTTCACTCCTCCCTTGGTGACTTGACTCAAGGACCAAGTGATATGAGAAAATCCCAACACGAACCTCCGGTAAAAGTTGGCAAGACCTAGAAAGATGCGGAGCTCTATCAAAGTGGTTGCAGATGGCCAATCTTGAATGACTTGGATCTTGGTTGGATCCACATGCACCCCCTGTTCATCAATAATGTATCCCAGATATTGAACTTGGGTCATGCCAAAAGGGAATTTCTCCAAATTGGCACATAACTTGTGTTGCCACGGTGTTTGGAGAACCTGTCGGATGTGGTAGAGGTGCTCTTCCCAACTCTTACTAAAAATCAGGATGTCATCCAAGTATACCACTACAAATGAGTTGGTGAATGGTTGTAAGATGTCATCATTAGCCTCATGAAGGTTGTAGGAGCATTCGTCAATCCAAAAGGAATAACCAACCATTCAAAAAGGCCCTCCTTGGCTTTGAAGGCAATCTTCCACACATCGGAGGGTTCGATTAGTACTTGGTGATATCTTGACTTCAAATCGATCTTGGAGAAATATTTTGGCCCCTTCAGTTGGTCCAGAAGATCATCAATCCATGGGATCAGGTACCTATTATGGACAGTGATCTTGTTCAGTGCCCGATAGTCAATACAGAGTCTCCAAGTCCCATCCTTCTTCTGTAACAACATGATCGAGCTCCGATAGGGTGATGAACTCAGAGGGATGTGATCTTTCTATAGCAGCTCCTAAATCTGCCTCTTGATTTCATTTTTCTCTAGAATGGAGTGCCAATATATTGGTCCATTGGGTAGTGGCACACTTGGGGTCAGATCGATGGAGTGCTTGACTTGACACTACAGAGGAACCCCTGTGAGGGAGGTGAGGATGTCCTCATACTCCTCCACGACCTTGTCCACCTGTAGTTTTCATGTGGAGGGGCCTTGTCTGGAGGTCATGGCCACCATCTTCTTCTTTCCTTGAGGGTGTATCATCAGGAAAACAAATTTCCCAGTTTTGGAAATGAGCTTACTGCATTGTTTTGGAGTAACCAAAGAGATGGCAGTAGGTGGTGCTACCTCTAGTATCCTGTCCAACTTATTTCCCAAAGTAACAATAACAGCATGGGGCCTTGATTCATACACAGCATGTCACTTCCAAAAGTATGGTTCTCCTAATAATACATCACAAAAATCAAGGGGAGCAACGTCACACAATACCTCATCCATGAAGGGCTTGATGTTGTATGCAAGGCGACACTGCCAGCTCACGCAAAGATCCCGTCCTTGGTGAAGCCACCCGATGGTGTATGGTTGTGGATGTGCTGTGGTCGGTAAGCCTAGCCACTTCACGACTTTTTCTGAAATGAGGTTCTTTTGGCTCCCGCTATCAATAATGAACTATAGCAGGGAGCCCTTTACCCACATCTGGGAGTGGAAGAGATGCTCCTCCTCCTCTGGATCTTTGGGTTCCTCCTTCTGGATCTTCGTGGTGGCAATGGTGGCATTGGGCTCTGCATCGATAATTTGCTTCCCTTGTCATTCCCCTTGTCAGGTTCTCATTTAGAGTTAGAACACGCATCTGATTCTAAAACCTTTAGCTCGACCACCAATGACTGCATGGCCTGACACTCACTTTTGTTTTGAGTGGAGCTCTTATGGAACTCACACCACTTTCTCGTGTCCTTTTTTTGGCTTTGCGGTGTTGTTCTTTGCTTGCCTCTTTGGTGGGTTGTCTTGCATCGCCCCACCTTGGCTTTGTCCTTTGTTATGCGGCTTGGGGGCACCTTTCCCTTGCTTCGGATTCGCACATCCAAAGTCTCACTTCTTCTATTTAAACTTTTGCTTGATCTTAACGGCGTATCGGTATGCTATGCTGAGCGATGAGATGTTCAGGAATTTTATTTATTCCTGGACATACCTATGCAAGAAGCCTCAGTATTTGAGTACCAAATGCTACTTTGAATCCTTGATACCCAACTTTGTACGAAGGGTATGGAAAATATTGGTAAACTTCGACACGTCTTGGTCCCTTCCCTACCGCAGTGTGGTCCACTTTATGTATTGATCCTCATAGCTTTTGATAGGGTAGTACTACTCCTTGATGGTAGTCCAGAATGAATTCCAAGAGGGTGTGGCTAAAAACAGTGAGGTCGTACTTTCATCCTTCTGCTCGCAGTAGCTTTCTGACCAGTCCTTGACGTGGGGGGCGGCTTTGAGAAGAGTGAAAGTAATCTTTTCCCGGCCGGAAAAATCATGAACATAAAAGTACCCATCTAGCAGATTTAACCTTTTATCTACGGCATCTACATCTATCTGACCCTCAAATATGGGAATGTCAAAGTTAATTTATACCTTAAAGGGTGTGGTGCTTCTAGAGTAGCTGCTGGAAGTAGATGTGTTTCCCCTGGGTAGCTGCTGAAGGATATGGGCAAAGTTGTCCATCATCGCATTCCTTTGTCACTCGAGGGCCTTTTCGACTAAGATTTTGATAGGATCTCCTACCCCCTCATCTTTCTTTTCATCCGCCATGGGAGGCCATTGGGATTTGTGAGGCTGGTCTTGCAAAGGTTCGACCAGTTCAAGCCCTAACTCCTTATATCCCGACCTTGTTGGGGACATGCAAAGAAAGACAGAGAAAGCACAGACTGCTCTGATACCACTGATCCAGATTTAAACAGGAATGCAACAAATTACAGATATAACCATACATATAGAGATCAGAAATAATACTTCATTTCATTACTGTAAAATACTGAAATATGCTTACAAACATAAATGGAAATAAACTAGCTAGGGCGATGGTAGCTGATCTCTAAGAAGAGATGTGGCACCTAAATGCCTCTGAATTGTGTTACAATGAGGCTCGAAGGCCTATTTATTGTTGAGAAACAATGGAAAACCCTAAACATCCAAAAACCCAACCCTAGAAGATGAAATGCCAAACTGTGGGCCCTGTTTGGGTAAATTGGTACATCAACTTCCCGGGGTCATAACTTTGGCATATGATATCTATTTGACACGCACAATATCTCAATAGAAATATCTATTTGAGAAATACAACTTTGGGAAGAGAAACATCGGTCCATGGACACATGTTGCTCCCAGTTTTCCCAAAAAACGTCGTTTAGGGCCTCAAAATGGCTCCAGAAGTTGAGGACCCAAAAAACTGCTAAAAATAGTAAACTGTGCTACAATTAAGGAAATTAAAAAGCTGAAAGAAACAATGGTGGGGGTCAAAGTGGACTTGGCGGGTGGCCACCAATATCCACCTAGATCAACGAGAATGGAAATAAGGGAAATGAATCCGGGTGAGGGTTATGGTAAAACCAATGGTAATCGTGGTAATAATTATGGTAATTATTTCAATACATTGGAAATGACCACATTTTAATGCTAACATGCGTATTGGTATATATGAAGGACATGGATGGGGATATGATATGAGTGGCCAATGATGCCATTTTAATGGTATGATTGTATGATTTAAATATCTTATTAATGAGGTATGATAATAACAAGAAATGGTATCATTATTATTAAATACGATAATCTCCCCCCCAACTAAGGTATGGTTGTCCTCAGCCTTGATTGGTCATGTCATTAATGAAATGTTAATTAAATTCATAGGTTCGTTCGAGGACATACCTGTCGACTTACCTTAGTGGAGTATCAACATCGGCAGAGTATCAGCATTGGTGGAGTATCACCATCAGTGGAGTATCAACACCAATGGAGTATCAACATCAATGGAGTATTAACACCAGTGGAGTATCAACATCAGTGGAGTTTCAACACTAGTGGAGTATCAACATCAGTGGAGTATCAACATTGGTGGAGTATCAACATTAGTAGAGTATCAGCATCGACAGATGCTAAAATGGAGCTAACTGAGATGGTGTAATAGGAATAGTGGTAGAAAAAAGTTGCAACTGGAGTATCAGCAAGGGAAAGGGAAAAGAGCATTCTAAAAGGGAAAAAGAGTGTCACAAGTGGAGTAGCAGCAAGGTAGAGGGAAAAGAGAGTTGCGGGTGGAGTAGCAGCATAACTCAAATTTTATTTTTTTTATTATATATATATATATATATATATATATATATATAATTTAATTATTATTATTTTTTATTTTTTTATTCAATATGAGGTGTAGAGGAATAATTTTATGCACAAATGACTTCAAAACTAGAATCATCAGAAAATTGTCTAATAA
Source organism: Pinus tabuliformis (assembly GCA_031772625.1). NCBI lineage: Eukaryota > Viridiplantae > Streptophyta > Pinopsida > Pinales > Pinaceae > Pinus > Pinus tabuliformis. Next base: position 579,021,374 of record CM062819.1, read on the forward strand.
AGGAATCCCTAGAGGTTGGACGGTGATACAACCTGAGGCAATGTTTGTTTGCAAGAAAAGGAGTATGTGCATAATCTATTGTTATTATTTCAACAGTTCTATTGTCAAACATTGTGTTGACCTCATATGGAACCATCCATCCTTAGCAGATCTTTCCTTTAAAATCCTTGAACTGAGAATCATAGAATAATTCCCAATCACCTTTTTGAAACACCTTTTTCTTAGTAAATTTATCATGCCACTTAGCTCGCTACTGTTGGATTGTGGTAGTGTGTTGTATAGATACCAAACAGATTTAAACTAACTCATTGAGCTGATCCAGATAGTGTTTATGGGTTGCAGGAAGATCTAGGCCTACTTCCAGACTTGTCTTGAGCATTTTGACCTCAAATTCCACCAGAAACAGAGGGGATTTCCTATACAGAAGTTTGTATGCTGAAAACCCTATTATATTCTGCCATGTAGTTCTATAAGCCTAGAGTGCTTCAAGGAGTTTTTCAGCCCAATTCTGACGATGGTTAGCCATAGTCTTTGTAAGAATATTTTCCAATGCTTTATTTTTTCTCTCGACTTGACCATTCACATGACGGTGATATGTGGACATCATCTGGTGTTTGATTCCACATTTCTCCATAAGTGTTGTTACTGAATGCGATGTACACTGTGCCCCTTCATATGAAACTATTCCTCTCAGAGCCCCATATGAAGAAAATAATTCTTCAAATAAGAAATCTGAGACAGTTTTTCAGTGACTTTGGATTCCACCCATTTCATCACATAGTCTGTACAGAGAAGGATATGGACTTTTTTATGAGATGTTGGATTAAAAGGCCCAAAAAAATCAATAGCTCATTTCTCAAAGGGATCAAGGACTAGTTGAGTCTTCAATGAAATTTCATCTGATCGAATCGACTGGCCAATTCGTTGACAGTTACGACACCCCTGAACATATTTTATAGAATCCAAAAATATAGAGGGTCAATAGTATCCGATATGTAGCATCTTGTGACTGGTTTGTTTATAAGAAAAGTGTCCTACACAAGGTTCATCACGGGCATCTTTCAGAACATCATAGATCTCGTCCTCGCCTCCACAACGTTGGATTTGTTGATCTGGTCTGGTGTAGAAGAGGTATCGTTCTATCCACATATAGCAGGGACTCTGTTGGATAATTCTTTGTTGTTCCATGTACGGAAAAGGATGAGGTACCTTACCTACAACAATATAGTTAGCAACATTTGCATACCAAGGGGGATGAGTAGAAATTGCAAAAATATGTTCGTCAGGAAAACTTGTTAAGAAATGGCAACAAGAAATTCCAATTTAATTCGTCCTTGAATTAAACAGAGAATTAAAATCGAATTCTATTCTCTTAGCAACTTGTAAATAGTAAATTAGGTTTAATTCACTTAATTAGATTAGAAATTTTGAGTTGGAAGTCTTTATGTCATCATGTTTATGTTCTCCCTAAATTTTAGGCGTCCAGGATGAGTTTATTTGAGTTGTAATTAGATAACTCAGTTAAATTCAGTTATAAATAGTTAAACTAGTTCTAACTATTTGTGGAACTAGTAGAGGTATAGCAGTGAGTTGGTGCACTGGTGCATCCTCAATGCCACTCCAGCTAACTGAAGATTCCCTCATGAGAAAATCATGCATGTCAATTCAGAGAAAGACCTAGTTGAGACTAGAGTGCAGGGACAATGTACTGTCAGTTGTAGAGTGATCTGAGTCGTACAGATCATGCATGCAATTAGAAGAGGACCTAGATTTGGATTGCACAGTTATGGAAGAAGGAATTCCCAATTAAATATTGGTTATTCGTCACAGGAATTGCGCAAGGAAATAGGGGCTCAACAGGCAGCAAAAATTGGGTAAGTGTTGGTTAGTGTGGCCTTCTGAGGCAGAGAGTTGATCATACTTGTGTGGAATTGTTCTTGTTAGAATAAGATTTGTATTATCACTTAAATTTATGATTAATGCAATAGATAATTAGGGTTTTAAGCAGTGGGCTTCCCTAGAGAAATTATTGTTTTATGTGTCTTTTATTATCTTCCTCTTGTTGATTATTGTTTTCATCGATGTATTGGTTTATGCTATTTAAAGAGTAGAGTAGATTCTTGTCTTGTGTTTTAGTACATTACATGAGCTGTGAATGTATAGGAAAATCTACATGGTATTGGAGCTGAAGACGGTATACTAGAGGAGATTTCAAATTTTTTATTTTTGGGTTATAGGTGAAATTTGAATTTGCAATACATACTTCAGGATCGGCAGATGGTGTTCTACGATTTTCGGCTCAAGTATGCCTTGGAAGGAAGATCAAAATTATATAGCCTAGAAGGATAGAATGGAGGCCGTACTGGAGGATAGTGGCCTGAAGGAATTCATTGATCAAGAAATTCCTAAGCTAGAAACATCAGATGGATAGAATCTGTCCGAATGGAAGAAGTGTAACAACCCTGGTGAAAATTCCATGTAATAAATATTAAGGAAATTGGCTAAGGTAATGGCTAAGGAATTAAAAGGAAAAATAGAAATTTTAGAACATTTATTTATGAAAATAAGGGAAATTAGGAGAAAAAGGAGGTGAAAGGTCACATATTGCATGTGAGGAGGAAAATGAAGGAAAATAATGGAAAATGAAGAAAATGGAAGCCTCATTCATAAAAAGGCTTCTAAGGATCAGTTCGTAACCCTTTATCAGTTCAGTTTTGGAGCTCTCTCATTATTCTCTCTCTCTCTCTCTCTCTCTCTCTCTCTCTCTCATACTCTTAGATACTTAGAGTTTTCTTGGAGCACTCTTGGCGGGTGTAACATACTTGGATTCTTGGAGACAAAAGGTAAAGGAAGAGAAGGAAAGCACAAGAAGGCATCGACATCAGCATCTACATCAGATTTTCTTGCAGGTACCGAGTTGCACCTATGATTTCTTCACTAGTTTTGGGAATGCATGGCATATACATGTGGTTTCTTAGTTGTGATCTATCATTGGAATGGAGGATTTCCTGGATCAATAGTGGATCTCCTAGCCTTGCGATTTCCTGGATAGCCATGGTGATTGTGGATCTACTTTCACTGTTTTTTTTTTTTGTTAGTTCTCATGTTTCCTTAGTTTAGGTTGAGTTACTAGTTCTAGAAGCTCTCGTTGGAAAAACATTCTAGAGGCCCTGGAAGGCTTGGATGGAGACTAATATGATGATGGTTTTGGTGATGTCCGACCATGAGGTGGAATCATTATTTTATGGGTTGAGGTGAATGGCCGCTGGAAGCCCTTGATGAGTTTTAGTTGATGTGTTATATGAGATCCCACGTTCATGGTTGGAATATGGCATGGGGGTGAATGGCTAAAGAGAGATTCAACCATTCTATGGTTGGGTGGAATGTGGTAGTCCCATCTCCAGTTGGTTCATTGAATTCATTAATGAGAAATACATTCCCTTGATTTTCATGTGTAAAGGTACTGATGTATTTATGGATTTGATGGTTGATATGTTTATTGTATTTATGTTCCTATTATGCTAGTTATATGCACATTTTATGACAACAACTATTTATGGTTTCCAACATATTTTTACTTGTATATGAATGGATAATGTGCCTATGACTTAATGGAGGATAATGCAGCAAATGGAATGAGGTAACAATGGTTCATAGTGATTCTTAGATAAGTATGAGATCCTACAATTAATATTGTTATTTACACCTTCATATTACATGCTGATGATATGTTTGACTAAATGTTTGTCATGGCTAGTAGGGTTCTAGTTATGGTCTTGTTTAGTTTATTACTTTTGCAACCTTGTTTCCTTGTATTATCACCAATTTTAAGTGATCATTCCATTTTGGGCAATGTCCTGAGCTTTGGGTCGAAAAAGGTGGCTCAAATCCTGTAATTCTTGCAAAATAGAGCATTAGTTTAGAGACTAACTTGCATGGGCAGTGTTTGTGTAGCATTATAATGTGCCTTACCAGTGTTTGGGGAGTGTTATAAATTGCTTGGGCAGTGTCTGGGGAGCATTATTCGGCCCTAAGTTTCTCAAACAATAGTACGACCCAGGGATAGGTGGTCTAAGTAGATAACTTGTCTTTTGAAGGTTATGTGAATGATGTTGGATGACTTTGTGTGTTGTTCCGTTGATTCGATTTCCTTAAAGTCACCAAGGAGGTTGAATCTTATCATAGTGGCCTGTCGTCACATGTTTACCCCAATTGGACGGTTGCTTGGGTACAAATTATATAGCCTGGAAGGACAGAATGGAGGTTGTACTAGAGGATAATGGCTTGAAGGAATTCATCGCTAAAGACATTCCTAAGCCAACATCATCAGATCGATAGAATTTGGATGAATGGAAGAAGTGTGTGGCAAAGTCAAGGCAGATAATCCTTGAGGGAGTTTGAGACCACATTGTCTTGAGTCTCCATGGGAAGGAAACCTCATATGCTATGTGGAAAGCATTGATGGACCTACTCCAGAACAACAATGACCATAGGAAGTTGGAACTGAAAGACAAACTTAAAAAAATCAAGATGGAGAAAGGCAATACCATTCCAAAATACTTGACCAAGTTCACTCACTGTTATGATGAGCTTAGAAGCATCTGAATAATCATTGTCGAGGATGATATGTTGAGCCTATCTCTCCTAGGAATTCCCAAGAGTTGGAATATATATTACGGCTCTATCAATGGGAGGAAGAAGCTACTAGATTGGGAACAACCGTGGTCTCATTTGACGTAGGATGAGATCAGAAGGAACACCAGAGATGGTTCCTCATCAAAGACTGATGATGAGGAAAATTGTGCCTTAGCGAGTAAGGCAAGGAAAGGGAAAGGGAAGGCATCCCATTCCAAATCAGATTCTTTCCATGGAGGTAAGAAGAAATACATGACGAAAGTTAAGTGCTTTCATTTTCACAAGCTAGGCCATTTTTCTACAAATTTTCCACTCAAGAAGTCCAAGAAGAAGTCCTTAGGAGGAGCAGTGGATGAGGCTTTGGCCTCTCAATTCGAATTCGACTTTATTCTCATTGCATGCATAGTGTCATCAATGATGGGTAGTATATGGTACCTTGACAGTGGAGCTTCATTCCACATAACTGGTGAAAAGGAGTTATTGAGTGACCTTGAGGAGAAAGATCTCCATATGCATATCGATATGGGTGACGATTGGAGGTATAGTGCTACTCAATTGGGCATGGTTACATTTCATAGGGGGAATGGTGCTCCTCTCACCTTGAGGGATGTTATGTATGTGCCTAGGTTGATGAAGAACTTAGTATTGGTTGCCATTATTGATGATAGAGGCTATGATGTGATCTTCTCAAAAGGAAAGGCATTCATTTGACACATAGCTATGGGTCAAGTAAAGTAGATAGGGATTCAAGTTAAGAATGTCTATAAGCTGGAGGTAGAGGATTGTGTTTATTTGAGCACAAAAGCAGAGAAGGTGCAGACTTGAGACATTAGCGAGTTGTGGCATAGGCGATTGGGCCACTTGCATCATGGGGCTTTGAAAATCATGCAACAGATCTCTACTAGTCTTCCCATAGTTATGCTGGAGCAAGTTGATACATGCAAGGGGTGTACATTGGGAAAATATACCAAGGCTTCCTTTCAAAACAGAGACAGTTGAGCATGGGTGATTCTAGAGCAAGTCCATTTAGATGTGTGTGGACCATTCTCGATAGCATCCATGGCCAAACACAAGTATTATGTAAAATTTTTTATGACTTTTCTCATAATTGTTGGATATGTTTCATGTAGAAGAAGGATCAAACTTTCACAAAGTTTTGTGAATTTAAAGCATTGGTTGAGAAAGAGTCCAACAAGAAGGCTAAAGCTCTGAGGAGTGATAAAGGTGGTGAGTATGTCTCAAATGAGTTGAATAACTTCTGTGCAACAGAAGGGATTAAACGAGATTTGACGACACCCCATAACCCACAGCAGAATGGGGTGGCTGAGAGGAACAATAGAAGAATAGTAGGGGCAGCAGAGGCGATGTTGCATGATCAGTGCCTGCCACTACACTTGTGGGGCCCTGAGGCATGCAACACAATAGTTTATTTGTAGAACCGTAGCCCACATCAGATACTTGGGATGAAGACACAAGAGGAGGCTTATTCTGGTAAGATACCAAATGTTTGTCACTTCAAGATTTTTGGGTCATCGGTACATTTCCATGTAACCAAAGATGCATGGAAGAATCTTGAGCCGACAATAGAGTTGGGGATATTTGTGGGGTACATTGATATGAGTCACAACTATCAGGTGTACTTGTCAACCAACAGGATGACAGTGGTTCGCACAAATTTGAAATTTGGCGATGAGAAGGCCAATGTGAGTTTCCCTTTAGAGGAGCTTGAGATACATGTGACTGAGGATATTTTAGCTCCTAAGGTTGAGGAGCCTCAAATTGATGTGAAGTTGCCACATGCAGAGGATTCGGGAGTGGAGATTTCCACCCAGGCATAGTCTTCCATAGATGGGAGAAAGCACACCAGAGAGATTGACATATTATTGCATGATGCATGGGGGAATATGGGAGCACCCACATCTCAGCCCAGGAAGAAGGGGTCACTTGAGAGGTACACTAGATACATGGCTCTTATGAGTTGATGTGTTGAGACAGAGTTGTATTCCTTTGAGGAGGCAGTGCAACAATTTATTTGGGTTGATGCCATTGTGGAGGAGTATGACTCCATAGTTTGTAACAATGTTTGGGATGTGGTCCCAAGACTGGAGGACAAGTTAGTGGTGAGCTCCCAATGGATTTACAAGGTAAAGAAAGTTGCTGATGGTAGTATGGAGAAGCATAAGGTGAGGGTTGTGGCCCGTGGTTTTTCCCAGGAAGAGGTGTACATAGAGAAACTTGAAGATTTTGAGACCTTCGACCATGAGTCACATGTGTGTCGGATCAAGAGGGTGTTTAATGGGCTGAACCAAGGACCCCATGCTTGGTACACCGAGATCAATAGCTACTTCACTGGGTTGGGATTCACCAAGAGTGAAGTGGATGTGAACCTGTACCACATAGTGGTGGAAGGTAAATTGTTGATTATAGTTTTGTATGTTGACAATATGATTTTATAGGTGATGATCAGGTGATCAAGTCTTGCAAGGAGGACCTTGCAAGAGAGTTTGAGATGAAGGACATGGAGCTCACGCACTACTTGTTGGGAATGGAAGTATGGTAGGGTGATGGGGAGTTGTATGTGTCTCAAGGAAAGTATGCCAACGCGATACTCAGGAGATTTCGCATGGAGAGAAGAAAACCCATGGAGACTCCTCTAGCAGGTAACTGGAGGAAGGATGATGCTACTTCAGGGGAAGTAGTGGAAGCTATTGTTTACAGGTATCTTATGGGTTCACTCATGTATTTGGTGAACACACGACCAGATATGTGCTATGTAGTTAACCAGCTTAGGTAAGTGATGGTTAGGCCTACCAAGTTGTATTGGAAGGCAAAAAAGCATGTGTTGAGATACATCAAGGGCACTACTCGATATGGATTTTGGTACAAACGAATAGAGGGAATGAAGCTTCAAGGCTTCACTGATGTAGATTGGGTAGGGAGTCCATCTGATAGGAAGAGCACACTAGGAGGGATCTTCAGTATTAGGTCAGTCGTATTTTCTTGGTACGATAGGAAACAAAGATTGGTTACACTTAGTTCGACATAGGTAGAGTACATGGCTGCAAGTTAGACAACATATGAGGCCATCTGGATGAGGAAGATCTTGATTGGCTTGTTTGGTCAATAGATGGATCCAACTATGATTTACTGTGATAATTAGAGTTGTATCAAACTCTATAAAATTCTCGTTTCTCTTGATCGGTCCAAGCATATTGATATATGATATCATCATATCAGAGATTTTGTATTGAGGTAGATTATGTTGTTGGATTACATTCCCACAGAGGAGTAGGATGCTGACATTTTGACAAAGGCATTGTCAAGATGTAAATTTGAGTTTCATAGAGATAGGATCAGGGTAGCTTATAATCCCTTTCTTGTTGATAGGGAGTGTTGAGGAATGGCAACAAGAAATTCCAGTTTAATTTTTCCTTAAATTAAACTGAGAATTAAAATCGAATTCTATTCTCATAGCAACTTGTAAATAGTTAATTTTTCTTTTTTTTTTACTTAATTAGCTTAGGAATTTAGATTTGAAAGTCTTTCTGTAGTCATGTATATGTTCTCCCTACATTTTAGGGGTCCAGGATGAGTTTATTTGAGTTGTAATTAGATAACTCATTTTGACTGAGTTACAGATAGTTAAACTAGTTCTAATTGTTTGTGGAACTAGTAGAGGTCTGGTAGTGAGTTGGTGCATTGGTTCATCCTCGGTGCTACTCCAGCTAACTGAAGATTCCCTCATGAGAAGCTCGTGCATGACAGTTCAGAGAAAGACCTAGTTGAGACTAGAGTCACGGGAGAATGTACTATCAGTTGTAGAGTGATCCGAGTTGTACAAATCATGCATGCAATAATAAGAGGATGTAGATTTGGATTGTGTAGTTATGGAAGAACGAATACCCAATTAAATATGGGCTATTCCTCACAGGGGATCAACAAGTAGGAAAAATTGGCTAAGTGTTGGTCAGTGCGGGCTTGTAAGGCAAAGAGTTAATCATAATTGTGTGGAATTATTCTTGTGAGAAAAGGATTTGTATTATCACTCGAATTTCTGATTAATGAAATTGATAGTCGAGGTTTTTAGGAGTGGCTTTCCCTAGAGAAATTATTGTGTTATGTGTCTTTGATTATATTACTCTTGTTAGATCTAAGACTTTTGTGATCCATAGTTTAGAAAATAGTCTTTCGGAATAATCAAGACTCTCAGTACCATTAGAAATTCTCTTAGATCGGTTAAGGACCCTATTGACCCAAAGGACTCTAAAGGTGTCTACCTCATTCCTTGTTCCTGTGGTATCCCCTACATTGGAGAAACAGGAAGGTCTATTAAGAAAAGGATCAGGGAACATGTTGTTGACATCAAACATAATCACTCTCACACTTCAGCCCTTGCAGAACATGCGAAGAAATCTAATCACCATGTCTGTATTGAAGAATCTAAGGTCATTGCTAAGATCAGTCATTTCCACCATAGGAAACTGAGGGAAGCAATTGAAATCGAGAGACATGCCAAAAACCTTAATAGGGATGATGGCTAGAAATTAAGCAAAAGTTGGATTCCAGCTCTCGCTTTGTAGCCCCTTCGCCCCCTCCTCCCCCTTACATCTGTTTTGGCTTCAGAAGGTTTCCTTCTTGGTTTTATCTCCTCTCACCCTGCTGTTGGTTTTTTCCTTCCTTGGATTTCCTCCTTTCAATGAGGTGGACTATCCTCTAGCTTTTTGTCTCTCTTATTATAGATTTCCTTTAAAATTAAAAATATAAAAAAGATTCTATGATTCTTATTTACAATATATATCACTTTAAATCGAGTGTTGACCATACTTTTGTCCCCTAATAATTCTAGACAATTATTTTATGTCATAATTCATTTGATCACATTTCACCTTTCTCAACCTTAGATTATTATAGAGTTTAACTATTTTTACAATACTAGGTCCTTTACCTAATATTACAAATTATTCATGATCACTAGTATTATTTAATTTGTTTAATACAATAATTATGCTTTAATATTATTACAAACTAATCCAACTAATTATGCTTTAATAATATTACCAACTAATATTATTATATATATTTCTTATTCATAATAGCGGCTAGTTTCCTCCCATTTGGTCAACCCTTACCAATATTTACTAATATTACTACCAACTAATATTATTATATATATTTCTTATTCATAATAACAGCTAGTTTCCTCCCTTTTGGTCAACCCTTACCAATATTTACTAACATTATTAGCATTATTATGTACTTTATCATAGTAACAACTAGTTTTCCTCCTTTTTCAAATTGACTAGGTCAACCCTAGCTAATAATATTATTTTCCTTAGATTATATTATTATTTATATTAATATACTTTGACATTTTCGATAATTAATAATTAATTATTACATAATGGCTAATCTCTAAGTTTTCTTCACCAACAGCTAACACTGGACAATGATGCATCCATGCCATTTATTCTCTCAGATCATATGATTTCTCACCTTGTCCTGAGGATGAACCACATTAGTTGGTTCAGAACGTTGACCCAATCCTTATGATGTGATTATTCTGAAAGATTGTTATCTATATTACTCTTGTCGATTATTTTTTTCATCAATTTATTGGTTTCCGTTGTTTAAAGAGTAGAATAGATTCTTGTCTTGCTTTTTACTACATTACATGAGCTGTGAATCTACAAGAAAATCTACAAAGCTATACTCTATAAGTGTATCTTCATTATTAATATTCAACTTGGACAGGAAATCTGCTACCACATTATCCTCTCTTGGTTTGTCTACAATAGTGATATCAAATTCTATAACAATAACAATTTTCTTGTGATTCGCCAAGGAGTTATAGGTTTGTTCATTAGATACCTAATGGCTAAATGATTTGTATGCACAAAGGTGGGGTATCCTGTAATATATTGCTGAAATTTGTTAAAAACATAAATCACAGCAAAAAACTCCTCCTCAGCTATGTATAATTAAGCTCAGTAGGAGTTAAATTCTTTTTGACGTAGTAGATTTCATGTAGCTTCTTATCTTCCTATTGTCCCAAAACTGATCCAACAGTTGTATGGAAGCGTTCATAGAGATATGGAATTGAACTTTCTAATCAGGACCACACAATATTGGAGCCTCACATACTCATTTCTTGATCCCTGAAAAATATGATTCACAAGCATCAGTCGACACAAATTTTGTATCTTTAGATAGTGGTTGGAAAAGTGGAAATGCTATTTTAGAAAAAAATTCTATGAAGCATCGATAATACCCAACATAACCAATAAAGCTTTGTATTCCTACAGCTAAAAGTAAATGCCCCAGGGTGATCCCTTCTTCCATCATCATATGACATTTTACTATGCTAAGAGAAACATGAGTATGTTTAGATCATTTAAGTATTTTTTCTAAATTTTCCAAACCATCTTCAAAATAATCACCAAACGAGGTAAAATCATCCATATAAATTTCAACACTATCATTAATCAAATCAAAAAAGATTCTCAATATCACTCGTGGGAAAGTAGCAAGTGAATTACAGAGTCTAAACGGGAGGACCCGATATGCAAATGTTCACCAAGGGAAAATAAAAGTGGTTTTATGTTGATCTTCAAGAGTTATTTGGATCTGTTTATATCCACTGAACCTATCTAGAAAATAAAATAATTTCTTTCTGGCTAGTGTATCAAGAACCTGGTCGTCAAAAGGTAAGGGAAAGTGATCTTTTTGGGTAGCTTTATTTAGGTCCCTATAATTGACATATATCCTCCACTTGTCATTCTTCTTTGTGAAAATGACTAATGTGGATACCCATTGACTGTCAGAGATCGGATAAATAAACGCAACATCCAATAGCTTCTGCAATTCTTCCTTAACAATTTTCTTCAAAGTAGGGTTCATCCTTCTTTGTGGTTGGCGATTATGGTAACATTCCTCTCTTATATGTGTGATGGGTACATAAATCATCATGCATCCCTTTCATATCCATGTATTCCCAAGCAAATCCCTCCTCATTCCAAAGAATTTTTAACAATTGGTCATTTTGGGAGGGTGATAGATTGGGATTGATGTTAAGTTTCTTCTCTTCCCCAGATTGGTCTTTAATAGAACATTGTTATGGGCTACTATGACAAGAAAATTTGCAGTTTCAGTTTTTGGTTGAATAACTTCCTAGGTAGTACAACTCATAACAAAGTCTAATAGTTGTTGGGTCAAGTGAGAAACGAATTTTGGATCACTGATAAACGTACTAATATCATCGTCTTTCGTATATTGTTTGAAATAAAGAGCTTCCCCAATAGTGAGAATTGGTGTAACACTTTCATTTTCAAGTTCAGACTCATCCCAAAGGGAAGGCTTTTGTGCTAGGGTAAACCCAAGTTCTGCAAGAGGATAAAGAAAAAGATTCTTCATAATCTCTCCATTTGATATTACCATGTTTCCCGATCGAAACATAATGTAGGCATCGGTCACACCGAGCCATGGCCTTCCTAAGATAAATGGTTTCCACCCAACTGGAGTTTGAGTTTGTAGTACTAAGAGATCAACAGGGTATTCCAAAGAATCCACATAAATAGTTACATCTTCCAATTTCCCTACAGGTCTCACAGTAGATCGATCTGCAAGTTCTAGAACTGTTGGGGTTGGTTTAAGATTAAGTAAGCCCAAAGTAAGTATAGTTGTTGATGTTATAATGTTAATTGCAACCCCAAGGTCTACCAGAACATTTGAAATATCAACCCCATTGATTTGGACTGTGAGGATCAGGTTTCTTGGGTCACCATATTTGACAGGTATAGTTTTTCCCAACATTATGTCTGACAAATTCCCCATGACATGAATAGTAGGTGGGTCTTTCGGCTTCCTTCCAAGCTTCTTGGAGCATAATTCCCTAATTGTTTTAGCATAAATTGGCACATCCTTCATGGCCTGGAGAAATGGGATCTTAACAAATAGATTCTGTAATTCCCCCAAAAGATCAAATTCAGGTTGAGGGATCTGTTTTCTTAGGGACAACCTCTCAGGATAAGGTGGGCTTGTGTGACCCCCTCTGGTGAAAATTGCTTTTTTTTGTGGGGGGGGGGGGGGGGGTTGTTTCACAACAATTTGTGTTGGATTACCCCCAACTTCCCCATAGGGGTGTTTAAGTTTTGGTTCTGATACTTCATCATCAGTTTGTTCACAATTATTGTTGAAGTCTTTGTATTCACCACTCGTCCATATTGAAGATTCAATTCATTGCATTCTAAAGTGGCAATACCCTATGCAGGAAGGTTGAGTGTCTCAACCTATTGGGCTCCCCTATTATTTGGCTTTGGGTTGGGTTGAAAAAGTAGTTGAGGCTGAAGAGGAGTATTGGTGGATACATTAGGTGGGAGCTTTAAATGTTGCTATGTCATAGGATGGGGAAGTTGATTTCTAGGAAGAGAGGGTCCACACCAGTTCTGAGACTAAGAAGGAACTAGACCAGGTTGAGGTGACCATGACTTCCAGGGTGTAGGATACTGATAATACTACAACCATGAAGGTGGAAATGGTGCATGCTAAGACCCAAAATCCCAATTATTAAAATTTTGAGAAGGGTATTAAATCATATCTTGATTCATATCTTGTGTTCATGGTTGCCATGACTTCTTTGGTCTCATAAAATAGAGTTAGTCTGCCTCTTCAATTTCTCCTTGAAAAAATTCCTTCAGCCCAGGAAGTGATGGACATGTGCTGGTGGAGTGGTTTTGTTCACATATTGCACAGGTTTTGATGGTATTAAGTGGAAACTCCTTTAGCAGGTGTTTCTTCCTACACTGTTGACTTAAAATGGCCATTACTTTATTGGATTCCATTTGTTTTTGTTTCTCTTGCAGAACGTCTAGCTGTGAAAAAAATGTGCCTTTAGGTGTCAGTCCTTAAATTGTCCAGTAAGTTCCCAATTTCTTCTTTTGTGACCCCACCCTTGGATGATTTGAGAGCTCGTGTCCCTTGCTTAGGCCTCGCAACCCCTCATGAACATTTGACACACATTTCATAGATGGTATCAAACTCTTCCCTTGAGATATCCCCATTTCCTACCACATTCAAAAGTTCCAGAGATTCTTCTCTTAATGCTCAGAGTAAGATTATCTTTAAAATATCCTTATCCAAATCGCTATGGCCCAATATTTGCAGATTGCATTTAAAGCGTTCCACAAAATCATCCACATTCTCATCCTTCTTCTGCATAATCTTGAATATTTCTTCTTTAATGTCTTGAAACTTGTAGTAGTCCTGATATTTTTTTAGTAAAATTTGCTTCATAATTTCCCATGTCATGATAGATTTTTGTCCTAGACCCACAAACCAACACAACATTGTCCCTTTCAAAGTAGCAAGGAGTATCTTTAGTTTTTGAGTATTTGCAACATAATCATATCCTCGACAAACAACATCGAACTCGAAAAGGAATATATGCAGATCCACGGAAAAGAGACCATGGAAATTAGGTAATGTTGTCAGAGGAATATGTTTCATGGGAGCATCACCCCCAATTTATCCAATTGGAAATTCAATTGTATAACTTGTGTTATTGGCCATGAATATCCTCCAATTTTCACTTGGAATTTCAGCAGATTTCAGTTGTTCCACAATACACAGCTGAGTTTGTTTAACAACACTTCCTCAATCAGGAAGAGGATTTACCTCCCCTACCTCTTCTTCTTTGGGACTTTCAACACTTAATTCCTCCAATCCTCTTCTCCCTTCTCCCTCTTCTCTAGACTCTGTTTCTACTGTTGAGGAGAGATCTAGTTGTGAAACTATCTAGGGCCTAGATCTTGTATGAGATCTTACCCTGTCAACACCCCTTGATGAGTTTCCTAATTTAGCTCTTGCGATGATTTACTATATATACGTGATTCTGCCTAGATATTTCCTTCCTTGACCTCTTTTTTGGGGTCTTCCTCTACCTGTTTTGTTTGTTTCCTTGTTCTTGAGCCCAAGTCCTAGAAAACGGTTGGTACAAACATTTCCTGACTAGGATGAGAGAGTGGGATTTTATAGTAAAAAAGGCAGAGAATTAAAACAAACAAGGAAATCTAATGCTTGGGTCCTGGAAAAGGTTTGGTACAAACCTCACCTAACCAGGATGAGAGAGTGGTTCCTATAATCAAGCAAGAAATTAAAACAATCAAGCGATCTAGTGCTCGGGTCCTAGAAAAGGGTTGGTACAAACCTTGCCTAACTAGGATGAGAGAGTGGTTCCTATAATTAATCAAAAGGTAGGAAACAATCAAAGCGATCTAATGCTCAGGTCCTGGAAAAGGTTTGGTGTAGAGCCTCGCCTGACCAAGATGAGAGTGGTTCCTATGATCAATTAAAAGACATAAAATTAAAGCAATCAAAACAGTCTAATGCTCGGGTCCTAGAAAAGGGTTGGTGCAAACCTCACATGACCAGGACAAGAGAGTGATCCTATTGTCAATACTGGTTGTACTTTTTCTCCTTTGATAGCCTCCCTGGCAATGGAGCCAAAATGTTCGAGTTTTAATATTGATTTATAGATTCAATCCCTTTCACATTTATTTGTCAATTGAGGTTTCATTAGCTATTTCAAGGTTATCATACAAAGTCTATGTAGGCCACAGGTTCCCTACCCAATATTAAGTAATTAAAAAATACAAGGCCCAACGAATATTATAAATAGAGTAACAACAAAGTAAATAACACTAACAACAATTTGAAGTAACAATGATTAGGAATCACAACAAGATTACAAAGCAGTAAAGAAAGAAAAAATAATTATAAAAAATTAACAATATAACTAAGAAGCATACCTATTCACATGATGGAATCCAACAACACCTAATTAAGATAGCAGGCCCAAATCTTCGATCAGGGATGCAACTAAGAATTAGAAATCACACGAGATTACAATAAGCTGAAATTTACATTAATCATAAAAGGAGTTACAAAATAGAGTTTTGTTGTTACATGCCCAAAGGGAAAAGTTTGTCGTTCTTCTCCGTTGAGCCTTACTTATACATTTCATCATTACATGAACAGAATTTTAAAAACTCATAAATCGTGGTAAGAGGGTCTGTAAAAAAATATACAATGATTTCTCAAATACAAATAGAACACAAAGATAGAAAACAAAGTCAGTTTGTTAGCTATTCGACAATTGAACAGTTTAATGGTTCAATCCTTAGATAGCATTGCTAGCATGTAGTCACATCATTGGGCTAGGTTGTGTTCCGCTGAACAACATCCGACGTGAATCTACATGAGAATTATTTCAACAAATCATCTAAGCATCATTCCCCTAGGACTACGCTTCATTAATTGACGATTCAAGAAGACATACCAATATGATATACCTTTCATTGATTGGGATATAAATCAACCTCATAAGAGCTATGAAATGGATAAAAAGGAATAGATAAAAGTGGGTAAAAATAGGTAATTTTATCGGCCAGCAAGGTTCCTTGAAGAAGATATCAAGATGCATGGTAATCAAGAAATGTGGTAGAAATAAAGATTGAGTACCTTAATCATGGTTATTCATCACCTTCATATATACATCATCAAGCATTCAATGTGGTCCAATGAAGGATATTTTTCATTTTTAATATTGAAATGAGGAATTTTGATGCCAAAGACACTATAGCATGGATATTCCAAGTATCAACCCTTCAAAAGGAAACTATTGCATCCTTGTACTTAGAAAATAGCCAATTTATATAGTATCAGTGGCTTTGTGAACAAAAGAATGATTCTTTATCTCTTGAACCTTTTTCACATATGAATTGATAACACTTTGTGGGGATATTAATATTAATACACTCTTTATTGATTTTATAAATCTTCAACAAAGAGTTCCAATCGTAGGGCACATTCAAAAACTACGAAAACTAAGTCTTAGGGAAAGTACATTCTAGAGGATTAATGGTTACATCTCTTTTTGCGAACATGAAAGGAAAGCATCCAATGTCAAGTGCATTTCCTGGAGCCTAAATCCCTAGACTATATTTTCAATATGGAAAGGAAAGTTGAAGGTAAAAATATGGATACTAAAATAGTGATCACTAATAACTATAAAGAGCACCATTATCCCTCTCCTAACCTTACTCACCCAACAAGGTTGACACCTCGAAAAATAGGTGAAATACGAGCAACAGGTGAAATATTTTGAGGCATCCAAGCTTGGTTTGGTTTTGTGATCTCAGGACTGGTTTAGGTGAGATCACAGTAGCTTGAGGGTGGAGTTGGTTTAACCTCTAGAATCCTTGTTTTGGTTATTTCTTGGTTTATCCCATGAGATCCCATATTCATGCTTGGAATATGGCATGAGGTGATTGGCTAAAATAAATATTTGGTTCAAAAAAACCTATGGTTGGTGGTATGTGGAAATCCCTTACCTAGTTTTCTTTTTCATAAGGTAATATGAGCTATTCTTCTAATGTAATTAATGAGCACAAGCACTTGTTATTATGAGGATTTTATGGCTGGTTTTTCATGGTTTCTATTCTGGTTATATACCTAGTTATATGATGTGCTCTAGCTATGGATCTTGTTCATGATTTGATAGTTTATTGAATGGTTGATGAATGCATGGGCTAACAAGTGTTGTTGCAACTAGCTTGAGAGGGCATTGAGCCTTCATGATGATTCTTAGATGAAGTTCGGAATCTTATGATAAGATATGCATTCATGGCCTATAGCTTATATGTTTATCATGTGTTTAACGAAATGTCCATCATGTACTAGGCATGTTATAGTCAAGATATTGTTCAAGTTTTGTATATTTAGCCATGTTATCATGTTATTAATGATTTTGACAAGTTATAGGAAGTTCTAGGTAGTGCTTTAGAGGATTTCCTGAAAAGGTGGCATAGATCTCATGACTGCATGCTTTGAACTAAGGAATTTGGGTCATAACTGAATGCAGGAACACCTATGGGTGAGGTTATAGCCTTCCAACCATATGCATAGAGCGTGAAGGTTGTAGTTGGGGAATTTCTCTTGTGAAAAAGAGTTCCAACTCAAGGATTAAACACCTGGGGTGGTTTTTAGGATCCCGAGTGGTATATAGTCCTTGAGGGATGATTGTAAGTTGTTGGTTAGTCGGCCCCACTTCCATAACTAGAATTTGGAGGTTGGGCCATATCATAGTGATGCTCAACCCATGTTTACCCTGGAGAGTTTATCAAAGTGGGTAAATGTGGGGTGAGGTGTTTACACATATGCACATATTTCCCTTATGATACACAAATATCTTATTGGCTACAAATGTCCCAATATCCACTTCCAAATTTCTCAACTTCCTTAAATAGATCATTTTCTTCTTTCAATGATTGTTGGGTCAGTGTTGTTCAATTTCTCTTCTTATTGTTTACATAGTGAACTTATTTTTTATGGTGGAATTCCCCCCCTATGAATAATCTCTCCACCTATACATTTATGTTGTAATATTGTTGTCATTATACTCTCCCTATGAGTAATATGGAAAACATCAGGTATTTTATATCTGAGATATCACCTCCAAAGGACCTATGCATTTTACCAATGGATAAATAATATTTTACATAGAAATTATTTCATGATAATCTTCATTAGGTAGAACTTTAAATATTAGAAATGAAGAAATCATGGTTTATGCCTTAGAGAAAATAATCGATCAACAACTCAAAGCAATTCCTTGAGAACTCATGGGAAGTTAATGATGTTCATTTTTTGGATTAACCCTAGTGTGATTTTCTCCTTGCATGGTAAAAGCCTTTTCTTCCCTAGTTTTCTCAAGTAACCTATTCAAGTTGCATTCTCATGCAATGTGTCCAATATTATGGCATTTAAAGCATTCTATATTGTACTTAAATGAATGATAAATTGACATATGGTTTCTATTATTAAATCATTTGGATATTTGTCTTGTCTTCCTAAAAAATTGCTTCTAGAGGTCAGATAATTAATTTTATATTCATACATTTCATATTCTTTGCAATCCTTGACCTTATGCCCAAAATTTGTACATGAAAATCAATAATCAAGAAATATACTTTAGTACCTAGATTACTAGGGTGCCTTTGATGAATTTGATATTATGAAGATATTCTTCCTTGTAGGAGTTTTGATTCTTTCTTGATCCTTGTCCTTGATTACATAGTTGTATTCTTTCTTAACATCAACATGAATTCTTAGAGTAGCAACACTTACAACCTTATTCTAGCTTTCACTTCTTCTAGCTTTCCCTATGATTGTGCCTTAGAAGAATACTAAATTGTCCTTCATATCTTTCCTCAAATTTAACCTTTGGAGACTTAGAGCTTGTGTCCTATTTGAATGGAGACTTACATATATAACCAAGGCCTATTTCTCATGTATGGTGATTTCTAATAGTTGAGAATTTTATCTAATACTTTTGATCTCTTCAAGTTCTTATTAAGTTTGTCAACTTAAACCCTCAATGTTTGTTGACAAATCCCTCTTGTGGACAAGAGCGACCTCCCTATATCTGGTAACCAGATCTAGAACAAAATAGACAAAAACAAGAAACTTTCCCTAGGCTTAATTGTGTCAAATTATCAATGGAAATTAGAGTGGGATGAAATCATACCTTTTTATGAAGAGTTTCCTCATTAGTTGTTTTTTGTAGCTTGTAGTCACATCCTCAATTCTCTAATGAAAAGAACATAAAATAACACAAACAAACAAACCATCAAAGAAGATATATTGAAAAAATGATTTGATAAAACCTATATAAACAATCAAGGAAGTATATACCAAATATTTCCAAACAGATAGACAATAATTTGTGGGAAAGAAACATGTAATTTTATTATGATAAAGAGAAGGTTACAACCTAAAGCCACCTTGATGTTGTAGGTCCCTTTCCAAGCATTCTTATTTTCAATGGAATTACTTCAAAATTATTGAGATCAAAGGTTTGCTACTTCAGCAGAGTTTCAACAAAGCCAAAAGCCTTTCTATTATTTTATAACTATCCATCTCAATGGGAGATTTTTGTACTTATAGGCTTGGGAAAGGATAAGAGGAGAATAAGGGATGGAGGTTGAGATCCAACAAGTTAGATATGCAATTCAAATCCACACTTCTCAGATGATATGGTATCTATAAGGCTTCTATTCTATAATATTCGCACACTTTTTAATTTTACCTTTGTTAAACAATTCCACACCTTTTGAATGAGAAAAGTGTGACAATATTGTAGTCTAGCATGTATGCTACCTGTGATAATTAGGAGCATTGCAGTTTAGCAATGTATAACTTGTGACATCCTTTTGAAATATACTTTTTTAAGGTATTTTTACAAGATTCATATCTTCCACTGAATTTTTTTTCTTCCATTTTTATCAGAGTTTAATGGTAAGTATGCTTTTGATGATGAAGGATAGGGGTATGCCATCAATTTACCTGAATGTGAAAAAATATTGTGTAATACTTAACAAAAAAACTTCTTTTTCAAGATTCTCACAATCTTCTTCTTTATTCATCATCTAGATCTTAATTACTCCCAATTGCCTCCTAATAGAAACAACTTCCTCTTCAAGCTTTTCACAGGGCTACAATTTTTCTTCCATCTTATTCACCAAAGTATCCTCATTTTGTTTATATTCTTCCAGCTATGTATTTAGAGTAGCAACATCATGATCCCTTCTTTCCAATGGCTCCTTTTGTTATTTCTTAAGAGTTGTGAGTCTACATATCTCTTGTAGAGAAGTAATGAGCTCATCTTGAACATATTTTAGATTTTGTGGTTGACCTCTCAAATGTATCTTCAACTGATTAAGCCTTCTAAGCAGTTAACCTCAATTATTTGATGAACATCATCTTCATTATCTATAAGAAGACATAGATACATAGAAGTATTGGTACCTTCATAAAAACAATTGAAACAATATGTAGTACATGATTCCTCTTTCTGCCTATTTTCAACATTCATGACCATGAAGAAGATATCTTCCTTGGGAATTTATGTATTGCTCGCACAATCACAACCCTTCCTTTTCTGAGATAACTGTTTCTCATTCTCCCCTTTAAATTTTCCTTTGTTCTACCCTATAATATTTAACGATTGCTTAAGGAACCTACTCTGATACCAATTATTAGAATAAATATTGCATTGAGAGGGAAGGGGGTGAATCAATGCAATGGCCAATATGACATTTCAAAACCATTTCATTAAGTAATAGTCATCACGTTAACATATGAGAGCACAAGCTTTCATGTGGAAACCCTTATGAGAATAAAACCGCAAATCTTCTTATCTTGAATATCAAATATTCATTTTATAATGTTTACTAGAACCAACCAAAAGGAGACATCCATCCCCTAAAAAATACAAGCACCAACTTGCTTTAGGTTACAACCTTATTGAGGCACCAACCTCGAAATGATGCAAGCATTAACTTACTGTAGGAAACAACCTAATTGATGCAAAAACCTCTGAATGATGTAGGCAAAAACATGATTGAGGAACCAAGCTCTGATGATGTAGGAAAAAACCTAATTGAGGGTCCAACCTTGGTTGAGGCACACACCTCCTTATTCAACATGTTGTGGACCACTTTTCACAATATTTTAGACTAGATCCACAAGCAAAATACAATATATGTCTTCATAAATTGATCATACTACTACCATCACAACCCTATTCGTCAAGTTGTTACAACTTATTCATCACGTCAACCTATTGATCAATATAGCACCACAACACTTTTACTAGGTCTTTTTTTGTTCATTCATACAACTTCTACTCGCAGACACTAGAACCTATTCATAAGCCCCAAAACAAAAAATATAGCTCTACAACATAAAAAATGCATCTTCATGATTCGTCATAACCGATGGAAAGACCACAACTAAATTTTGTTCATTTCTCTATTTCCATAATTCAATTTGGCCTTAAAATCAACCCCACAACCATATAAAATCACATAATAAATTAAATGTTCAACACAATGGAATTTTTTTAGCGCATTATACAAAATGGCCTTTAATGGCTCAATAAAATGTCATTTTAAGGGTTCGACAAAATGTAAAAAAGTAGCATGGTAATACCCCTTATAAAAACATATTTAATTAAGTCTAGTGGGACTCAAACCCACAACATTCATGGAGAAAACCAAGGTATATGATGAACTAACCTAAGAAGCGACTCGTTACCTCTCAGAATGTGCATATATATATATATATATATATATATATATATAACATCAAAGCCTCAAGGGGCTAAAATCACAGCATATGTAGATATCCACCTAAAATAGCCCACAAGATCTTGTACATGTTAAGTCTGAACCACACTATATAGATATTTCAAAAAACAAAGCTCATGACGACTAAAACCTTTAGCCAAACATAGTCAAACAACCCATAGCTACACCACAACCATAGATATTGAACTCAGAGATTTTATAAGAGTTTTTGTATTTATTATCCATATTCCATCCACACGATTGCTTTGGTCATGTGGATATGACCATATGATGATACGAGAATTCATCCCCATGCTATGGTCATTTTCGCTCAAATCTCTCTCTTTTTTTTAATGTGATCAGGCCATATGACTTGGTTCCAGGGGTTTGTTGGCCTACTAACATCATCGTGACATCACCCTATGATTTGGCACAGTCTTGGTGGTTCCACATGTCACCAAAATATGACCTGATTGACACCCAAAAACATGGATTGTGCATGCCACCCAACATTCATTGATACAAACATATCATCCACCATATGACACATAATCTATCAAATTCCACATCATCTTCCAATTTGATGCCACCTCATTGTGTCCATGTGACTATCCTTGAGCCTATCACTCCCACATCATCACTACTGACATCATCATGACATCACCCTTAACATGTGGTGAGCTCTCAGTGGGACATGTGCCACTCATATTCCATTCAATTGGTTAACCAAATTGCCTAGTCAGAATGTTGAATTTCTCGATACCACATTTCATGAGTGCCACTCAACCAATCCTACTTTTCCACGTATGCTTCCATGTCACACAACCATGTCATCTATTGAGGGGTCGCTTGACATTAATATGAGCGTGCCACATCACCCTTTTAACAATCCACTAATGTCATCACTGGGTTGACATGTCATGTCTATGTGGTATATATGGCATACACTTATTATTAACATTTGTGCATGTTGGAACACCATCCTTTGTTCATCACAACATACAAGCATTGGATTCGTCAGATCCACACAAACATGTGAAAATTCATGCATGTTGGGAACTATCCACCATCGATTACCCAAGAAACTGATATTCACCCTAAAACTTGTAATAAATTTAATGAAATTCAGGTTTGTGGGTCTTGATCCCTTGTTTAGGCCTTTTTCCTAATAATGAACTTCAAATAGTCATAGCTTCCCATCTGGTAGGAGGTTTTCCAAGTATGATATACCATTGGAAAGGTCATGGAGATAAATATCCAACCATGCCATCCATAGAGTCATTTGAGTATTGTAACTTTGAAAAGAAAATAAACTTTGGGCCAATTTGACATCATTTGATGAGAAATTTATCTAAACATCGAGTTGTCATATTTCTTCCTTTTACTTATCAATGATATTGCTAATTACTTAAACTTCCCCTTTGACATCAATAACATTAGTGCCCATCAATGACAATGTACTATGTCCAACAATTGTTCCACTAGATAGTTCATCACAACAAATATGATAAAACTATATTTAAAAAACTAAAATGTACACTATTACGTTTATTTATCTTTAGATTTTTGGATTTGTGGATTACTATTAATTGTGTTGGAATGAATTCAACTTCCATTAAGAATTATGTATATATACATACAACATTGGAACCACTGGATTCAGCTTCAGAGGTTTCTTAGACTTCTACTAACTGTTCACCATAACCTTAATGCATTAGGTGTCCAACATTCCCCCTTAATCCAAATGGGTTTATATCAGTCGAATAAAAGAGTTAAAGTGAAAAAATGCATGGTAGGAAATGGTTGAATATTCTCTCTGAATAGGTAGTCTAAGGAATACCAAAAACTGATGGTGGTTTAAGAAAGACCACAAACTAAATGAGGTAGAAGAACACAAGGTATATACTGGTGGTGGTTTAAGATTGACCACCAACTCTGAAACTAAACCTCAAAGTAGTTCCTAGAATAGTTTTGAATCTAGCTAGATGTTGAAGTCTTCTACTAGTGGAAGTGCTCCTGGATAATGGTTTGAAGATGTGTTGGGTCCCTATAATACTAGTGATTACCCCATTACTATTGTAGTTATACCCCTTATTTATATTGATGTACCCATGTAGTGCCCATATTGTTACTATTGTGCCACATAGAAGCCCACTATTGTTATTGTTGTGCCCTACAATATTATTGTTATGTAGGCTTTGATTGTATTGGGACCACTTAGACTCCTATATATAGAAAGGAGGTATTTTCATTTGTATCATCCAAGAATTGTTCATTTATGTAATGTAAAGGAGGTTTCCCCCTCGAAGAGGCTGAATTCTAAGGCGTGGATCTCTATTTTCTATCTTTTTGTGAGCTGGTTTCATAACATTTGGTATCAGAGCTTTGGATTCTAGGGTTTCGCTGCTCCAAACAGGTCATCGTGGCATTTTCGCTATAACTTTTTTCTGTGACGTTTCAGAAGTCGCAAAAAAAACCCATTTGAGAAGACATCGCGCTGAACCTTGGGTCCGAATTTCAGAGCTTTTCGCGTGATATTTTCGGAGATATGATTTCAGGAAGTTGGTCTTTTTGATGACTCCTGAATTACACTCAAAAAAGGTGACCTGGGGAAAATCGTCATAACTTTCTTTCTGAGCATCGGATTGAAGTTTTGTAAGAAGGTACAGAAAGAGGACGGACTGTAGTTTCTTGTGGGTGTTTTTCAGATCCAAAGATCGAAACAGTGACTCGTGGCACGTCGTACAACTTCGCTCTACTGAACCAGTCTAAAAGCAAGTCACCGTGGGAGATTTCACATAACTCTTCCTTGGAGAATCCAATTTGGCTCAGACTTGTGGCATTGGAAAGAGGACGCAGAAGGCTACTACAGGTAGCAATTTCAAAATTGGATGATCCGAAATTACAGAGATACATCAGATTCAATATCAGGCTTCTATAAAGTGAAAAGAGGTGTGTAGTTTTTATTTTTATTTTTGTGTAAGCTTGGTTTAACGAAATTCAAAGGGCATAGTAAAGCATTATTATCGGTAACTGATGCCCCGAGGAAAGAAAATGCAAACACCTAGTAAGGAACTTGAAAGCTCTAGCATGACTCATGAAGAAGAGGAAGAAATGCTACATGATATATCAAAATTACAAGAACAAGTGCAACAAATGTCACGCTCACAAAAGCTAACAGAAGCTAAGATAAGTGGCGTGGAATCTAAGGTAAATGGTGTGGAATCTAAGATAAAGAGAATGGAAGCTAAGATGGAGGATTCGATGGCAAATTTGAAGATAGATTTGAATACAAACATGGAAGAATTGAAGAAGTTGCTACAAGAAAGGGTCACTAATGGTGAAAAGGTAGTAAAGGAAACTCATGATGAGAACAAAAGAAATGTTAATCATGATTCCATAGACTCTAATGTTGGATCAAAGACTCACCATGTTCCAAAAATCGACATGAGGAAGTTTGATGGCAAGGATCCCGCCACATGGATATTACAGATGGAGCAATTCTTCGATCTCAATAATGTGCAAAACACACAAAAGGTACGTATGGCAACTTTATATTTGGAACCAAATCAGTTTGTATGGTATCAATGGCTTTGTTCTCGTAAACCATTTATCACTTGGGCCATTTTTACGGAAGAATTAATAGCACATTATGAGGATACAAAAAGCAACACTTTTTTTAGCCAATTGATAAGTCTCAAACAAAAGGGTTCAATAATGGAGCACATTGAGGAGTTCCAAAAATTGAACATAAGGGTAAAAGATATTCCAGAAGATCATAGGATTGATGTGTTCATAGGGTCTTTAAAGGATAATATCCAACATGATGTGCGCCTTTGGGAACCTGATTCATTAGAGAAGGCATTCAGGTTAGCAAGAAAAATGGAAAGCAAAATTATGGCAACTAGGAAGCATACCATTCACAACTATAAAGAAGGAAGTGTTGTTGCCCATAGTCTTCCACAACCTACAAGGTTGACACCACAACAATTGGAAGAAAAAAGAGCAAAAGGGCTTTGTTACAATTGTGATAGCAAATACACAAAAGGTCATAAATGTGCTGAGAAGAAATTATTCTACATAGATTGTGAAGAGGAAGAAGAAAAGGAGCAAGAAAGGTCAAAAGAAGAGGATATATTCCAGGAACAAAGCCTAGATGAAGAACAAATAAATCCAACCATATCTTGTAATGCATTGGCGGGAATTACCACTCCTCAAACCATCAAGATAGAAGGACAAATCAAGAAGAAAAAGGTAATAGTGTTGATTGATTCAGGAAGCACCCACAATTTTATTCATTGTAGGGTAGCAAAAGAATTGAATTGCTTCCTATATCCAGCACCAGAGTGTCAAGTGATGATTGCAAATGGAGGAACAATAAATTGTTCTGGAAAGTGCCATAATATCAAGCTATCCATGGGAGAATATGTATTGACTAGCCCAATGCTTTCCATTCCAATGGGAGGTGCTGATGTTGTACTAGGAGTCCAATGGCTACAATCCTTGGGTACAATAGCTTTTAATTTTCAAGAACTTTTCATGAAATTTTCTGTGGAAGGAAAGGAAGTTGAACTAAGGGGTATTGCAGGGAAACCAGGAAAGATAATCAGCTCTAATGGAATGACAAAGCTTCTAAAAAAGGAGCAAAGAGGTGTAATTGCACAATTATGTTCACTAGATGTTTCCACATTGGAATCATCTATTTCTCCAGATCTCCAAAAAGTCCTGGAAAATCATTCCAAGGTATTTGATACTCCCAAAGGTCTCCCACCTATGCGTGATCATGATCATGCTATTCATCTGATTCCAGGAAGTGTTCCTCCAAACATCAGGCCGTACAGATATCCATATGTCCAAAAAAGTGAAATTGAACGTATGGTTGCAGAAATGTTAGAGGCTGGTATAATTCAACCGAGTCAAAGTTCTTTCTCAGCTCCAGTAGTATTGGTGCACAAGAAGGATGGATCATGGCGCATGTGTCCAGATTATAGGGAGCTCAACAAGCTCACTATTAAAGATAAGTTCCCCATTCCTGTTATTGATGAATTACTGGATGAATTGCATGGATCAATTTACTTCACCAAGTTGGATCTTCGTTCGGGATATCATCAAATTAGAATGAAGGTCGAAGACATTCCGAAAACAGCATTTAGAACTCATGAGGGTCATTATGAATTTTTGGTCATGCCTTTTGGCCTTACCAATGCACCTTCAACATTTCAAGGTTTGATGAATTCAATTTTCAAACCATTCCTTAGAAAATTTGTGTTAGTATTTTTTGATGATATACTAATCTACAGCAAGTCTTGGAAGGATCATGTTGAACATGTTGACAGGGTGTTACAACTATTGGAGGAGAAACAGTTATATGCAAAAAGATCCAAATGTTTCTTTGGAGTCCAGGAGGTGGAATATTTGGGTCATATTGTATCTCATGAAGGAGTTAAGGTAGACCCTGTTAGCGCTTGAGATTTCACCCTAGGCTGAGGAAGGTAAACCTTCAAGGCTACATCAAACCATTTCACCTCGTAGCTAGCCCTACGAGGTATGAGAAGGCTCTCTCGGGTCAGATTTGATAGATCTTATAATATAATTAGGCTGACCAATTAAGAATAAAGATTTTAGGCTAGTAAATTGATAGGGGGTTTGGATTTAAAGATTTTTGGGTTTTTTGGTGGCAATTGGAGGGGGTGCAATTTAGGGTGCGGGGATTGAGCACAGTTTTTGCAGGGGGATCTTTGGGGCAAGGTAGGAACTTGTGCTGATGCCTTTGGCTTGGATGAGTGATCAGGGAAGAAAGAGAGGAGGTTAAAGAGGGCAAACAAGGACTTTGAATCCTCTTTAAACAGTGGAAAACATAGATATTGAACAGAATTAAAAGCTGAGCATGGCATGCATGAATTCAAACTTTATCACTTCATCTTGTTCAATTAGCAGCAAAGAAAGAGAGATGTAACACATAAACAAACTTACAGTAACAATTAGAAGACACACCATCAACACAATGATCCACAAGAATCCACAATGAAGTCTGCAAAACCCTGGCCTTCCTTTCCTTAAATTGCAGAAGTAGATGTACAATACACAATAATGCTTTCTCCCACAAGAGTCCAACCATGAAAATGAGAAGGAGAGAGCATAATATAGACCATCTAGACCATCTAACTCCTTTCCCCACCTCTAGGGGTCGAGCTCAGCTTCCTAGGAGCAGTTTGAACTAATTCTAAACTAAGAACTAGAAAATAGGCAGCCAAACAACTTGCCTCTATTACTTAGCTAACTCATCCATGCATTAATTTTTCACTTTTTACATCATGGAAGCTTCTAGAAGGGTAAAGAAAGATAAAATATACCAAAGTGCCATGAAAATATTACATTTATCCATCATCTACAAGTAATAACAGTCAACCATAGTCAAAACAGTGTTTTTTGACCAAAAATGTGAATTCTGGCAAATCTGGAAGTTCTGGTCGCGCCCCTGGAAGTTCTGGTCGCGCCCCTTTGCAGCTGTTTTTGAGTGGGTTCCACTGATCCAAATCAGGTGCAAGATGGCTCATTGGAAAGCTTGGTCTGTCTACTTTCCATCCCAAGTGGAATTTCTGGATTTGGAGTTGATTTGACCCCTCAAAAGTTGATTCTCCCAAGGTCACTTTCTGCAACTCAAAAAGTGGGCAGAAAGTCATTTTTTTGATGTATTTTGAGCTTTTGGAGGCTCAAAACTCAAAACCAGACTTCTCCCAAGTATTGGTAATTTTTCTTTTTGCATGCCCTTTCCAAAAATGCCAAGTTTTCAAAATTCCGAGCAGCCCTTCAAAATGGTCTCACCCGGGGTGAGACCAAACCGTGGGCAAAACCTGTAATTTTACCAAAAATTTCCAAAATGCTCCAAAATTCTCAAAATTTTCAGATTTTGATGCTAGATCAAGGCTAATGAGTACCATGATGAGTGAGGGATGCCTCAGCCAAGATACGGGGATTTGTCCTTTTCTTTTTCCTCATGAGAGCCTCGTTCAACCGCCGTTGAAAGATCTTCATCCTTGCTTTGTAAACATGCATTCTGGCCCAATAATGTGTTTTCATGTTGCGTAGCAGCTCTTTGTCATGATTTGCCTTCTCTAAAAGCCTCTGCTGTGTCTCAACCTCCGTGGAAGAAGACCGGTCATCACCTTGCTCATTAGTCTCATTGGTTGACCTGATGTTATTGAGCAAGGTGGAATCAACAAGTCAAAATGACCGCTGCCCTGCCTGCAAAATGCTGTGAAGTATGCTGTTTTCAAGGGGAAACATCATGAGGGACATGTTAGGGGGGGGGGAATTTACATAAGGAAAGGGAAAAAATATATATAAACAACAGGGAATTTTGAAGGAAACAATCACACAATGTTAAACATGTCATTCTATCTTTCATCATTTGCAAATCAATACTTTATTAGGGAAAATGTGTTATGATCACCAAGGGAAAGGACAATGAAAATCATCATGATGGAGGGGAGGATGTCATAAGCATAGGGGGATAAGGCAGCATCATCTATATACAAGTAACAGGCAGCTCATTTCAATTTGTTTTGAATGTCATTGAGGAGCATACTGTGTTTTTCATAATTTCAAAATGACCATTTGATGCTAATAAAAAACAGGGGTTTAGGGTATTTGATTGCAAGATGATGGGAAGGGGTTGCTGTGATTATTCTGCAGTGGAAGGAAGAAGGAATTGGTAACTTGGGAATTAGGGAAAAAAAAAAAGGATATTAGGAATTAGGTTTAGGGGGACCATGAAACCCTCTTTACAAATCACTGCCAATCTAATTTACATAACAGCAATTCATTTAGAACAGAGGCAGCTTCATCATGCTTTTACCATGGGGAATTAGGGTTTCACTGTGTGCTTTGATCATAGGGAGGGACATTCAATTTGCATAAGGAGTTTTACATGAAGGGAAATGCAATTGAATTAGGGTTTTAATATAGGGAATAGATAGGGAAAAACAGAGTTCTAGGAAAGGGAGATGATACCATGGTACTGCAAACTCTAACCACAGCAAGACTGCTCTTTTTGGATAACTAGCAGCTGATACCTTTAATGAATTTTGTCATGAATTTTACACAGCTTGTAACCTTTGACATCATACAGCAAGATGACATTTTCCTTTATTTTTTCTAAGGCTATGCAAATGGTAATTTTCACTGTTTTTACAATTTCTTGTGTGCATGCCTTGTCATCACTTTTCTTTTTGTTTTTTACAATGTTTTCCTTTTTACTTTGCTGTGTATGCTAGTGTTTAGGTTTTGAGCATATAACATGGTAAAAATTTAGGGTTTGAAATGATTAGAGGGGAGTAGGGTTTGATAGGATTTAGGGGTAGGGTTGGTATGATTAATTTGCAAATGAGATCAATAAATATGACATGTTAACATATGTAATTTACATGGGAAAATGAAAGGAGGGACATAAGGGAAAAATTGCCTTGAAAAACAAACAAACTGTCCATGCATATTGCTTGCAAAACATCAAGTCATTTAGCTTATTCTCTATTGATTCCTTGCATAAAATCATGACCATTACCTTCCTTTGCAACCACAAAACCATCACACAACACGTGGAAGAGACATACCTCAACAAAATCGAGCAAATTTGAGGGAGATTTGGCGTTTGGGTGAGTTTTTACAGCAGACAGAGTTTTTGGTCGCGCACCTCCGTTTGGTCGCGCCTGTGTAATTTAACACAGTGCGTTGGCCTGTTTTTGGTCGCGCACCTACGTTTGGTCGCGCACGTTCACAGCCTTGTTTGAGGGCCTTCCCAGCATCGGAATCAGGCGCAGGATGACTCGTTGGAAAGGTATTTGAGTCTACTTTCCAACTCAACCGGAATTTTTCAATTTGGAGTTGATTTGACCTGTCAAAAAGCAAATCTCCCAAGACTGATCAAAAAGTGTCCAATGAGGCTGCCTCAAGGAAGAGTGCTGTTGCAGTCAACTTTTGAATGCCTTCCTCAACCCCAAATTGAGCGCAGGATAGCTCATTGGAAAGCTCTTCATGTCTAGTTATCAATTTACCCATCAAGCAAGTCATTTGGCCAACCAAGCTAGGAGAAAAATTGATTTTTCCAAGGTCACTTTAGAGGTGCCTTTGATTCTCCTGAGGCAACGGTATTCTTGACATTTCTCTCAAACCATGACACCTGTGTAAAAAATGAAGGAGGTTTTTCTTCCTTGGCATGTTGTGGACAAAAACCTCTCTCAGTTTTGAAAAATTCATCTTTTATTGCTCAGAAACAGCTTTTGAGTGAAACTTGTCCCGATGTGTGAAACAAGGAATTTTGTCGAAATGAAGCGGAATGAAGGGGACAGAGGGCTTCTAAATTCTTGGGGAAATTTTTGGGAATGGGGAGGGATGTTAGGAAGTAGGGGAAAGTGGAATCTCAGAGATTTAGCAAGGGGAAGGGGTCCAAAAGGGCAAAACACAGGCCAAACCTAGAAAATTGCCAAGTTGTAGCTAGAAACTAGGGTTTGTGCAAAAATGAGGAATTTGGCGGATCTAAGGGATGGGAAGTGTTTGATAAGGTACATGAAGGATAGGGGAAGGTGTATTAACATCAGGAAACAAGTTTTGCCGATGATTTGGCCGCCCAAGAGAAATTGGCTTTCAAAACCCTAGGAGAGGGAAATGAGCTTGCCTAGGCACAACTGAAGCATGAACATGGTGTAAAATGACCCATTAGACACTGACATGACGATGACAAACCTCTGAATGATGATAGGCTCAGCTGAATGATGACATGGACTGACATTTGGGCAAACCCTAGGCCTAATGCCTAGTGACCAAATTTTGCTTGAAGACTCACTGAAATGACAAAATTTGACCTTGACACTTCAAAATCACTATGTAAGAGCACATTTGATCACTGGAGGAAGGCTGTAAAGACTGACACTAACAGACCCTAGCAAAATTAAAGCCATTAAGGAATGGAAAATCCCCACATCCATAAAGCATCTGCGAGGATTTCTTGGGTTGACAGGGTATTATCTCAAGTTTGTTAAGAATTATGGGAGAATAGCTGCACCTCTAACAACATTATTGAAGAAAGATTCATTTTCATGGAATTCGGAAGCAACAAAGGCCTTTGAACATCTTAAAGAGGCAATGTGCCAAGCACCGGTCTTAGCTACGCCGGACTTCACAAAAACCTTTATTGTGGAATGTGATGCTTCAGGAAATGGAATTGGTGCTGTTCTAATGCAAGATGAAAGACCCATTGCTTTTGAAAGTCATCCAATCAAGGGAAAGTTTTTAAGAAAAGCTATTTATGAGAAGGAAATGTTGGCAATACTCCATGCACTTAAGAAATGGCGACCCTACCTAATGGGAAGACACTTCAAGGTAAAAACGGATCATGATAGCCTTAAATACTTTTTAGAACAAAGATTATCCTCTGAAGAGCAACAAAAGTGGGTCACAAAGATGTTGGGTTATGACTTTGAAATCATCTACAAAAAAGGGAAGCAAAATGTGGTGGCAGATGCACTCTCAAGAAAGGATGAGGATGTGGAAGCATTGTTGTGTGCCATTTCTATTATCCAACCAGATTGGATAAACGAAGCAAGGGAGGAATGGAAGAACGACGAAGAAGTGTGGGCACTTATTCAAAAGCTACAACAAGATTCCAGTACTTCTGATACATTTAGCTGGAAAAATGATTCGCTATGGTACAAAGATCGCTTATACCTATGTAAGAATTCCCAGCTAAAACAAAAGATTCTTATGGAATTGCACACTTCTCCCTTAGGAGGGCACTCAGGATTTTTAAAAACTTACCACAGGGTTAAGAAGGAATTTTTTTGGGATGGCCTTAAATCAGATATTCAAAAGTTTGTGGCGGAATGTTTGGTTTGCCAGCAAAATAAAGTTGAAACAATTAAGA
This sequence comes from Pinus tabuliformis, assembly GCA_031772625.1. Lineage (NCBI taxonomy): Eukaryota > Viridiplantae > Streptophyta > Pinopsida > Pinales > Pinaceae > Pinus > Pinus tabuliformis. The sequence continues at coordinate 579,054,110 of CM062819.1, forward strand.
CACCGGGTCTATTACAACCTTTATCCATTCCAAGCCAACGTTGGGAGGAGGTTTCAATGGATTTTATCACAGGTTTACCCAAGTCTGAGGGAAAGAGTGTCATCATGGTGGTAGTTGACAGACTTACCAAGTATGCACACTTTTGTGCATTATCACATCCATTTAAAGCCAGTACAGTTTCTACTGCATTTATGGAAACAGTTCAAAAGCTACATGGAAACCCAAAGATTATTGTAAGTGACAGAGATCCCATTTTCACTGGAAATTTTTGGACAGAATTATTTTCTTGTCTTGGTACTCAGTTAGCTCATAGCTCATCTTATCATCCTCAATCTGATGGGCAAACTGAGATAGTAAACAAATGTTTGGAAGGATATCTTCGTTGCTTTGTATCTGATAAACAGACACAATGGGTCAAATGGTTGCCTCTGGCTGAATGGTGGTATAACACTTCCTTTCATACAGCAACAAAAATGACCCCATTTATGGCACTTTATGGGTATCAACCACCATCCATCACATCATATTTAAGAGAAAATTCTAAGGTTCAGGCAGTGGAACATCACATCGAACATCAACAACAAGTCCCCCAACTCTTAAAGGATAACCTTGTGTTGGCACAGAATAGAATGAAACAACAAGCAGATCAACATCGCAGTGAAAGAAGTTTTGATGTAGGTGATTGGGTATTCCTACGGCTACAACCATATAAGCAAATGTCCCTCAAGCAAGCTAAGAAGGATAATAAATTATCACCAAAGTATTATGGTCCGTACAAGGTGTTGCAAAAGATTGGTACTATGGCATACAAATTGGAGCTTCCTGCAGCTTCTCGATTGCACCCAGTTTTCCATGTTTCATGCTTAAAGAAGGTTATAGGCGACAAGCTCCCAGTTCAAACAATATTGCCAGAACTTGACGAAGAAGGAAAAATTATATTGGAACCGGAAGCAGTTATAGAAACAAGAACTCGACAGCTACGAAATCGATCAATTTCAGAGTACCTTATCAAGTGGAAGAACTTATCCGCTGAAGATTCCACATGGGAGGACGAGAATTTTATGCAGAAGTATCCTGAACTACTCAAGCGTTGAGGACAACACTTTTTTGAAGGAGAGGGGCATGTTGGGTCCCTATAATACTAGTGATTACCCCATTACTATTGTAGTTATACCCCTTATTTATATTGATGTACCCATGTAGTGCCCATATTGTTACTATTGTGCCACATAGAAGCCCACTATTGTTATTGTTGTGCCCTACAATATTATTGTTATGTAGGCTTTGATTGTATTGGGACCACTTAGACTCCTATATATAGAAAGGAGGTATTTTCATTTGTATCATCCAAGAATTGTTCATTTATGTAATGTAAAGGAGGTTGCCCCCTCGAAGAGGCTGAATTCTAAGGCGTGGATCTCTATTTTCTATCTTTTTGTGAGCTGGTTTCATAACAAGATGACCACAAACTGATATAGTGGAAACCAAATTCTGATGCAGGTGGTGGCTTAAGGAAATCCACCAACTAAAACACATGTTCATGGAGCATGACTCTATCTCTCGATACATCTTTGAATATGGATGACTCTAGCTCTAGGATCTCTTAATTGGCTTTGGTTCAGGATCTGGATCAGGCTCACTTGATAAACCTTCAAAGAAAGTAGTTGATTATCAATCCCCCCTGTTAGATATAAGGTGAGAAGATGAAGAAATATTCACTACAAGAATAGTCAATACTCAAAAAGAGATTTTGTGGTATGATTGGTATATATTCTTGGCTATTGAAGACCATTACCAAGAATCGATCCATCTAAGGTGAATCTTCATACCTATAGGAGTCTTTTTTCTTGAACATATATCTGGATTATGAGTGTGCTTACCACAATGTTGAGAAGGGAGAATATCGAAACACTGATATTTCCTATGGCCAACCCAATCACATTGTTGGCATCTACAAATTTGTTGTGGTTATGGAAGAGGAGAAAGTTAAGATGAATCATCTTGAAGAAACTAGGTACTATGAAACTTGAAGGGCTTGGAATAGTCTAGAATATGAAAGGATATATCCTTACCATATCCAAGACTAGGCATTTTCCTTTTGTCAATAACTTCTTCCCAAGGTATGATGATGGGCTTGAGAAGTGCAAGCTAAACCTCTACATCCTTATGCAATCCTTATCCTAGAAGACCTAAAAAATATGACTATTAATCTCTATATTCTTATGGGATTCAAACTCAAAAATGGTATTGTTTTGAATAAGAACCAATTTAGAATGAAAAACCTTGCTACAACTCATCTCGTTGGAACTGAGATTCGGGTTGCAGAAACTCAATTTTGTATTTTTCATTTTGCAAACAAGTTTGGATTTCAGAGAGAGTGTCCTTGCATATTTTGACTATGTTATCAATAGTGGATAGTGCTAGAGTATTTAGTAACTCTAATCCTCCATCAAGTTAGGCCATTTTACAATAACTCAAACATAGAAGATTAACAGTGTCAGATTCAACCGAAAATTCACCCACTTGAAATGCAATTTAATAAGTAAAAGATTGATGACACTAAAATGTTAGATCAAAGAGAACTTTCAATATTGCACTAAAAATATATTAGTAATTTACAATCAAATATGAAAAATAGAATCAGGAATTGAAATGCCTCTAACCTTCAAAATAAAGCACCACTCTCATATATGCCACCTTCTTCCAACCAGTTAAGGTAAAGTCAAGGGAGGAGACCAAAGTGTCTTTCACAAGAATTTAATTCCCTGGCTAATTATTATAGCTTACTTAGAGATATTAGAGGGAAGGAAACACACAAAAAGGCTTTGAAATGTGAAATTTATCCTTGAGGAGGGTGGCCATTTTTTTGGGAGTATCAGAAGGTTCAATTGAAGACAAGAAATAAATACAAAATTGTAAATGTCTTAAACGAGAATGGTGAAGGTGAAGGAGAGCATTGAGTAGAGGCATTGATGGTACAAAAATATAGTGTCATACTTACACATGTAGTTGAAGAGCTAGGGAGATATTTATGAAACAATACATATCTAGAAGAAGGAAAAAGCTTGCTACATATTCAAAGTATATATCACCACAAATTAAAAATTTATATTTCAGAGAAGGATCACTTATATATGTTTGTTGCAGCAATTGCGAACGATATTCTAGATTTTGAAGGGAAGTTAATGCCAATTTTGGTCTCTTTTCTGAAAAAATACTCTTCCGTATATGTGTTGGAGATTTAAACTGGTCAACTAATGTAAAAATCTTCAACTTATGTGAACCTAAATTCAAACTAAAATCTTGATGGGTTTTATGATCATAATCTAATGGTCATTTCTTCATGGAATTCATGTCAGTCTGCTACTCAATGTTGTCGATAAAATATGTTGCAAAACAAATCAATCTTGATATCAATATACTTACGAATATCACGGTGATGGATGCCACCATAAAACCCTTAAGAAACTTTCATACTTCCACTCCATGAGTGGAATGCATTCTCTTTGCATGCAATCTTTTGAAAACATGCATCGCTAATTATTAAATCACTTCACCATATTAAAATTTACAACGTACACAACTCTTTCTTTTACCAATGTTAATGTTTCCCTCAATGATTTTGACCTTGATGCACATTTGTTTTATCTATAACTATATTGAAAAACTGAATTAAGTCATCTCTTCCCATTGTAATGACCTGTTTAGTAATCTAAAAGTTTCGATCGACAAGTAATTCTCCTGAAGTGTTGTAGATTTGTTTTTTTGGATGATTGCCATTCTTTCACAATAATAGCCAACTACTTTTTCAAACCATATTCCTTCTCACTTAGACAAATGAAAAGCATGTGATTGAAATGAAATGGGTGTGATTGATGGAATGTTGTATGTGAAATTAGTGGTCCATTGCAACATTCATTCTCCTCACATAAAAACAAACGCTTATGTGATTGCGTAACAAAGGGATTTTTGAATTCCAAACAGGTTTATTTTCTCAACCCAGTTGCTCATTAGAAGAACTATGACATTCAAGTTATATACAACCTATATGCATCCATCCATTGAACTAAACACTTACTGATCATCACACTCTCCTATTGTAGGGATGATTATCATTCTAATATGATTGGGTACCTTGATTTACTAGGTTGGAAAGATTTGGATCCATAAGTAGGGACTAAATTGGTGTCAATATTTTATAAGAATTATGACAAGGTGACACACTTAGAGACATATAATATCACGGGGATCTAATATCAAATCCCCAATTAGAAATGAATAAGACCAGAATGATGGCACAATATCTTGTTTGTCTTAGACAATGGAGGAAGACACCTTTTTTAATTCCCTGACATAACATCTAGACAATAGTGTTGGTGAAAATAATCACGTAATAGTTAATATGATTCATATGTGTGCCATTAATCTCAGTGTTCTTAATATAATTGATCATAACCTTTCCATTACAGGCTAGGGTTATAAGAGATTGTGTCACAAATAATATTGAAGCACTCACAGTGGTAACCTTTTTTTTAAAGCCCCTATAAAAATTTCCACAAATTAAGAGAGATTGGTCACATTAATGTTATGGTTTTACAAAATACCTAGTGTAATGAGTGCCTTCAGGAGATGAAATTGGTCTCAATTTTGGGACTTCTACATGTAGCCTAAAAAATTCTTCATGAAAAAACAATATCTATTACAATGGATTTGATGACATCAGATTTATCAACCAACATCATAGGAAAATTGTAAATTGTTTGCGATGATCCACATGAACATGAACTTCTATGCTTCTATTCATAGAATACACAGTTCACCCACTTCTTGTATGTCCATGTTTATCCAAAAAACATTATCACATTTTCTTGGATGAAGACAATGTGATGTCAATGATCACTGCCATATTGAGGCTACTCCATGCATGACCTCTACGTAAATTCCTCCTTCAGTAGGTATATGGAGAGAGGCATTGATAACGTCACAAGAGTTTATGCAAAAATTATGCAAAAAATGTAGGGATCAAAAAGGGTTTCTAGACAAAAGTCTGAGAAAGAAATAGTTCCCAAGAAGATCATAAAACTAGTGGCTCAAACAATTCAACAGGGTATATATAACATTGTTATGATAACATTGTTGAATTAATTCAACTTGCATTAATAATTATAATTATATATATATATATATATATATATATATATATATATATATATATAAATACAACATTGAAGTGTTGGATTCAAATTCTAAGGTTTCTTGGACTTCTAGTAAATAATCACCATAACCCTAATGGATTAGGTGTCAAAAAAATTGCATATGCATGCAAATTAGAAGTTATGCATAAAATTCAAAACAATGAGATAAAAAATCACAAACACATTTGACAAAAGATATAACCTAGGAAACCCTTTTGGGAGAAACCCATCTAGAAGGTGAGGTAGCTCTCCTCTCTTTCTCTGAATAGAAAATGGTTACAAGTGCAAAGAATTAAGTCTTGTCGCCCACAGGCTACTACAATTCACAAATCCTCTTTTTATGCTCCCCATCTATCCTTCGCCACTACTCTGCTCATATATGGATGAAGTGAACTTGAAAACAATGGAACTTGTTTTCCTCCTAGTGGTCTGGTTATAACACAACCTGATAACCTACTAGTGGTTAGGTTTGACTCCATCAACTCTTAACCATAGTTACAATATGGAAACTTATAGAGTCTTCTTCATCATAATCTAGCTATCTCTTTTTCCATGATTAATGGGAGTTGATGTGGCATCCTCTTGAATTATGTTGGTGAAAACAGGCAGGTCAAATTTTGAGTGGCATAACTTTTGCATACAGACTCCAATTGAGGAGAATTATGTTCCATTGGAAAGGTCTCTATCTATGAAATATGAAAAAAATTCTGGTTCTAAAGTGACAAATTTTTACCTTGAAAAATAATCATTTTGTGCCTCAAAATGCTCCCAGAAGGTTTCAGACCCCCAATTTGCTAAACTAGGTCCCTCTAGCAAAAATGGTCCTATGAGCTAAAAATGGTACTATGAAGAAATTCCTCCACTTTTCCACTATAAAATCATCAATATGTATTAAAAACAATATAATGATCCAATATGGACCACCCTTTATCCAAAAAAGGCTATTTTTTTGTGTGACCACAGGGAAACTACTTGCACATATAGTTTATGAGGCCAAAATTAGTATCGACCCAAAATATGCATTGAAGACATCAAGAATACCCCTACCCATAAAAATAATAAATAAATCCAAACCTTTATATACATAATCAAATTATCTTAAGGCTTCATTTGAGATTTTTCTAAGATCATTAAGCTTATTCATAACCTACTAAAGCAAGATCGTACTTTTGACTAAGATGATGCTGCCCAAAAAGCCTTTGTGGCCATAAAAGAGGCCATAAGTTGAGCACCTATCTTAGAAAACCATATTTTGTTAAAGATTTCATTATATACATCAATTCTACAAAGGAATCCTTTTTAGATATCCTTATTTAGAAAGTTGATCAAGACAAAGAAAATCCTATAACCTTTATGAGTAAAAGCCTATATGATGATGAATTTAAGTATTCTCTTATTTAAAACAATAATTATGCTTAGTCATATCTATAGAGAAATTTTAGCACTATATTTTGAGAAGTCACACACAGGTAAGAGTCCCTTTACATGCTATGAAATTTATGATATCTCAAACTCTATTGTCCAGGAAACTAGCTCATTTGCTTGCAAAATCCCAAGAATGTGACATAACAATAGTTAATACCTAATTAATAAAGGGATGAGACCTTACATTGTTGTCGATGGGCTAGCATGTACTACCAACATCTAGGGAGTCTCCTTGGTGTGAAGTCCTAATTAAACCTCACACCATTTGGGATATGAGCTCCATTAGGTATGTAGGTCTGACAAACATCATGTTGTTTTTCTCCTAGCTATCAAATGTAAAGGTGCTAGAGCAAGAGAAATAAAGAAATGAGAAGACAATGGAGCGAGGACAACACATGATTAATAACCTACAGAATGAGCTAAAAGGATATAATAGCAAAGCAACTAGAAGAAGCATGCCATAAGAAGTATTTGTAAGCTAAAAACATCCTAGACATACATGATCAAAAACATGCTAGAGGTTAATTGCAAATTAGTTCACAATAGGTTACCGGCATGGTATGGAATAAGGAAGAAAGAAAATATTCAAAGAATACATGAAATCCATAAACTAAAAATGAGTTCATTAACATATTCATGCATGAAAGAACACGTTCAAACATGATGGAAACATAGGAAATCCAATACAACCATCATAAAGATGCATGGGAATCCATGCCGAAAGAGAAAAAACTTCTTATTAATGTTGCTAAAAATACAAGTACAAGTATTGTAAACCATGAAGCCTAATAGTGGAACATGGGTTGCATATACCATCATCCAAAGAAAAATCGTGGCCTCACCATAACTACCCTATTAGCTTCTAGGAGATAAGTGCCTCTATCTCTTCAAGCATATATCATCTATCTAATGCAACTCCTAGCTCAAGTGCTAAAGTCATCTGCAAATGAGGTATGAGGACATATTTATAGAAATGAGGTGATTGTTCACCTATTGTGACTTGTCACCTACCCTCATGACTATAGAACTTCCTCACGACTCTCTCATGTCTAATGACTATTGCATGCTCAAATCAACCTCAGGATATATGGTGGCATTATGATGATAAATATTGACATTATGGCAAAAGAGAAGTTATGAGGAGAAAGTAGAGGGTCCTTGGAAACCATAAAATGTGTTTTTCCCATATGTTGCAATGATATGGAGACCTGCATAAGCTGATGAACAAGGTGGTGATGTTCATTTGTCATGTTAGATGTTGACACATTGCCTTAGGAAACTACATGGAGCCAATTTGTTTGTTTGTTGAAACCACAGTTGCACAACCTTCAACTCAATAAAATTAAAATCGTTACATGTGTTTACGTTTAAAGAAAAAAACTACAAATGTGATAAATTCATGAAAATAAAACATCAATTTTGGACCTCGTATAGTCCTTTTTGTAATGAAATATCCTCAAGTTATGTATATCCCATGCAGAATCCAAGGCATGATCCAAGAGGTACTCCATCAACTAGAATTTTACATAATAGGTCCAAAGCTTTTCCATCATACATACACTTATGATAGAGCCTCCTGAACAATCCCTCATTGGGAAACATTTTAAATATTTGTTGTTCCACTGACCACAAATGTTCCTCATTCTTTATCATGAAAGGTAATAGAGTAGATGTTAAATGCAACTTCATTATCTTGTAGTGCCAAAAGGCATGTAGTTTCACTGGTTTTGGGACCTAGAATTATTTATACAAGATGCCCCACTTCTTTGAATATACTTTTGGGTAACAATAATTCTCATCGGGAAGAGGATCACCATTCGCTATTAGCTTTCATGAATTGTTTACCAGTTTTCATTATCTCAAGATGATTGACATTGCTTTCCATCTCCTCAAAATTTTATTCCTTCCTATGCTTTCAAAACCTGGATGTTGAAAGGAATATGCTCCCATTGCACCTGCCTTGTTGAATCTTGTAGCTTCAGTAATTAGAAAGGAATTCCACATCAAAACTTGCCAATGCTCTCTTTCTATAAATACTACTTATTTTAAATCAAGTAGTTATAAATCAAACATGCTTGATAAGACCATCTTGCTCCACAGGCATGGAAAATATGTCATCTATCACATTGTCAAGGAGGATATTTTATTGCCATGCTACCTATTTCGTGTGGTGATATCATTAATTGTGTGTTGATAAGACAATTTATTTCTAAAAACCCAAGGCAATATTATGTTGCAACTAAATCATAGGTAAGGTTATCTATGGTGCATAAATACCAATATGACATTTAATATAAAATAAAATGACTTTCCAAAAGAAATAAATCAATGTGCTCACCTAGGAAAAGTGTTTTGGGTCTCATAAGAGCTATTTCGCACACCTAAAGGATCCTTCCTATCACCCTATTACTACTTGCTTGACTATTTCCCTATTAATGGAAATTTCCAAGTGTATTTCGTGAACTAGGTTACCATCATAAGCAAGAGGAGTGAATTGACCATTCTCAACTGATATATTTGAAAGACAGAATTCCAGGTCTTGAGGAACAATATGCCTTCTGAGCAATTTTCTTCCAATGATAACATTGGTTATTATCTTTTCCTAAATAATTTCCTTGCATATTATATTCATCTTGAAAGAACAAAATAAATGCACAAAATCCTCTTCACTCACATAGGAATGGATCAATATATGGCTTGTGAGAAGGGAAACTCAAAAAACATATTCTAGCCATCTTTTTCCCTTTGATTCTTTATAGAGACCGATGTAAAAAGTTGTTGTTGAAATTGATTATAGAAAATGAATTGGAGGTTGGAAAGCATACATCAAGGGATTATTCACTGTGGTATATCTTAGGATTGACTTTCCACACCAATATTGACTAGATATATTTCTTTTAAATTAGGTAAACCAACATAGCTACAATGGGAAATCATAGTTAGAAGTGCAACTTAGGCTAAGTCACAATTGGAAAAATGAATTTTTCCAAGTTGCATTAATAAATGGAAACTAAATTTTTTATTAGAATAGGTTGTGTTTAATCTCACCTGTGCCATTGAATCCCTTCCCTACGACTTGTGACCTCATGAACGTATGGCATGGTTGAATCACAAACTGGATCTTATCAAGTGGGTTGCATCCTTTAACTTCATCCAGATTTGTAAAATTAAATGGAAATGTCTAGGATTGAGGATGTAATTTGTGACCTCATCCTAATAACATTTCAGAGCTGAAGCACATGTCACACCCATATATTTGAAATATGCTTTTTGCAAATAGATTATTCCTTTAACTGTCAATTGGATTTATGAAATCTAAAGGTTTCAAGTTTTGAGGATCTCCTAGATTGAAAGAAGGTTGGGAAAGCTTCTACGATGGGTAAATAATATGATATGTGTCCCAAACTAAAAGTGATCCTTAAAAATAACCTTGGTAGTGATAATGTAACTCCGTGGAAATCCCTTTCATGTGAAACTCTTATAAAAAATTAAACTAAATTCAATCAAAACAAGTCACTGCATGTAGACCCTCGTCAAAAATATCATCAACATCGAATCCTATGATCAATTGAAGGGCTAGTTCCTATATGAGAGAAAGAATCTATGGGTTAGAAAAATCTTGATGGCAAGGATCTAATCACTGAGTGTAGGAGTAATGAGGATCCATTTCATAGTTGGGTGAGAGAGGAATAGGAAATGTGACTTACATACATATGTATTTAAATGTAGGGGTAGATGAAATGGCCACATAAGAATAAAATGTGATGAAAACTCGAGATAGGTTGCAATGGGGCATTGTGCAGTTTTTTTATTGCTTGTGACAAAGATAGCTAAGTCATTAGTTCAGTTCTCAAAAAGGTCACAGTTTTAAATGTGAGTCACATAACATATCTGTAGTGGGTAATTAGTGAAGACATTGTAAACCAAGACGTGAATTGGAACCTACCATGAAAAGTGCCTATAGGAGGTTGAAGATGAAATTTCGATAGCTAATGGGTTGGAGGCTACTTTTGCAGGAAGGTCACACCCTTCTAGTGTATCTCTAAGGCTCACAATTGTGATTTTGTTTCCTTTAGTGTTAATAGGATGGTCTAGTCGCAAGTTTGGAGAGAAGCGATGATGCAACTATTCAAGTCACATTTGGGGTGTGACTTAGCTCAAGTCACATTTGGAGGTGTGACTATTCAAATTTATCCTCCAGAGTCATTGCAAAAGTAAACAGTGAATCCAAAGCAACCCCTATGTATCATATTCAACATTTCATCTGTGCATGGTTGTCTTGATGATAACAAAATGTTTATTTTATTTTGACTTCCATTAGAGCGAATGCGTCCCTCATTGCTTACATGAAAAAATTTTAAATCTTTAACAACACCACACCTTGAGCATAGTGTCAACTATGTATGAAACAATGGTTCTGTTGCTTTGAGAGACTAAATTGGTCCTTATGTTATAGCTAGCCCCCCATACCTTCCATGGAATGATCTCAACATTTTAATTTCTTCCCATCACATATCCAATAGATTATTCTCCACGTGGGTGGTTGTTGTATCCCTTATAATCCCTGTGGCATGATGCTACATTTTTAAGTGTTGTCCTAGCACATATTTTAACTCTCCTTTGTAATATGATTGCACCTTTTCAATTTCGTATTTTTATGTATACATCTATATGTGTGTCAAGGGAGTGTATCAACCAAATTTTGATAGTCCTATTTATATATATAGTCCCTCATTTCTCCCACTATATGTGGTGGCATAGTCATGTAGTGCATACATGCTATTAGGGTAACCTTCCATCTTCATGCATTACTATAACCAACGCTCATCATCAAGCTTTTCAAGTCATTTCTCGGCATAATTTCTCCTTTCATCAAGTAGTGTGCCAAATGCACAAAGGTTGCCTTGATTTTGGGCACCAACACATTGGATATATGTATTTCAAGAGTTTAGCCTTTATGTGTTGATGGATAGGGCCATTGCATTATTTATATTTCCTTTGTATCATTTTGACATTGAGACCTTCATGGTGTAATTCAGGACATTCCTCATTGTCACCCTATATGCACAATAATAAAATGTGTTAGTAGGGTTATGTAATAAAATGCATGCTTTTACAAAATAAAGTGTTAAGGTCTTAGAAAATGCAATAAATGAGAAAGTGTAAAATGGTTTATTTAATATTTCATGAGAAGTTTGTTGTAACTAAAAAATATGTTACAAACACCCCTAATAAGAATAACTTTCATAGATTTCTCGTGCAAAATTTGTAAAGGCGAAACTTTAAAAACTCTATTCTTCATACATAAACAAAACCCTATCTTCACAAACCTTGATAATTAAACACTCTAATGGACTTGTTGGTTGTCGGTGACTTGGACATGCCATGAGATGATCAACATGATGGTTCATTTGTAATGTAGGTGCCATGAAATGATTATAAAAATGAATCATAAGGGTTATATATAAAGATGATTCGTACTTTTATCATGATAATTAAGGTGTCAAGGGTACATGAGTAAAGTAGCGCTTCAGAAGCCCTAACACAAATAGAATGAAGCCACAATAATTGAGACAAGATTCCTTTGCCCCATTACAATGAATGCCATAGAAGGATAAAACTTTGAAGTCACATGAGGCTTTTAGTGCATCATAAACCCTAATTCATTAATAAGATCAAAACCTAAGATATAACAGTAGGAGCAAATGTCATATGCATCACAAAGGCACAATCATGAAAAAATATTAATAAAAACCTTGTTGATGCAAAGACTTCACTAGTTCAAGGTCATAAGCATAACCTCTGGAACCTAAACAAGTAGAAGGGACCTAAAAATTTAGGCCACAACTTTTGGTGGTGTTGTAGCAGCAACAACACTTGCACTTGGACTAACACCTCAAGCCAATTGTAGATGTTCACAAAGATGATTCTTTATTATCCTTATTTTTAATTACTTATGACAAGGTTGACCTTGCAAGACACCCATGGTATAAGGATATTGTTTTCTATCTACAAAATGAAAGGTTTCTTAACAACCTAGAAAATTCTAAGAGAAGAAGACTCTGAATTGAAGCTTCTAGATACATGATTCTTAATACTCTTCTTTTCCACAAGCCTTTTGATAGTCTTCTCTTGTAGTATGTTAATCACACAACTACTAACATATTAGTACATGAGTTGCATTGATCTTCTAAACATACAAAATCTAAACCATTTATGATACGATAGTTTGATGTTACTACTGTAAATTTTGTACTAATGCCTTTTGACAAGATAATTTGTAAAAAAGCAGCAAAACAGAGTGACTTTTTTTTTTTTGTTTTCAAGATGATGTTTCCATAGTACTCGTCATTTCCTTACATTTTCCTATGCTTTTAAAATAAATTGTTTATTCTAGTACCATCTTCTTTCATCCCTTGCTTCCTTCCTCAGCATGACAATAAGCATACCTTCTCTCACTTGTGCAAATCTTACTTGTTTAAAGTCCCAAATATTCTGAGTTTTGACCTATTTCACACAACCCTCCCTATGAAGTTTCGAGATGTTGACTCATGACTAGTTCATGAGCCACCCCACAAAAAATGTGCAAACCATTGTATATGATTCCTCCTCCTAAATATATCATAACAATGTATTAAAAAAATAAATTAATTAAGCTTTATTAGGTGGGGCCACTAGAGTACTAAGGACTTGACATCGTTTAGGCTTTCTTCATGGTTATTATGCCTTCACAGAATAATTTTAATCTCCCTGCTAACACAAGAAACAATATGTGGGATAATAGTATGCAAGTGTATTTGGATATGTCAGAATGTTTAAGAAACTGATTTTGTGCTCAACATCTTTGATTTATCATTTCTAACAGTATGATCACATGAATATATTTGTTTCTTGTTAGCATGATAAGGCAATACCATTTTCCCATTTTAATTTTATAACAAGTTGAATATGAAGGTGAAACTATTATTTATTATGTATGCACATCCCTTACGAATAATCTGGTTAGACATATTTTCTTTCATTCATATTCATTGGGAGGAACCTAAAAAAAATTAAAGGGAGCCTCATAAGGCAACAATACCATATAATAAAGTAATGGCTAGAAATTGGTTCCAAGGTACACAAGTTATAGATTTATATTTTTCAAAAGAAAGAACCCATATAATGCTCATATATGTTGTACCAAAGGTATGGTCCATATTTCAATAGGTTTCAATTCAATATAAAATGGTGCACAATATATTATTTGTAATGTGACGTAATTTACTTCCATGCAGAGAAAATTTTAAGGATGGAAATTTATTTCAAAGTTTATAAATCTTGGCAAATCCCACTAGTGTCTAATATGAAAACTATATAACTTGTTGATATATTTATAAAATTATCCAAATTTATAGTTATTTTATAGGTAGAGTCCATATAATTTTCATGATTTTTAGGGTAAATAATTTCATACTATAAAATTTAGGAAAATAATTTTTAGATTAAATGGAAAATCACGAATGTTTTTTTGGAATAGTCATGGAAAATTAGCCCACTTGCAAATATTAGCCCCTAAAATTTCGCATGCTTCCATGGTGAACCAATCCGTTCGCATACCTTGCAAGAAATATATGGTTGATGAGTATGGCAATTTGTGGGTAATGTGATGTGTGTTTAATGCACTTAATGCCAAAGCACACGTTGGGATAGGGTCAAACTATGTCATGGTAGTTGGCTAGATGCCCACCAACTTACCAATATTCTTCCTACTATCTTTGGAGCCGTACATGGGAATTAAACACTCAAATTTTGTTATAACCCTAGTTTTTATGAATCTAGTGTTGTGAGCAACTCAAGGAAACTGTTACTAACTATTGCAAGGCTCCCTTGGTAGCATAGAAGCTCTCTTGGTCATAGGTATGGGGGAAATTGAACTCGATTTAAGTGAGTTTCGCTTGCATGGTCACTCAAAAAGTTTTGCTTCTGTGCGATTATATTTAAGCATTTTTGTTGTGGGTTAATCCTATTTTCAACGTTATTTTCCTTGTCATTTCCTCCTATGTTATTTGTTTCCTTTTTGGACATGCAAAAATAAAATGGGTCATTTCTCTCTTGAATGAGTCTCATTTTAGTTTAAAGTATATGGTGAAATATTGATACTTTGTTAGTATATATCAATTTAATTGCAAAAGGAAGGAAATAAACCTTTGTAGGCTATCATACCAATCCCCAAGCCTGTAGCTTGTTATTAAAGCATATACTCATCCTATTAGAAAACTCCACCTCTTTTCTTTATATCATATACTTCCAGTATTCACTATACTACTTGGGTCAGTATTTCCCTCGCTTAAATCACTATGTAATGCAAGGAAAAATTATAGATAGCAACATCCTTTGTTCTTAGCTCTCATGTCTCCAAATGGCTAAGTGAAACACCCTTTTGTGTGACCATAAAAGAAAGTATAAACCCTAACAAAACTTCATGCCTCGAGTGGTAAAAATTGTCTTGAATTTTTCTTCATACTATTGACCTTGATTAACTGGGTTATTAGGTCATTTTCACCATGCTCTATTACAACATCATTACCATGGTTATTCAAGGTTGCACTTCAAGTTTCCCTGATTGTGATGCTAGTCTCATAGTTTAAATTCATGTTTAAGCAACATTTTACATCGTGTTATACTATGTTTTTACTTTTCCCATGTCAAGTGTCCATGATCATATTGTTTTAGCAATCATCTATTTAAAGAAGGGTTTCCTTGAATTCATATGTTACTTGGTTTCTACCATACTTACTATGCCTCCATGCTTGCAATACTTTGATGATAATCCCCAATCACTTTCCATAGGCCACCAATCTCTATTCAAGAGTCCAAATGATGTCAAGTTGATGTGAAGCCCTCGACTTTGAAAGATAATTGCACCATGGCCCCAAAAGTTGTAAAAGTGATATTAGTGCCTTTCATTTAGGGTTTGGATAGACTATGGATCTCATCTCCTTATAGTAACCGAAGTCATCCCCATTCCTATTATTGTCACTTTTCACCTTCCCACATTGGTACAACGTTCCTCCTTAACTCATCCTAGAAATGCAGAGCATAAAAAGATACTTGGGCATGCAATCTTGACCAATATTCACTAGAGTAGGGTCCATATCTTTCTTGAACAAATCTATGCAACGAATGTCATATGAAATAAATATGTATGTTTGAAAATTATAATCAAGTCTTAAAGTTATTTCAATAAAAATGAAATGGCTCTTTTTCATTGTCCGTACATATTTTAAACTCAAAAACAAAATGCTTTACTTCACTCTTGTACCATACAATTTTCAATATACGCTTTTATGCAAGAACTCTCTTGTATGTGTCTAGTTGCACATCCATATTTTCATGAGTTACATGTGCCTAGTATATCTCTTGCATGATCACTTGTTTCATTATAAATTAATGGAAATTCATCAAAATATTTCAACCCTGTCTTCTGTTGTATTTTCTAGGTATACTTCATGCACTGCAAGTACCTATGATGACTACTGGTTTTGGTGCAAATAAATAGAAAATGTTTCGATTGAACTCTTTCATGTGCTTTACGCACATATACAATTCACATTTATTTCAAATGAAAGCTATAGCATAATACTATCCTGGGATAGTCTCCTTATAGTCATCAATTTACATTAACTTGGATGGCATTCTACTTAGCCACATGTTCGCAATTCCATCATACCATTGGCATAATCACTTATTGCATTAAATAATTTTTTTGTCAACTCTAATATATACTTTTTGTAAATAAGATGGATTGTATTAATGTAAATAGGTTGTATTTACAAGAGTTGGATTGTGAGATAAAACATCTCCAGCACAAGAGCCAATGACCCTGGCCATTCTGGCTACCAAGTTGATAGATTTACAATAGAGCTCTTAAAAAAGGAAGCTCTGTTTTTTGAGAATTTTACAATATTTAGAATAGAGAGAACTACAAAAAAACAGAACTAAGGTTGAATCCAAAAAGAAAAGAGAATGCAAAGTTGAACATAGAACATCTATTCCCAAGGCCTTTATTTTTTGTGCCATAATTGACACCGCAAACTCGACGACAACCATAAACTTGAGAGCGAGTTGGATAAAAAAGGATCCCACCATGAGCATTAGGGGCTTTCTTCTTCCGAGGCATCATCCAACATAACAGGCTGCTCCTAGGTGCTGCCTTTCTGCGGTGCCATGGCTATTGGACGGTTGGAGGATGATCCAACAACTTCATTTTTGACACTAGGGGGGTCGTCACCCGACGAATCAATTTTTGTGGTGGCTCATTTCTTTAACACTGTGTAGTGGGGAGAGTCTCTTGTGAAAAAGAAAAAATGGTGGACATACTCCACATACACCACAAATTTATCATTGATGTTATCTATCTTATCCTCCACCACCTTTGGAAGCTCAACTTGCTCCTCAATTGCTAGGCCGAGGAGAGTTTTCATCTGCCATGAAAGATCAATGGTGCACGTGTAAATATTCTCCCTCAACCTGGAGAGAGAAGGGTCAGGGATCAAAGCAAAATTAGCTATGACTTCTTCCATAGACATGCCTCTTCTGAGAGCTCTGGCATGTGCTTCTAAGTTCGTAATTATTTCCTGCGTTTTAGGATTCACTACGAGAGAGTAGTTCAGAGAAGCTCACCTTGCAAAGGACTTTGTAGAAGTGATGGGAGGGGAGCCTAAGTTGTTCCAACGGGAGGATTCATGACCACGCACGTGCCCTCGAATGGGAGCCACACTGGAATTGTGCTTGGCCACCATGAGAGGGGAAGGGGTGGATGACAGGTTTGTAGTGGAGAGGAAGCAGGAGAAGCAAGGCACTCAAGTGGGCTAGATGATGGGAAGGGGAAGGTAAGAGAGGGTATTCATAGGCGTAGGAGAGCCTCGAGGGGTGGTGAGGTCAGGGATGGGGAATGAAGGTTGATCGTGTGAGGTACTAGAGGTGGGTGGTGCAGATAGTACCGAGTAGGGTAGACAAGATAGAAGGACGGAAGCCCCGTGGGAGAACCGAGCGGCATAAGGCTTATTTGTCACAAATTTCATAGGGAATGCAGCATGGGAGAAGTGTTCCTTAGTACTGCAGTCATCTGAATGGCATATTTCATCATTGATGAGACTAGAGATCTCCAAACTGTTAATGTCTGTTATTTTTGTTGTCCTTTGCATTTATGGTTTCACATTAGTGATGGAGATCACCTTGCTCTAGGTCATGCCAGATCCTTGACCATAGACAATAGTTGCCTGTCATGCCTTTGTTTGTCAACCTATCCGCCAGTCTATTCCCATCATGTCTGAAATACTAGAAGTGAAACCCATTCATGCTTTTGATATTATTTTTTATTCTTTTTAGGATTTTATTTAATTGCCAATTGTCATACACCTTGGCAGCATCCAAATCCTGCTATAGTTTTTGGCAGGCTTGCTTTTCCAATGTTGAATCACCTTATATGATCAATGGGCTCAAATTATGGAGTTTAACAATGGTGAGCCCATCTTCCAGAACTTGAAGTTCAACAACATTATTGGTAGAGGTTCCAATGTTGCCCTCATAGATCCTAAGGATTTCCCCTTATGCATTTCTGAAGACCCCACCAAATCCCATGTGCCTGATTTGCCTTTCGCTACTCCATCGTAGTTGAGTTTGAAAGTCTTTGTCTCCAGAGGAGAACACTTGACTGCAAGTCCTTGATTTCTAAAAATGGTTGAGGCATTGGAGAAGTGGGTGAGATGAAGATCTAGAAGAGTAAGGATGCTTATGTCTAAACTACTTGGAGGGTCGGTGGGGCCATGGGGAGTGGAGGAAGTAAATGTTTCTCGGATTGTTTTCTTAACAATAGAAATAATAACTTATTCCTGTTGTGAGGTTCCTCTGAAGATCCTGGCATTTATTTCCTTCCAAATCACCCAACATATGATCATTGGAACAAGGTTCCAAGCTCTGTTCACAAGAGGATTGGGGGAAAAGGTAGGATCTCTAGTTTTCAATGGTGTTAAGAATTGAGGAGGGATCCCAATATGAGGTTTTGAAGACCATATACACGCAATTCCATAACTTGTTCGTGTAGGGGCACTAATTCATCAAGTGATTTATTGTTTCTTCCTTTAGCTGACACATATTGCATCTGGAAGGTCCGATGAATTCATTTTTTATTAGATTTTCCTATGTGAGAATCTTTTTGTGCATTATGAGTGAAAGACAAACGGTGATTTTAGGCCAGTGTTTCCTTTCCTATAGAGATTTCCATTTTAGCTTTGGTTGAAGTTGATCATGGAGACTAGTGTGTCTGTAAGCTTCCTTTAAATTAAAGTGCCCAGTGGGGTTCTTCCCCCATATGATCTTGTCCTCATAGGTATCGTATTGAATTTGTCTTTTTTGGAGTCCACCTGAGAGCTCCTCCCACACCTGAGGGTTGATTGGGGGTTCCCACATTTTTTCATCTAATCATTCTCTCCACCTGTTAATTCTATTTTTGGGTTTCCAATATTGACTTACCTTGATTTTTCCCCTGTTTTGCATGCCGATCTTGATCTGTCTGAATTGATCCTTATCAAGGTCCCACCTTTGCTGCCAGGAATCTTCCCAAAACAGGGCCTTTCACCATTTCCCACCTCTCGAAAATTGTGTTTGTGGATGATTTCTCTATTTTCCCACGCATAATTCCATATGACAGAGCCCTTTATGCTCCCATTGAGTCTAATTATTTGTTCCTGCGAGTGGGTGGGGGCATATTTTGCCTTCCATAGAATGTCCCAGGGGGAGTTTCGATTGACTATCCAATGGCACAATGTTTTATCTCCCAAGGCTTTTCCTAAGATCTCGGGGTCCTTGAGGCCGAGACTGCCTTCTTTTTTGGGTTTGCACATTTTTTTCCATGCTACCAATGCCCACTTCTATTTCTTTTCTAAACCTCTCCTTATAAAGTTCCTCTGTAAATTTCTGATATTGTTGGAGATTGATTTTGGGGCTGCCAAGGCCGAATACAAATAATGAGGAATTGCCTGTAACATAGATTTTACTAATACTAGGCAACCTACCAGATTTAGTGATCTGAAAGTCCAATTCGGAAGCATTTTTTCCATCTTGTTGATCAAGGCTTCCCAAGTAGAGAGAGCCATAGGCTTGTCAGTGAGAGGGACACCAAGGTATCTAGAGGGAGCGTTTCTTCTTTCAAATTCTAAGATTTTGGCGATATTTCCTTTGATAGCCAGAGGGGTATTGAAGAAGAACTTGGATTTTTCTTGATTTATGGAGGTGCGAGAGGCTACTGAGAAACCAGAGAGAATTGCTTTGAAGGATAAGGCTACTTTTATTGTGGGGAGACCCATTAGCAGTGTATCATCCACAAATTGTTGATGCATGGAGGGAGGAGCGGAGGTATAGAGATTGAGGCCAGAAAGGGCATTGGAAGAAGAGGATGTGGTGATGGATCAGCTGAGCCCTTCTGCCATAATGACAAAAATAAAGGGAGTGATAGGATCCCCCTGCCAGATGCCTCTGGAGGGGTTGAAGGGATGAGAAGGGGAGCCATTCAGGAGAATCAAGGAAAAAGTCATTGAGATCATTGCCATAATCCATTTTATACAATCTTTGTGAAACCCAAAAGCTTCCGGGACCTCTATCATGTAAACCGAGCTAATTTTGTCAAAAGCCTTGGACATGTCCAATTGCATCATCATTCCAAGATTCCTCTGGACTTTGAAAGAGTGGATTAATTCATGGGAAAGGATGATGCTATCCATGATTTGCCTTCCTTCCACGTAGCCAGTTTGGTGTTGGGAGATCAAGAGAGGAAGGATGGTATTTAATTTATTAGCCATAACTTTAGAGATGATCTTGTAAATGACATTGTAGAGGGATATAAGATGAAATTTGTCCGGGGAATCAACGTTGTCACCTTTTGGAATTGGAGTGATAAAGGTGGCATTGAGAGCTTTTAGGACAAATTTCTCGATTCTAGATTCCTCCACTAGGGCATGGACCTCATTTTTTAACATTGACCAACAAGCTTTGTAGAAGTCAATGGTGAACCTATCTGGACTAGGCACTTTTCCAGTGGTCATATTCATAACCCCTTCTTCGACCTCTTGGAGTGAGACTTTTCTCAAAAGAATTTTATTTTGTTCCTCAGTGAGGATCTCTGGGATGTTGTTAGTAATTTTTTTAATGTCCCTTGCTTGATCATTCCTAGGCTCCATGAGGAGAGTGTTGAAGTACTGATTTAATTCCTCTGCCATTTCCTCATGAGAATGGATAAGGTTTCCTTCTCTGTTCTTTACGGCCAATACTCTGTTGTTCCTTCTATGTTATATCATCGATCGATGGAAGAAAGCAGAGTTTTTCCCCACATTTTAGCCAATTTATTCTGGATTTTTGATGCCAGAGTTTCTATTCTTGTGATGCCCTTTCCTCCAAATTTTTTTGGAGATTGAGCTCTTCTTGTTTCCTTTGTTCTGTGATTCCCTTATTGATAATTTTTTGCTGGAGGATTTCCATTTTAAGCTCCAAGTTCCTTTTGTCAGTGAGTATATTTCCAAAAGTTTCCCTGTTCCACTTTTTGATTTCCTCTTTGATGTTTTTCAATTTTTGCTGAAATTTATACATCTTATTTTCAGTTGTTGGCATCAGGTTTCTCCACCATTCTCTCAAATTTCCCAAGTCCAGGTGCTCCAATCAAAAGGATTCAAATCCAAATGGCCTATTTTTTGTGCCAGGAGAGATGTGAAGCTTCAAGGAAATCAACCAATGGACTGATCCAGATTATGGGATAATTTTTGCCTCCATTTCCCAGAAGGTGAGATAGATTTATTCTGAGAGGAGGAATCGATCTAGCCTAGAAGTTATTTGTCTTTCTCCCCCTCTTCTATTATTCCAAGTAAAGGTGTCATTACTCATTGGGATATCTATGAGCCTGAGGCCTTCTATGGTGGATTGAAAGGCTTTAGAGTCCTTATCAATTTTTCTTATGCCTCCATTATTTTCCCCAAGATTAATTATCATGTTGAAGTCCCGAGCGATGATTTTAAAAGGAAGTTGGATGGATTCCACAAGATTGGAGATACTCTATAGCATCTTGATACGTTCTGCAACTTTGTGGGGGGCATAGATATTGGTAACATAGATGCTTTCATTGGTGCCAATGATTTTCAAGACAATGGTTATGGAGTGTTTTGTTGCAGCAGAGGAGGTGAGATCATACAATGAAATTTTCCACGTGGTCATTATTCCTCTTGTCGATCCAATGGAAGAATTGGTTGTGTAATGGTAATTCTTGAAACAATTTTTTTGCAGGAGAGGAAGGTGAGCTAACTCAAGTTTGGTTTCTTGAATGAGAAGGATATCTGGTTTATCAACTAGGAGTTTGTTTTTCAGGATTCTTTTTTTTCCTGGACCATTAAGTCCTATGATATTCCAAGTAATGCACTTCATTGGTAAAGAGTGGGAGTTAGGGATAGGGCCTTTACCTTTCCTTCGTTGATGAGTCTGGTGCCCAGTTCTTGAAGAAGCTGGCTGGTGGTTTTCCTTCCCCTTTTGCGGCTTGGGCCTTTTGGGCTATATCTTCCCACTATTATGTTTTCCATAATGCCTTTGGTTGCATTCCTTTCAGATGTTGGATGATCTAAGCTTTTCTTTAGTTCCTCCTAGAGGAGATATGATCCTTCTATTTTCTAAATTTGGTCTTCTAGGATTGCTGCCAGTCCCTTTTTCTTCCATTCCTATGCCATTGATAAGAGGTATACTCCTTCTAGTGCTTCTTCTATTGCACTTTCCTTTGGGGTTACATTCATCAATAACTGTTCCATTTTTGTGTCTTCATGTGAGTTCTCATCTTCCCTATTGTTGTGATCCAAACCTTTGTCATCTTGCCTCTGGTTTGTTGTGCTTTTCTTATCATCTCTTGCCTCGTCCTCTGTTGGGTTTCTTGATAATGGTTGTCCTTGCAGATTATTCAGAGCCTCAAATTGGTTCACGTTGGTTGCATGTTGCTGTTCCTTATTTCTATTACTTTTCCTACTGTTTTTATTTCTTGTGTTTGATTTGGTGAAGCCCTCACCATCTATTTTCTTGCTGGCATGCTCAGTGTTTTGAGGCATTTTGTTTTGTGAACAGTCCCTAAAGAGGTGTCCATACTCATGGCATTTCCTACACTGAAAGGGGATATGTTCGTAGTTAATGCTCTGAAGCAAGACTTCATCCCTGAATATTAGTTTTGTGGCTTTTGGGAGGGCTCCCAAGACATAAATATAAACACATATTCTGGGATATGAGACATAATGTCCACTTCGTGTGCCCTCTGACATTTTTATATACTCTCCTAGTTGGTCTCCAATGCCTTTGAGGACAAAAGGAGCCCAATAATCCATTCGCAGGGAATAGAGGTGCACCCAGACCGGGACTCTTGTGAAGTCCTCTGTCTCAAGAGTGAAATTATCTTTCTAAAATCTCATATACAATCATGCGGAGTTAAAGGAGTAGGGACCTCCCTCAAATATCCTATCTTTGTCTTATAAGAGGTTGAAAATCACTCTAAAGAACACCTTTGAACCTAGTTGGAGTCTAATTCCCCTAGTTGGTTTCCATTTGGCTTGTTTCCACCAGTTCAGGGCTTTCTCTGTGGGCCACATGCCCATGAATTTACATATTAATGCACGTTCTTAAATCTATTCTATGTAAACATCTACCCCTAGGTCTTGGATTTCAAACTCCAATATTTTGTTGGCTTTTGGGTTGTAGTTACTCCTTGATTTCATTATTTCTTTTTGCACTTGACCCTTTGCGGTGTTTTCTTCCACATCTGAAGGAATAACAGAGGTGGTGCTTCTGGAACATTGGACCTCGACATTTTTTCCCTTCTCTTGCCCTTTGGACAACCTGTTGGGTCCCTATAATACTAGTGATGACCCCATTACTATTGTAGTTGCATCCCTTATTAATATTGTTGTGCCCTTATTATTCCCATATTGTTATTATTGTGCCCCATAGAATCCCTTTATTGTTATTTTTGTGGCTTTATATTATTATTGTTAGGTCAGCTGGGTTATATTGTGACTCCTTAGACTCCTATATATAGAAAGGAGGTTTTGTTATTTGAATCATCCAATGATTGTTCATTTATGTAATGTAAAGGAGGTTGCCCCCTCGAAGAGGCTGAATTCTAAGGCGTTGATCTATCTTTTCTATCTTTTCTTGAGATGGTTTCATAACATTTGGTATCAGAGCTTTAGATTCTAGGGTTTTGCTGCTCCAAATAGGTCATCATGGTATTTTCACTATAACTTTTTTTCTGTGACATTTCAGAACCTAAAAGAAAACCCATTTGAGAAGAAATCGCGCTGAACCTCAGGTCCAAATTTCAAAGCTTTTCGCGCTAAATTTGCGGAGATATAATCTGAGGAAGTTGGTCTTTTTGTAGACTCCTGAATTACATTCCAAACAGGTGACCTGGAGAAAATCGTCATAACTCTCTCTCTAAGTATCGAATTGAAATTTTGTAAGAAGGTACAGAAAGAGGATGGACTATAGCTTCTTGTATATATTTTCAGAGCCAAAAGTTGAAAAAGTGACTCGTGACACGTCGTACAAGTTCGCTCTACTGAACTAGTCTATAATCAGGTCACTGTGGAAGATTCCACATAACTCTTCCTTGGAGAATCCAATTTGAATTAGACTGGTGGCATTGGAAAGAGGACACAGAGGGCTACCGCAGGTCACAATTTCAGAACTGAATGATCCGAAAGTACAGAGATACATCAGAGGCAATATCGAGCTCCTACAAAGTGAAGAAAGGTGTGTAGATTCATTTAAATTTTTGCTTAAGATTGGTTTGAAAATTTATTTTGAAGGAATTCAAAGGGCATAGTAGAGCATTACTATTGGTAACTGATGCCCCGAGGAAAGAAAATGCAAACACCTATTAAGTAACCTGAAAGCTCTAGCATGACTCATGAAGAAGAGGAAGAAATGATACATGATATATCAAAATTACAAGAACAAGTGCAACAAATGTCACTCTCACAAAAGCTAACAGAAGCTAAGATAAATGGTGTGGAATCTAAGATAAAGGGCGTGGAAGCTAAGATGGATGATTTGAAGATAGATTTGAAGACAGATTTGAAGAGAGACATGGCAGATTTGAAGACAGACATGGCAGATTTGAAGACAGATTTGACAAATTTTCTACAAGAAATACTTACTAATGGTGAAAAGGTAGTAAAGGAAACTCATGATGCGAACAAAAGAAATTTTAATCATGATTTCTTCAACTCAAATGTGGGATCGAAGACCCACCATATTCCAAAAATCGATATGAGGATGTTTGATGGCAAGGATCCCACAACATGGATATTACAGATGGAGCAATTTTTTGATCTCAATAATGTGCAAAACACACAAAAGGTACATATTGCAACTTTATATTTTGAACCAAATCAGTTTGTATGGTATCAATGGCTTTTTTCTCATAAACAAATTATCACTTGGGCAATTTTTACGGAAGAATTGACAGCACATTATGAGGATACAAAAAACAACACTTTTTTTAGCCAATTGATAAGTCTCAAACAAAAGGGTTCAATAATGGAGCACATTGAGGAGTTCCAAAAATTGAACATAAGGGTAAAAAATATTCCAGAGGAGCATAGGATTGATGTTTTCATAGGGACTTTAAAGGATAATATCCAACATGATGTTCGCCTTTGGGAACTTGATTCATTAGAGAAGGCATTCATCTTAGCAAGAAAAATGGAAAGCAAAATTATGGCAACCAGGAAGCATACCACTCAGAACTATAAAGATGGAATTGTTGTTTCCCCTAGTCTTCCACAACCTATAAGGTTGACACCACAACAATTGGAAGAAAAAAGAGCAAAAGGGCTTTGTTACAGTTGTGATAACAAATACACTGAAGGTCATAAGTGTGCTGAGAAGAAATTATTCTACATAGATTGCGAAGAGGAAGAAGAAAAGGAGCAAGAAAGGTCAAAAGAAGAGGATATACTCCATGAACAAAGCCTAGATAAAGAAGAAATGAATCCGACCATATCTTGTAATGCATTGGTGGGAATTCCCACTCCTCAAACCATCAAAATAGAAGGACAAATCAAGAAGAAAAAGGTAATAGTGTTGATTGATTCAGGGAGTACCCAAAATTTTATTCATTGTAAGGTAGCAAAACAATTGAATTGCTTCTTATATCCAGCACCAGAGTGTCAAGTGATGGTTGCAAATGGAGGAACAATAATTTTCTCTGGAAAGTGCCATAATATCAAGCTATCGATGGGAGAATATGTGTTGACTAGCCCAATGATTTCCATTCCAATGGGAGGTGCTGATGTTGTACTAGGAGTCCAATGGCTACAATCCTTGGGTACAATAGCTTTTAATTTTCAAGAACTTTTCATAAAAAATTTTGTGGAAGGAAAGGAAGTTGAATTAAGGGGTATTATAGGGAAACCAGGAAAGATAATCAGCTCTAACGGTATGACAAAGCTTCTAAAAAAGGAACAAAGGGGTGTAATTGCACAATTATGTTCGCTAGATGTTTCCACATTAGAATCATCTATTTCTCCATATATCCAAAAAAGTATTGGACAATCATTCCAAGGTATTTGAGACTCCCAAAGGTCTCCCACCTATTCGTGATCATGATCATGTTATTCATCTGATTCCAGGAAGTTTTCCTCCAAACATCAGGCCGTACAGATATCCCTATGCCCAAAAGAGTGAAATTAAATGTATGGTTGTAGAAATGCTAGAGGCTGGTATAATTCAACTGAGTCAAAGTTCTTTCTCTACTCCAGTAGTATTAGTGCACAAGAAGGATGGATCATGGTGCATGTGTCCAGATTATAGGGAGCTCAACAAGCTCACTATTAAAGATAAGTTTCCCATTTCCGTCATTGATGAATTACTAGATGAATTGCATTGATCAATTTACTTCACCAAGTTGGATCTTCATTCAAGATATCATCAAATCAGAATGAACACTGAAGACATTCTGAAAACAGCATTTAGAACTCATGAGGGTCATTATGAATTTTTGGTCATGCCTTTTGGCCTTACCAATGCACCTTCAACATTTCAAGATTTGATGAATTCCATTTTCAAACCATTCCTTAGAAAATCTGTGCTAGTATTTTTTGACGATATACTAATCTACAACAAGTCTTGGAAGCATCATGTTGAACATGTTGACAGGGTGCTGCAACTATTGGAGGAGAAACAATTATATGCAAAAAGATCCAAATGTTTCTTTGGAGTACAAGAGGTGGAATATCTGGGTCATATTGTATCTCATGAAGGAGTTAAGGTAGACCCTAGCAAAATTAAAGCCATTAAGGAATGGAAAATCCCCACATCCATAAAGCATCTGCGAAGATTTCTCGGGTCGACAGGGTATTATCGCAAGTTTGTTAAGAATTATAGGAGAATAACAGCACCTCTAACAACATTATTGAAGAAAGATGCATTTTCATGGACTCCAGAAGCAACAAAGGCCTTCAAACATCTTAAAGAGGCAATGTGCCAAGCACCGGTCTTAGCTACACCAGACTTCACAAAAACCTTTATTGTAGAATGTGATGCTTCAGGAAATGGAATTGGTGTTGTTTTAATGCAAGATGAAAGACCCATTTCTTTTGAAAGTCATCCAATCAAGGGAAAGTTTTTACACAAAGCTATTTATGAGAAGGAAATGTTGGCAATACTCCATGCACTTAAGAAATGGCGACCCTACCTAATGGGAAGACACTTCAAGGTAAAAATGGATCATGATAGCCTTAAATACTTTTTAGAACAAAGATTATCCTCTGAAGAGCAACAAAAGTGGGTCACAAAAATGTTGGGTTATGACTTTGAAATCATCTACAAAAAAGGGAAGCAAAATGTGGTGGTAGATGCACTCTCAAAAAAGGATGAGGATGTGGAAGCATTGTTGTGCGCCATTTCTATTATCCAACTAGATTGGATAAACGAACCAAGGGAGGAATGGAAGAATGATGAAGAAGTGTGGGCACTTATTCAAAAGTTACAACAAGATTCCAGTACGTCTGATACATTTAGCTGGCAAAATGATTCTTTATGGTACAAAGATCGCTTATACCTCTGTAATAATTCCCAACTAAAACAAAAGATTCTTATGGAATTGCACACTTCTCCCTTAGGAGGGCACTCAGGATTTTTAAAAACTTACCACAGGGTTAAGAAGGAACTTTTTTGGGATGGCCTTAAATCGGATATTCAAAAATTTGTGGTAGAATATTTGGTTTGCCAACAAAATAAAGTTGAAACAATTAAGACACCGGGTCTATTACAACCTTTATCCATTCCAAGCCAACGTTGGGAGGAGGTTTCAATCGATTTTATCACAGGTTTACCCAAGTCTGAGGTAAAGAGTGTCATCATGGTGGTAGTTGACAGACTTACGAAGTATGCACACTTTTTTGCATTATCACATCCATTTAAAGCCAGTACAATTTCTACTGCATTTATGGAAACAATTCAAAAGCTACATGGAAACCCAAAAATTATTGTAAGTGACAGAGATCCCATTTTCCCTAGAAATTTTTGGACAAAATTATTTTCTTGTCTTGGTACTCAGTTAGCTCATAGCTCATCTTATCATCCTCAATCTGATGGGAAAACTGAGATAGTAAACAAATGTTTGGAAGGATATCTTCATTGCTTTGTATCTGATAAACAGACATAATGGGTCAAGTGGTTGCCTCTGGCTGAATGGTGGTATAACATTTCCTTCCATACAGCAACAAAAATGACCCCATTTATGGCACTTTATGGATATCAGCCACCATCCATCACATCATATTTAAGAGAAAATTCTAAGGTTCAAGCAGTGGAACATCACATCGAACATCAACAACAAGTCCTTCAACTCTTAAAGGATAACCTTGTGTTGGTGTAGAATAGAATGAAACAACAGGCAGATCAACATCGCAGTGAAATAAGTTTTGATGTAGGTGATTGGGTATTCCTACGGCTACAACCATATAAGCAAATGTCCCTTAAGCAAGCTAAGAAGGATAATAAATTATCACCAAAGTATTATGGTCCGTACAAGGTGTTGCAAAATATTGGTACTATGGCATACAAATTGGAGCTTCCTGCAGCTTCTCGATTGCACCTAGTTTTCCATGTTTCATGTTTAAAGAAGGTTATAGGTGATAAGCTCCCAGTTCAAACAATATTGCCAGAACATGACGAGGAAGGAAAAATTATATTGGAACCGGAAGCAGTCACAGAAACAAGAACTCGACAGCTACGAAATCAATCAATTTCGGAGTATCTTATCAAGTGGAAGAACTTATCCGCTGAAGATTCCACATGGGAGGATGAGAATTTTATACAAAAGCATCCAGAACTACTCAAGCATTGAGGACAACACTTTTTTGAAGGAGAGGGGCATTTTGGTTCCCTATAATACTAGTGATTACCCCATTACTATTGTAGTTGCATCCCTTATTAATATTGTTGTGCCCCTATTATCCTCATATTGTTATTACTGTGCCCCCTAGAATCCCTCTATTGTTATTTTTGTGGCTTTATATTATTATTGTTAGGTCAGCTGGGTTATATTGTGACTCCTTAGACTCCTATATATAGAAATAAGGTTTTGTCATTTAAATCATTCAAGAATTGTTCATTTATGTAATGTAAAGGAGGTTGCCCCCTCGAAGAGGCTGAATTCTAAGGCATTGATCTATCTTTTCTATCTTTTCTTGAGCTGGTTTCATAACACAGCCAAATAAGGTAAAGCGTGAATAACAATGGTACACATTTATAATACATGGGAGTGACCCTTGGATCTCGTATTCCAAGGTCTTTTGGACTCCCTTTGATGATTTATCTTCCACACCATAACCCTTAAAGGATTGGGTGTCCAACATTCCCCTCTTAATCCGAAGGGGTATGTATGAGTCCAAGAAGAGAGTTATAATACAAAATGTGCACTAGGCGGAATGTGCTCTATGAAATGTTGGTATAAGCAGGGTGGTTTAAGGATGACCACCAACACTCAAACGCTTAGTGCAGTTATCAAAACTCTTCCAAATCTAGCACGAAGCTGAGGACTTCTGCTAGAAGAAGTGCTCCTCATGTTTTGAAGAGGGAAACCTTCAACTTTGAAAGGGAGGTCTCACCCCGCATAAAAAGAGATAACCTCAACCTAAAAAGGGAGGTCTCAACTTGTGATGGTTTAAGAATTACCACTAACTCTCAAATGTTGAATGCAATTCTTGGAACTCTTCCCTGGCTACAACTCTAAATCTGGTATGGCAGGTTGTCGTTCAGGCTCGCTTGATGTGGCTTTGAAGCTTGTGGATTACCATTACTCCCCCCCCATCAGATACAAGGTAAGATGATGGAGAAAACTCAACTGCAAGACTTTTCAATATTTTAGAAGAAATTTTAACATATGACTAAAATATCTTCTTGGTTGTTGAAGCCCATTGCCAAGAAGTGATCCATCCAAGGTGAATCTTTGTTCTTGCATGAAGCTTGTTTTTGAAGCATTTGTTTGAGGAATGAGTGGTTTTATGACACTTCTTACATGGATGAAGATCAAAACAATGATCTCTCACGTGGCCAACTCTGTCACAATGTTGGCATTTAACAATCTGTTGTGGCTACTGTGGAAGAGGACCAAAATATAAAATAGTTGAAGGTGAACTGTCATGAAGAAATCCAACACTCTGAAAGTGAATGGGCTTTGAGAAATCTAGAATGTGAAAGGAAACCTCCTTATCATATCCAAGACCAATTTTGTGCTTGTTATGGACAAGTTCGTCCCAAGGTCTAATGACCCACTTGAGAAGTGCATGCTGAATTTCTACTATTGCATGCAAATCTGCTCTTGAACTCAACACTGAATGTGATTCAACCTCAACTTTATATTCTTGATGCTAACGGGAGTCTGTCTCAATATTATGAACAAAAACAGGTTCATAATGATGACTCCAATGTTGTAATTCTTCTCGTTGTAACTATGATTCAAACTGCAAATATTCAATGTTTTCTTGTGCATGTCGTAAAGATGTTTGAATATCTCTGAGTGTTTTTGTTGACTTTAACTGTGCTTCCACCCTTGGCTAGGATTAGAGTGCTTAATAACTCTAATAATCCATGAATTTTTTCCATTATTCAAACAATCAAGTCAACAAATGACCCAAAAATGTACTTGTAGAAACAATAAATTAATTTGCCAACTTTTCAATACGAATCAAGGCAACTTTTTTTTTTTACCCTTTTTTATCTACCACACCTTAAAAATGGACAGAAATCCAAACCCATAGAGCCTGTTCATTTCCATGTCACTACTATGAAAAATATGGAAGTCATTTATTCCGCTAACACCAAACCATTCACCAAGGACAATGGAAATATCGTCCTCGATTGAAAGCGAACTTTTTAAGATTGTGCCATCAATGAACTCACTGAATATTGCAGTAATGCTCCAACAGACAATCTACCATCGCATGAATTCCTTTTCGTTTCACACTAGGGTAATTCTTGCACAATTTTGATCGGAAGATTCATCAAGTTATTCGGCTGAACCTTTAGACTTTCAGGGTAAATATCCCCAAGTTCACTTTATTGCCACTTTTCTATCAGTTCAAAAAGTTGTGCCTGATTTGACAGATAGTTTCCAGCGATTCATTGAGTTTTTACCGAAATTTCAGCGAAATGACTCAATTTCACAGCATCATCGAGGGCATCCAAAATGCTTTTGGAAAACCTATTAGTGTCCTGTTTTAACCGTGCTTATCCTTTGCCCGCTTGTTAATTTGCCGACGAATCCTAGACCGAACGACACGATTTCACTGTCATCTGCTTTCTCTTTACGAAAAAAATATCGGAACCTGATTTAGCCATCATTTCCAAAGCTTCTAAATGAGACTTGGAATATCTTGCAGGTAAGGGTTTCGAGCACCAAACCTGGTAAATGGAATCTTGCGGAATGCCAGAGCGCTGAGATTTCACCTTTTCAATTGCAAATTTGTCAGGCCTTTTCAATTGCAGATTTGTGAGGAAAGGATGACAAATTAGTGCCTAGAATGGTGGAGATGAGATTTTGCAATGGAAAAGGATAGGGCGTTACTTCATGGCACGACTTTAACATATAAAAGAGAGATCATTGCACCATACCACATATACCACGCACAGTCAACATATATTTGTCCTCCGTATGCAATGTGAGGCTCGATTCTCCAAATGAGTTCACGCAGATTAATAATCTTCAAAAAATGTTTAACTCACATGCAATATATACACCTGGGAAACACGACCAACGACACCAACTCTGATATTATATACTGCAACACCAATACGCGTGAGACAACAATGCCAAGCTCAAACACGTGAGGCAACAATGCCAAGCTCGAATGAGTGAGGATTCACTTGACTTCTCAATAGCTGAATATCAATGCATAACAACGCACTGAACAACACTTACATTGGAACATTGGAATGATAAGCATGCGTGCCATCACCACACTCAACCGGGTGTGCCATCAACACACTGACTGATTCCAAAGATTCAGTGAGGTCTGTTCGGAGGGTTGACTGTTCGAGAAGTCATGAGGGGTCATGAGGCCGAGGTTGATGTGTATATGGAGGCCGCGAGGTGTATAGGGGAGCCTTATTTCCACCCATATAGGTTATTTAATGAGCGCTAAGTACCTGTGAGAGGACATTCGTGCTTTAGAAGGCATGCTGCATATGAATGAAAGCCATGGACATTCCGGCAATTCGATCACTCTACCTCCGGCAAGCTCCAGTGTTCAATGTAATTAATGCAGATATTGGACAGCCCGATCCGACATCCATCCCAGCACTCCTTCCTACCATATTTCAAACTCAGCGAGCGGGAAATTTCAAAAATTGAAATGAAATATGGGAGGGACTGTATGAAAATTTCGAAAATCCGTAGGATCACTTCTCATATTATCTTTCAAAGAGTCGAAATGTATTGTGTGGCTTGGGTTAACTTCGCAACCGTGTTTAGCCTGGCCAAGCCGGAACATCAACAGCTGTTGCAGGTCCCCAACGAGCCAGACGACAAAATATGTGTTTCCAAACCGAACGAGCCAGACGACAAAATATGTGTTTGTGTTGGAAACAGTGTGTATTTTATTTCAATTTACTATTGTGAAATGAACTTTGCCAATCCGAGTCCATTGGTTCTTCTGTGAAGTCAAGCCCACTGTGCACTATGATTACCAGAAAATCTGTATATTCGCCTATGGCACTCAGCACAACCTTTCAGGATCTGTGAAGTCTTCAGATTCCTGGGAGTTGTTGCTGTAGTTTCTGGGTATTCTCATTAACCAATACGCTGATACCCAGTTAACTTCTCATGTATTGTGTGGCTTGGGTTAACTTCGCGACCTTGTTTAGCCTGGCCAAGCCGGAACATCAACAGCGGTTGCAGGTCCCCAGTGAGCCAAATGACAAAATATGTGTTTCCAAACCGAACGAGCCAGACGACAAAATATGTGTTTGTTTTGGAAACAGTGTGTATTTTATTTCAATTTACTATTGTGAAATGAACTTTGCCAATCCGAGTCCATTGGTTCTTCTGTGAAGTCAACCCCACTGTGGTCTATGATTACCAGAAAATCTGTATATTCGCCTATGGCACTCAGCACAACCTTTCAGGATCTGTGAAGTCTTCAGATTCCTGGGAGTTGTTGCTGTAGTTTCTGGGTATTCTCATGTATGTTAACCAATACGCTGATACCCAGTGTCGATCACGGTTGAAAGTGTTGTCGTGGGATCTAAAGAAGACAGAAAAGAAGACGCATACCTCAGCCTGGACTCTCCCAGCAGGTGTGGATTATCTCCTAATGGCAATAGTAGTAGTGGTGTCCATCATTACTCCGGAGAAAAGAAGAAACGAATCTGACATTTCTCAACAATTTTTCCCTGCTCAAAATGTTGTGATATCTTATTTATAATTTGTGACTGTTTTGAAACGATTCTTGAAGTGAAGCTTTTCGGCTGACTCTGAAAGATTTAATTTATGTATAATTTTTTTTTACTCCTTAACCATACTCGGTAGTATGGAACACTTCAGAAAATCCCAAAATAGTCCTCTTACTTTGTAGGTAGATACATTTAATAAAATTTTGTGACTTTCGTTATGTATGAGATAAAGTTAAAAAAAAAAAAAAAAAACTATGAAATTAATAAATGGTAGAATCTTAAATTAGTTGCTCTTACTTCATGTGATCGGGTTGTAAGGACAACTACAATATCTCTTAGTTACAATTTATTTTACAATTATAATTTATTGAAAAAATTAAGTAGGCATAAATAAATATTATGAGTTTTTTTAAATTATAAAGTTTGAATAAATAAATGTTAGGAGTTTTTTTATTTAAATATGAGGTTGAAATTTTAAGTAAATTTACTTATTTAAAAATATAATAATTTATATATACATTTTTATTAAATAAATATTTAAAATTATTATATCAAAATTATGACGTTTTATTTTTTTATTAGTTAATATAAAAAGGTTTCTATTAATATATAAATAATTTTATATGGATAGTATGAAAAGTGGAAGGGTTGGTTGTTAAAACTAGAGTTTCAATATTAACATCAATTACATCCATACTTTATGAGTAGAGCTAAAAAATTATAATCAATCCATACTCCATGACCAGAGCTAAAAACTTATAACCAATAGATGATAACTAATAACTAGCGAAACTCCAATGCCATGAAGATACTGCCTCACTAGAAATAAAGATGAGACACTATCTTATACCAAATATAATTATTACTAATAGAATTATAATAGAATTGTCACTAACTTATCATTTCTATAGATTTTTATATTCTTGAATCATATCCCATTTTATGTTCTAATATCATATCATTTTTCCACTTAAGTTGTTCCCAGTATCAATATACCCCTATAAGGTAAATTGTTTGATAATAAAGTCGCTAATATTCGAAATGATTTAATTTTAGTAATTTATTTTTTTATAATAATTATAATTTGCTATTAGAATTTTAGAACTTTATTTTATAATTTAAAATATTTTTTATTATTTTTTTATAATAAGTTTTTATACATTTACATATGCCATGCTAATCATTTCAATATGATATTTATGGTTTTAAATTATTAAAAATAGTAAATAACTAGGTTCTTTACTTGAATCCATAGTAATTAGTTTATAATTCACAAAAGTTAAGCATAACAATCATCGTAACTATTAAACCTCTTATTAAAATATAAGCCAAATGTCAAAATGTCCATCATACTACTTTTTTATAATATAACTTCCATAATAAAAGATGTTCATAAAATCATGGAAGTTAATTTCCTTACATCATAATACAAAAGAAACCACCCTTCTCATCCACAACAAAGAGATCCATGGTGTGAAACCACTTACCCTCTTCCACAAATTTGCATGTAATCATTCAAAATTTGTAATCCAAAGGATTTTATTACCTAATCCAACAACAACTAAGCATATATAAGAATCTTACTTATAAGTTGGGTATAAATGAAACTACAATATAATCTCCTCTTTGCTTTTAAAGGTTTTGATACATATAATGCACCATAAAACATCTAAAATACAATATTCAACCTTGGCTCACCAATGTGAGAGTCCTCGATTAAGATCCCTATATTAGCACCCTAAAATTAACTTCAACTTCCAATTTA
Organism: Pinus tabuliformis; assembly: GCA_031772625.1. Taxonomy (NCBI): domain Eukaryota; kingdom Viridiplantae; phylum Streptophyta; class Pinopsida; order Pinales; family Pinaceae; genus Pinus; species Pinus tabuliformis. Next base: position 579,089,453 of record CM062819.1, read on the forward strand.
TTACTGCTTATTACAATCATCCTTACAATATCCCATCGTCTTATGCATACCACTCAATCCACATAACAAACTCATTAAAGAAGAGGCTTGCCACTTGCTTGTAGCAATTTTTGTCTCATAATCAATAGTGACCTTGATTTTGTCATTATATGTATTTATTCTAGAAGTTTTCCTCATCTTCTTTAAGCATCTCAATCATATGCCTAAGCGTACATCCAAAAAGACATATAACCTACACGTAACTACTCTAAACTAGTAATTCCATGTTGTGTCATTTATAAGCACCCCTCCTAGCTACCCTACAACCTCCTAATGGCTAAATGCACACAGCCTTTATCCTAAGGTGGTTTTCCCCTTTTTTCTCATGGAATTTCAGAACTCTGGACCTTCCTACCATGATTGATATTCCAAGGGTGCCCCTAGGCTTAAGCATCATTTGAATCTAGAGTCACCATAAGACTTCTAAATTTTCTTCTAATATTCCATGACACCAACTTGAATAACACATTATTTTGTTTTTAGCCCTTTATATGGTGATTCTTATCTTTCTCCCTTTACAATGAAAATTACACTATTAACCTACAATTTCTAGTGAACTACCTATTTGAGGGATACCTCAAGTGTACTTGGTTATTCTTTGTTTGAAATTTTGTTATCATTACCATGTGAAACCCTTCCTATTACACCTCAATTAATTCATCATGATTAATCCACAAATTTTCTATCATGATTATCCATGACTATTACTTGAATATTCCATCATTATTATTCCGCCATGATTTATCTAAGATTTCCTACCATGGTTATCACACCATGACCTTTTTATGGTTCCTTGTCATGATTTTCCATCACATATCTTCCATGTTTATTGAGATGATGATTCCATCATGATTATCCCATAATAATTATTCCATGATTGTAACATGATTACCTATCATGATATCCCATCATGACTATTCCAAATTATGCCATCATGATTATCTTACCTATTTCATGAAAGGGTTTTGCTTCCTATTATATCATCTCATTTGTAATTTAAAGGTCACACGTTCTTAATTTCCTTCTTCACATAGGGGTTCTATAACATAATCTATGCTTACTATAACCATGGAGATATTTCTCTAATTAAATAGGACTAAATAATTCTCCACTCCCCCCCCCCCTCTCTCTGCCTTATGTGGCTTCATTTATGGAAAGTAAGTGAACATAGAAGTAAGCATCTCACCCCTTCCAAGTAATATTATCTTGCCAAAAACAACATTAGATTTTAAAATAAGTAATTTGCTAATAAGCTTACCTATTTTTGGAGTTTAGATTTTGCGACCTGAGTGAGGACTTGGAGGTCAAAACCATGAGTTCTATTACAATAAATTTCTTCATAAACCATCATCATCAAAATTATGCATAATAATCTTTAATTTGTTAAAAATAAAGGAAAATGAGAATTTTGTAATCACTAAATCGTAACTATGATATGATATTTTATGAGATATTGTAGTAAATGCAGTAAGAATGGAGTATTAAGAGGAAGGAAAAAGGATGAAATAGATGTATAGAGATGATAATAATGGTAACAAATCAGCGACCCAACAAGTGGCAATTATGATTCTCGTTTATACAATAATAAGGCTTCCTAATAGACATCCTTCCTTCCATTGGTCCAATTAGTTTATGGAGGTTTGAAGAGAAGAGGATTAGTGAATATAAGACCATTTAAGAGAATTGAACCACAAGGAGAATGAGCGTGGAGCTATCACATCACTCTATAGGTATGGATTTTGTGGATGTATATATTTTTTTATTGTTAATGAAACCTCATCTCTACCACCTCCATTTATTTATTTTGACCCGCTATTAGTATTTGAATGCCACAAGCCTCACATCAATAGGATTAATCCATAAACTAATAAATAGGTCACAAACCAAAACCATATGTAGAAAATGAGTCATGCATGGACCATTACTTTGGAAAACTTTGTGCAAAGAGGCATTAAACACATAACCCATACCAATTCCCACAAGGAACCATTAATGCCTGCATATCATCCCATTAATCCCAAAATTTTCTATGGTGAACTTCTTAAAGAGTGTCATCGTGCCTCGTGTTGAATGATCTCTGTGAGGTGACTACCTAAGTTCCCAAGTGACGAATGATAATGCAACCAAGTTTCATAGTCAAATAAACTATGGAATATAAACACCACCCACAAAATTTCCCAAAGATAAAAATAGAAAGATAGGAGAAGGAAAGGAAATAGAATAGCCTATTGGCCACAATTTCCCCACCCAACGCAACCAAAAAATAAGACCAATAAACCACCAGGCTAACACTCCTCTTAGATTAGGATAGAATTCATGATAAAGAAGAAACAACACTACTTAGAGAGGGTGGAAGGAAGGAGCATAAATCTCAAACCGAAACCAAGGAGAATGGATTAACACATAACACAAAGTTTTACCAAGATGTGGAATTGGAAAGTCATACCTAGAATAATAAGCAAATGAGAGTGAAAATGGAAAAATAAATGACCACCAACCTCGCTTGAGCGCCACATAGAGCACCCTATAAAATTTCCAAACTAACTACAACAGTAGAAAGTGGAGGATAGACACATCAATACTAGGTAACTCTCAAAGCCACAACGTTTAGAGGAGAGAACCAGTTGTAGTTTGATGAAGACCCAGTTGGGGAGTTAGCACCTATGCATTGCAAGAACCTTCATAAATGTTATATACTCCTGGCTAAATCACCCTTATCACCAATGAGACTAGCTCATCCTCCACCACCTGCTTCCCTCTATTTTCAACCAAAGATCCAACATTCCTTTGTTAAGGATTTAACATCCTAGACAGAGTGATAACCAGCTTTACCATCACACAAATAAATTGATCTCTCTCTCTATATATAGTAAGGTGTCGTCTCCTTCCCATTAGAATTAACAGCCTTTGCACCACGTCCATCATCCTATTACTTTGGTTGAATTTAACTTCATTTGGGGTAGGTTGCCACATCCCTCGAATCATTTTCCAGGTTGGGCAGTGATATCCCACCCCCTTGCCTCATTAGTGAACCCATTCGGGGAAATTAATTATAATTGTATTTATTTAAATTTATATATTTATTTAATTATTGTATATTAACATGCTTAACTTAAGATATAAAACAATAATAATAATTATATTTCATCAATTCATTAAAATAAATAAATTGTTTCATTTATGTATTTTTTTTGAAGAGTAGTTGTTAATTCAACTCTATTGAAATATTTATCATTACTAATTGTTTTTCATTATGTGTTGAAGAAAATAATGTTGTATCCCCATTTTAGTCTAAAGAATAAAAGGAGTGAATAAAAAATCTCAAAGGTAATCTCTCTTCATTTTCGATACATATCATTTAGAATATATTAAGGAGATGTGCATATATAAAAGTTGTGTGACATTCATATATGCGTATGTCTTTCATATATTCACAACTTTAGTATATGCGCATATATGGAAGCCATGCATATATAGTAGATTTTCATATATAGAAGATATGCATATATACAGAAGTTACACATATACAGAAGATAAGAGAATATACGAAAGTTGTGCATATATGAAATATATGCACATATATGAAAGACATACACATATACAAAAGATGTGCATATCTCGAGACTGTCATATATGCATATTACATAAGTTGTACATAGATTTTGTATATGCATCACTTATGTCTATATGTGAAACTTCTGTATATGTGCATCTATTGTATATGTGTAACTTCCATATATGCGTGTATACAAAATCTATGCATAACATGAACCTATGTATATATACAATCATCATAGATGCACAACTTCCATATATGTGCATTTTTGTTTACATGTACAAATTTTGTATATGCGCATGCACATATAGAAAAGTTGCGCATATATGTAGGATATGCGATATAGAATATGCATATATATAGAAGTTGTGTGAATTATATATATGTGTAGCTTCTGTATAAGTATAAATTTCATATATGTGCATATCTTTCATATGTGTGCATCTATCGTATATGCACAAACTCCATATATGTGCATATACGAAGCTCTGCATACTTCGTATATGCACAACTTCTGTATATGTGCATATATTTCATATATGTGTTATAAGGAAGTTGCGCACATGTAGAGGATCTCATATATGCATGAAGTGCGTTAGGTGTAAAAGTGTTATGTGAGATTGTGTCATTCTAACTAAAATATTTGAAACTAAATTAATTGATCGAGTATATGCAAGTTATTAAAAATCACATTTCAAATTGTAGTTTATCTTTCCCTGACTTTGACTTGCAACCACATTGTCTTTTCTTATTAATCGGGCTCAAGAAATTATGTTTTCTCTTGATAGTGATATTGGATGCAATTATAGTATTGAAACACATTATGTTGTATTCTTGACATGCTTTTCCTATCAAGTTGTTCTATGCATATGCCTGTTCCAAATTTCTAGGTATTATGGATCTCAATTTCTCATGATTTGATGAGTTAACACGTTTCATGTTAATTTCATGGAAGCGTATATGCATATATAAAGAAGTTTCACATATACAAAATCTTTTGTATATGTGCATATATAGAATTTGTACATATACAGAATCTGCACATATAAGCTTCTGTATATACACAAATTCTGTATATGTGCATATCTTTTTTATATGTTCAACTTTCATATTTGTGCATATCTTCTGTATATGCGTAACTTCTATATATGGACATGTACAAAAGTGCATATCTATAATTTGTGCGCATATTACAAAAGTCGCGCATAACTTATGAATGTGTGCAACTTATCTATGTGTATATACGGAAGATGTGCGCAAATATGAAAGTTGCACATATATGGAAGATATACATAACTTCCGCATATGCGCATATCTTCGTTATATATGTAACTTCAGTATATGTGTATATACAAAAGTTGCACATACATGGAAGTTGTGCATATACGAAAGATATGTCATGCAGAAAGTGTGTATATATAGAAACTATGTGAATTTTGTATATCCGTAGCTTCCGTGTATATATAAACTCTCCAAATAGGGAAACTCCCCTATGAGGGAACTCTCAAGACCTAATTTTTATATCATTGCAAACCATGCATTTCCAAACCCTTCAACAATGATCATTCTTGAAACCCTCACAAAGACAAAAGGAAAATATTGATATTATTTTGTTATTAATCGTTATTACTTAGAATCCTTCCAAATTCATATTGCACAAAAAAGGAATACAAGATCCTTATATATGTACTTTTTTCCATTTGGAAGTTGAAATGGTTCCACTTCTATTCTTTGGATGTGATTCATAGATCAAGTATGACATCATTCCTTTAGAGAGCTTAATCATAGCTCTAGAAGAGTAGATCAAGGAGACGAATGCTTGATTAGTAGAGTACATACGAAAGATAGGTAAGAAACTTGGCTAGTGATCCCCAAATTCTTATGTCATAATATATGGTTCACATGAAATAGGGAAATGTTTTTTGAAGAAAGATTAAAACATGAGCCAATTGATTGTGGATATATGCGAAAAAACCAATTAATCTACACCTCATGAATACCAAAAACTAAATATATATACAAACTTCTTTGATAGTTCGTATAAGTGTCTCCTAGTTGTCCTAATGATAACAACTCCTTCTCAAAATGTGTCTTATACAATAAGTTGTGCATATACAATAGATGCACATATACAGAAGATATGTGCATATACAGAAGCTGCACATATATAGAAGATACGCATATATGGAAGATGCACATATATGGAAGATACACATATACAAAAGTTGTGCATATACAGAAGATACACATATATGTGCATATCTTTCGTACATGCACACATATTTTGTATATGCGTATCATTTTTATATGCACATATCTTCCGTATATGCGCAACTTTCATATATGCACAACTTCTGTATATGCATAGTGATGCAGATGCATCTAACGTACGCCAAATATTTACAAAGTTAGGATTTAATCAATTAATGTATTTTTTCTATAGTTTTATGAGAAAATGATAATTCTTGTAAATAGGAGAAGATTCGAGAGTATTTTGGAAGGTTTGAGAAAATTTTGGATTAGTTAGCTCTTATTTAGGGATAAGGGATTAAATGAGAGATTTTATGGATCATGAGAGATATTTTTGGAGTTAGTTTAGGATCTAGAACCTACCTGGGTTCTAATCCATTTGTATAAATCTAGGTGAGCCCATGGGGCATGTAAGTATGTAGAGGTGTGTAAGTAGTGTGAGAGTGAAGTATGAGAAGTTCTCCTGTAAATATTTTATGTCTTTAATAAATTATATTTGAGATTTTATGTCCATTTTGATATTGGGTTTCAATCCAGTTTTTTATGGTATGTGCTTATTTATAAGTGCAGGACCTATGGTTAGACCTGCATCACGTAGTTTCTATATATGTGCATATCTTCCGTATATGCGTAGCTTCGACATATAAATATACAAAAGATTATATATTCTAGTGGTGGGTGGTACCATATCCATATATGGAAGATATGTGATACAGAAGTTGTGCATATAAAGAAGATGCATAACTTCTGTATATGCACATGTTTTTTGTATATGCACAACTTCTGTTTATTTTCTTCTTCCATATATGTGCATATCAAGAGGTTGCACATATACAGAAGTTGCACATATATAGAAGTTGTACATATATGGAAGATATGCACATATACAGAAGCTGTGCATATATGGAAGCTGCGCATACACGGAAGATATGCACATATACAAAAGATACACATATACTCATATATGCACAACTTCCGAATATGCACATATATTTCATACATGCACACCTCTCATGTTTAACTTGGCAATGGAATCTAGACTTCCTAGGAAGTAGGTGAATCCTGGTATTACTTTGAGCGTGGATGTGTCAGCCTTTGGACTCCCTTGTTGTGGATGCAAGCATCGTATCCTTTTATTTGTTGGTTAGAGAAAATGTGCATATGTATATTATTATAAATATTGTATCGAGATACATTTATAAAGCTCCATAGATGGTATGGTTATTTGTTGGTTGAAGAAAATGTGCATAAGTATATGTGGTTGTTATTGTAAATATCTTCATGAGTTGTGTTATAAAGTTCCAGGAAGCGGTATGTTTTTCATGTTGTCAGGAGTGGTTTTTGTAAATACTGCAATGAGCTATGTTATAAATCTCTATGGGCAGTATGTTTTGGTTGTCAGTGGTGTTGTGTTGAAAATGGAACAAAGAAATATTCTAATTTAATTTTCCCTTGAATTAAATTAGAAGAAAATTGTAATTCCACATAACATGACAACTTGTACGAGTTAACTAAGTTAGTTTGAATTAGTTGGTTCAATTAATTCTAGTTGATTGTCTAACTTGAGTCATGTAGAGTGGATCTTACTTTATAGGAGCCCTAGTTGAATTTATTTTGAGTTGTAATTAATTAATTCAATTAACTGAGTTAATGTCAGTTAAACTAGTTCCAAGTGTTGGAGGAACTAGTAGGAGGTCTAGCAATGGAGAGAAAATTTAGTGTTCAACCAATTAACTGATGATTCAGTGATAAATAATGCATGCATGTGTGATCTACGAGTTTCTAAGTTCAGATTGGAGTTCAAGGGTAGGGATTCTCAAAGGCCTTGGAATCCCTTCACTAGTAATGGTGGGATACACCGTAAAGCTTGAGGGTGGAGATAGGAAAATTCATCAAGGTATTGGTGAAGAAATCTAGAGGCATCCATGATTTTTAGGCCTAGTGATCCCTTGACTGGTAATGACAGGATTGCGGTAACACCCGATAGTGTATGTTCTTCGTTTGGACCTAGGAATTCCTTGACCGGTAATAGCAGGATACAGGGTAAAGCCTGAGGAAGCCATGAATGGTTATGTTGTGAGTCCCACATTCATGCTTGGAATATGGCATGTAGGTGATAATAAATTCCCTGCCCAATATAAACCCCCAGTTGTGATAATAAACCACCGAGAGCATAAACATGTCCACCTAAAAAACTTGAACTTCAACATGTGTGAGAGGTCCATCAAGCTATACTAATTGACTACTTAAATACTATTTAAAAAAATATATTTTTAAATATTTTATTAAAACTAGTATTAATAAAACTATTTTTTTTAATAAAATTTAATTTTAATCCATACATATATATACTCTTATACTGTAATATAAAAATTATTACAAAACAACTATAATACTCTTTACAAACTAAATTCAATATCCTCGTTTCTCTAAGAACCATCAAACTATATCATGTGCATGCTTCTTTTTTTTTGTGAATTCTTGCAAACTATTTCTAGTATAATGGAAAGTTATTGCATTGAGATCTAATTGAGAGAAGGTCTGGTTTTCCAAAATGACAGTAGTGCAAGAGTCAAGATCAAAGCTAGACTATAGTCATGTGTTTGCTTCACAAAGGCATAGTTGTGTTATTCAGTTAAAGGAACTATAGACAAAATAGAGTTACAATATCCTTACTTGAAAGAAAATAAAAATGTAAACACTCCCTAACGCTATTAAGAAAGACTACATTCACAATATATACCATAAAGAGTTACATGCTAGATGAATATACTCTAAAAAAGGTACAAGGAACTATAAAATTGATGCTCCTAGGGAACCACCAGAGAACCATGCGAGGATTGCAAGTAGAATGAGAGTCAGGATGCCATTACGATCAAGGAAAATGAAGGTTAAGAGTACAACAGGAAGTATCCAACCATACCAGTGCCATCACATCATTTGCAAGATGAGAGTGATCGAAGGAGACTAGTCGAAGATGAGAACGAGTGAAGGAGGCGTTGGATTTTGTTGAGGAGAGGTAGCGATCAAGGGTGCCACATCAATAGGAACTTCATTTATAACTGAAGGAGCCTCACGATCCTCCACATTCTCCTCCACTGATCCAGTATCCAAAGTAGAGACTACACAGAGTCTCCACTCTAGCTAGTCTGGTGTCAATGTCATCAAGGCTGAAGCGAAGATTCCTTAGTATCCTTTTGATGTCTTCCTTTCATGCAAACAATTGATATTTGTCAACTTTTTTGTCCCTTATAACTATGCTTATGAGGATGTCAAGTTGTTGGTGTATATTTGTACAGTGAAGAAAGTGTAGGTGGCATTTCCTGAACTGCCCTCGCTCCAAATCCTAATTGCATCTATGTCTAGAGACTTCAGAATCATAGAAATAAGATCTCCCTCCAAAATCTTTCAACTCTAATAGTAGGATCTCTCTTTTGACTTCCAGAGGGATATAATCAAAGAAGTTCATCGTCTACCCCTTCGAGTAAGATGATGTTTTTGTGGAGCCATGAAACCAAATGTGCCCCCTAGAAACACATTAATTGAGTGACCTAAGGAAAAAAACGAGCATTAACTACATATACTTATGAGAAAAGGTTATATAACTCGAGCGGAAATAAAACAAGGTATCACCCCAAAGAGTAGAGGAAATTAAGAGTGGCATTGGTGGAACATTTGTGTAAATTAGGTGAATAATTGGGAGAGCCTCAAACCACAAGACCTGGGAAGAAAGTGTCGAAAAAATTGGACACTTAACCATGGGGAAAACACCCAGGAAGGGAGAAACAACAGAAGACCACACCCAACTCACCCTTTTAGAACCATATGGAGAAGGAGCCCAGATACCAAAGCCTGCATACCAAAATAGGGAAGTTAAAGGATACACCTATGGGTTTAGAGCTTCAAAGCGATGAAGGTGACAATATTGCCACCAATTCGAAGGATGACCCTGAGCTTGTGTTATGGAGGAAGCATATGAAGAATATTGACCTACTAACAGGATTCCAGAACTAGCAAGATCATTCCAAACAATGGTTAATCTGACTAAAACATTATATACCATAACCATAGAGTAATCATAAGAAAGGTGATTGGTGATTGAAAAATTATAAGTATACCATAAATACCAGAGCTTGCATGAGCATTACCACCCCAATTGTCGTAAAAAATTTGCCACTGAGGAGAGATGTCCATGCAACTATAAAGGTTGGATGAGAATATAGTTACCAACATGAGAGTATTTTTGTGGTGAATGTTGGGTCGCCGACTAAACATTTGGCATTCCTGAAACACTGTTCAACACCTTCCAACCATTCAAAAAACATGCTCTCATGAATAATCGTGAAGAATGTGATGTCAGAAATCTCAGGAGATTGCTCCAATCAATCCTTCATTAAGGTTGTCATTACTCCTCCCTGAGAGAGACTGTAAAACAATATACCCTTATACTTCCCTATAATGCCTACATGACTATCGCATTTATAGCGGCGGAATTGGGTGAGGTAATCTAAAGGCGTGGTTTCACACATGCATATACCATGCATGCCAAAACTGGCAAGGAAATCATACATGCAATTTGATACCTGCAAGTAATTCCATTGTAGCCACTTGATCCAACTCTTCCTTGCTTGATGTTTACTTCCCTTTGCTTCATTGTCCTTCTTTTTCCTTCCTTTCTCCAATGTTAGAGTGCTCCAAAAATTCTCTAAGTGTGCAATAGTATGAGAGAGTAGAGAGAATAAAGAGAAAGCTCCAACCCAAAAATGTCAAGGGTACTGTACTATCAGATGTATAATTATCCGAATTGTATAGGTGGTGCATGCAGTCAGAAGAAGGCCTATAATGTATTGTGTATTTGTGGACGAAGAATTTCCCTAATTAATAGGGGCTATTTCACAAGGAAACAACGAAAGGAAACAGGGACTTGGGAAAACCAAAATTTGGTTAAGTACTAGCCTAGGCTTGTTTAGGAAGCAGTGAGATAGATAGAGATAGTTCAGAGGTTGCTCGGGCTTGAGCAAAGCATTGTAATCTTCTCATATTTTCTGACCAATGCAATATACAGATAACATGGGTTTTTAGTTGTGGACTTCCCCAAGAAATCATTGTGTAATGTGTTGATTGAATTACTTCTCTTGTATGCTTCGTGATTTCGTGATCGTTAATTGTTTTCGCAATTGGTAGAGTAGATTCAAGTCTATTGTTTTAGTAAATTACAATTAGCAGTTTGAATCTATAAAGAATTTCTACATGGTATCAGATTTAAAATCACAATAGAAGAGATGAATATGAGTTTTTCATTGCAGGAGGAACGAGTTTTTCATATCTATTCTCCAAAGCTAGCAGCAGGATCAAGATGGCGTCCTATGGTCTGAGGCTTGAGTATTCCCTTGAGGGTAGCTCAAATTTCATTGCTTGGAAGGACCAAATGGAAGTAGTCATGGAAGATAATGGATTAAAGAAAAAAAAGGATAAAAATGCTCTGAAACCAATAACTGTAGATGCACATAATCTAGCAGAGTGGAAGAAGAATGTAGCCAAGGAAAGAAGGAACTTACTAGAAGGAGTTCAAGATCATATTGTCTTGAACCTCCATAGGAAGGAGACTCCATATGCAATGTGGAAGGTCTTGACAGACTTGTTTCAGAACAATAGCCAAATGCATAATTAATAGTAGAATAATTGGATGATAAATTACAGCCATAGCCAAAGCCTTGAGAGCTTGAATTGATCCTTGAAGATAGTGGGTTCTGAGACCCCTTAATTATGTATAGTCTACATATAAGATTCCCTTCGGGGCAGAGTCAGTATTTTTTTACAATTTATGTCTTATGTTACATGTTGTTGTGATGCTAGGAAAGAAATAGATGAGTGTCGAGGTTAGCTATCTTGGGGGTCATTCGAACCCTACATCTTTCCCTAAGTGTCCTTACCCTTTATCTATATGCCTTACAACCTTGTATTTCAAGCAGGCATGAAGAACGTGCTGGCCTTGAAGGCTTTGTTATTAAGTAAAAGTTCCAAGACACATGTATACAATGAACATCACTAGCTTCAATAGTGGAGTGTGGGATCCACTCCTTGCTCCACAAAAGAACTAGCTTATCTCTCTAATGCTTTGTTGGTGGAGCCAAGGTGAAAAGTCCTTTGCTCATACAATGAGGGAGTATATATAACCCAGGGTGACTCTTTGACTACCCTCATGACTATTTGACTTCCTATGACTTTTCAACTTATATGACTCTTTACAATACATTTTGAATACAATATACATGATCCACACTAGTTATGTGGCATATGACCACTCATGACATGACATGACATGACACCGCTGACATGGACTGCTTGATGATGTGGCAATGTTAAGCCAGTGTTGTTGCTGAGAGTTGAGTGTCTTCATGAAGAATCTTTCCTTTTCACCTTCGCATGCCTTGGTGATAAGGAGTATTCAATGATCTTAAGTCTTGGATAATGGTCGCAAACTAGTGTCCTTTTACTTTCTCCTGATTGATTAGCTTGCAAGTTCAGCTGCAAGAGTGTCTTTGAGCATGCTTCCCTCCTTCTCCTTCTCCATAATCTTTCCATGACATGATAGGGTACCTATTCCTGCAATTCAATCATGATGAGACAACATCAATTCGAAAATTCCTAGCCTAAGATGATGCATTATGATCCATAAACTGAGCCCAGAACAAGTGATAGGCTGGGAAGACAGGCTTAGTTACTGCATAGTTCAGACATGCAAGGAGAAGCCTTGAGCCTTGAGATTGTGCACTACATAGTTCAAGCAGGGATGAGGAACAATATTGTGCAGTTTCAGGAGCCAGTCGGACAGGTTGAGGGGATGGACCTTGGGAGAGCATATACGGAAGCTACACATATACGAAAGATATGCACATATACGAAATATATGCATATATCGAATCTGCACATATACAAAAGATATGCACATATACAGAAGCTGCACATATACAAAAGATACACATATACATGAGAGGTGTGCATGTACGGAAGATATGTGCATATACAGAAGTTGTGCATATATGAGTATATGTGTATCTTCTGTATATGTGCATATCTTCCATATATGTGCAAGTTCCGTATATGCACAACTTCTGTATATGTGCATATCTTCCGTATATGTACAACTTTTGTATATGTGCAACCTCTTGATATGCACATATATGGAAGAAGCACATAAATGAAAGTTGTGCATATACAAAAAACATGTGCATATATGAAAGATTCGCATATACGGAAGTTACGCAACTTCTTTATATGCACAACTTCTGTATCACATATCTTCCATATATGCATATGGTACCACCCGCCGCTGGAATCTAGAATCTTTCGTATATGCATATGTCGAAGTTACGCATATACGAAAGATATGCACATATATAGAAACTACGTGATGCAGGTCTAACCATAGGTCCTGCACTTATAAATAAGCACATACCATAAAAAACTGGATTGAAACCCAATATCAAAATGGACATAAAATCTCAAATATAATTTATTAAAGACATAAAATATTTACAAGAGAAATTCTCATACTTCACTCTCACACCTACTTACACACCTCTACATACTTACATGCCTCATGGGCTCACCTAGATTTATACAAATGGATTAGAACCCAGGTAGGTTCTAGATCCTAAACTAACTCCCAAAATATCTCTCATGATCCATAAAATCTCTCATCTAATCCCTTATCCCTAGATAAGAGCTAACTAATCCAAAATTTTCTCAAACCTTCCAAAATAATCTCGAACCTTCTCCTATTTACAAGAGTTATCATTTTCTCCTAAAACTATAGAAAAAATAAATTAATTAATTAAATCCTAACTTTGTAAACCAACTCCCTTAGTAAACATTTGACCTAGGTTATATGCATTTGCATCACTACACATATACATAAGTTGTGCATATACGAAAGTTGCACATATACGGAAGATATGCGCATATACAGAAGATACACATATACAGAATATGTGTGCATGTACAAAAGATATGTGCATATATGTTTATCTTCCGTATATGCACAATTCTGTATATGCATATCTTCCATATATGTGCAGCTTCTGTATATGCTTACCTTTTGTATATGTGCAACTTCCATATATGCGCATATCTTCCGTATATGTGCATCTATTGTATATGCACAACTTATTGTGTAAGACACATTTTGAGAAGGAATTGTTATCATTAGGACAACCAGGCCTAGTAAGTTAAGAGAATGTTGAAACTATCCCAGTTGTCCTAATGATACCTATCTTTCCATATGTACTCTACTAATCAAGCATTCCTCTCCATGATCTAGTCTTCTAGAGATATGATTCAGCTCTTTAAAGGCATGATTTCATACTTGATCTATGAATTCACATCCAAAGAATAGATGTTGAACCATTTCAACTTCCAAATGGAAAAAAGTACATATAGAGGGATCTTGTATTCCTTTTTTGTGCAATATGAATTTGGAAGGATTCTAACATTTCAAGTAATAACGATTAATAACAAAATAATATAAATATTTACCTTTTGTCTTTGTGAGGGTTTCAAGAATGATCAATGTTGAAGGGTTTGGAAATCCAGGGTTTGCAATGATCTAAAACTCAGATCTCGAGAGTTTCCTGATAGGGGAGTTTCCCTATTTGGAGAGTTTATGTATACATGGAAGCTACGAATATACAAAATTCACACAGTTTATATATATACACACCTTCTGCATGACATATCTTTCGTATATGCACAACTTCCATATATGTGCAACTTTTGTATATACACATATACAAAAGTTACACATATAATGAAGATATGCACATATATGGAAGTTGTGTATATATGAAAGATATGCGCATATACGGAAGATATGCACATAAATAGAGGTTGCACATATACAGAGGTTGAAGTTGAGAACAACTTCTGCATATGCACATATATAGAAGTTACACATATACGATAGATGCATATATACAGAAACTGCACATATACGAAAGCTACACATATTCAAAATGCATATATACAAAATCTGCGCATATACAGAAGCTACACATATTCGGAAGATGCACATATCTTCCGTATATGTGCATATCTTCTGCATATGTGCAACTTTCATATTTGCGCATATCTTCCATATATACACATACAAAAGTTGCGCATATACATAAGTTGTGCGTGACTTTTGTAATATGCATATATGGAAGATATGCACAAATATGAAAGTTGAACATATACAAAAGATATGCACATATACAAAATTTGTGTATATACAACTTCTGTATATGCACATATACAAAAGATTTTGTATATGCGTAACTTCTTTATATATGCATATACGCTTCCGTGAAATTAAGATGAAACATGTTAACTCATCAAATCATGAGAAATTGAGATCCATAATACCTAGAAATTTGGAACATGCATATGCATTGAACAACTTGATAGGCAAAGCACGTCAAGAATATAACATAATGTTTTTCAATACTATAACTGCATCTAAGATCACTATCAAGAGAAAACATAGTTTCTTGAGCTCGGTCAATAAGAAAAGACAATGTGGTTGCAAGTCAAAATCAGGGAAAGACAAACTACAATTTGAAATGTGATTTTTAATAACTTGCATATATTCAATCAATTAATTTAGTTTCAAACATTTTAGTTAGAATGACACAATCTCACATAACACTTTGAACAACATTTCACATTCTATATCATAACCTCATTAGTAGATTGCAATCCACATGCAATTCTTTACAACTAATGAGGGATCCTTCCCTAGATCCACAACTTCCAAACTAACTAGACAATCATCCATATTGAGCTATACTTCAACTTGATTCCTTGAAAATATAGTTTCTTTAGACCTTTCATCTCATTTTCTGTATATGTGTATCCTCTGTATATGTGCATCTTCCGTATATGCGCAACTTTCGTATATGTATATATAATTCTGTACAGAATATACACATATACGAAGTATATAATCAAGTATGTGATACTTTTTGCTTTCATCACTCCATCCCTTTCCTAAGCTCCATGGATTGTTCCCTTCCTTAGAACATGGGGAATTTTGTCTAGATTTTGGTCATTGGATTATGTCTCCCCTTGGTTTAGATGTTTCATTGTTTTCATTGAAGTGTTTTTACCAACAAACGTTAGAATTTATGAATTTATATTGTATTTTTAATGGGATTTTGTTGAACTAATTAAGATTGAACTATTTTCTTAGGGATTTATTCATGCAAATATTATATTTATTGTTTTATGAAAGAATGACAATATTTTTTTAATTGTATGATTATGTAGGATATTAATGAAGTAACATGGTTGGAACTAGATCTAGTGAGAATCATTGGACATTGGACAACCAACAGGATTCAAGTATGTCCCTTTCTTTCTTCTTTCATTTACTCTTGAAATCTTGCTTGTCGAGCCTAATTATATTATTGATTCAAGGGCCTTGTTTATTTAGCTCGGCTTTGATCCTAGTTCCTGACAGAGGGTGTGGGGAAACTCCCCAACCCATCTACCCTACTGCACCTTTCCCTACACACTTTTGTCACCACGTAATCCAGAGAGAGTAGTGATAGTACTTTGGAGCTCCATTTGGAGAGGGTTCGAGGGTTGGCTCGATGAGAAATCTATTAGAGTCAGAGCGACGCATGCATCAGGGTATTTGACAACTCAGTTATCCTTAGGTATGAGCTGGCTACTACAGGGGGAGATCATTTAGATATTCCATTGGGCTTTAGTGATTCATCGATGGTGTGGGGGACTTCATCAGCATGGCAGGTTGGTTAGCAGGAAAATATCAATAGAAGCTCATGCGAGCAAGACTTTATCTCCACAGGGATTGGGTGGTATCTTTAGGATTTTACCCATGGAGTGTATGAGATGGAATACTCGGTAGGGAAACTTCATGAGGGGTTGGGAAAAGTGATACATTATCATGATGTCATACTCATTGATAGTATGCAAAGGGTTTCTGGTATATATACCTAGTAGGATTGTGAGGGGAGCAAGGGGAGATTAATGTTGGACAAGATGGATTGGTATCCTGGTATTCAGGGATTCCTTCATGACAGGACAATGCAGAGGTCGGGGACGAATCAGTGGCGCATCTGGGACCTTGGCATAGTTCACATTGGTAGTGGGGATTAACAACTAGAGAGGGTGTTTGTTCAATCATTGCTTGAGGATAATAAATTTTTGGCGAGGAGGATTGTAATATCCCCAATTTTGATTTTTCATTTGAGGAGATTAATGAAATTTATTAGGGAGGTGCTAGGCATAGCACAATTTTGTAGTTAGAGTTTTGGAGATGATTTTGGCTCGAGGAGCCTAGGTGAAGAGGAAATATTGTATCTCGTTGGTGGGTGGGAGTCATAAGAGAGAAAGAGAGAAAAAGGAAATGTTCACTTGTGGAGCTAGAGAGAGAAAAGGAAAGGGGGTGAACTAGTGGAGAGTGGGGGCAACCAAGGGAGAGAGAGGCAAAGAATTATAAATAGAGCAAGGAGGCTCTCATTTAGGATATCTTGGATCATTTTAAATTTAATCACTAGTTCTCTTGAGCTGCTAATCCAAGGAAACCCTCGATTTTTCATAATTTTTTCTCCTTTTTTAGTTTGCACGATGATGACTGAGAGATCTTGAGATTTTTAAGAGTGCAAATGAGTTAAAAATAACTCATCTTACCCTTTTAAACTCAAATTTGGAACCTTGACACTTTATAACCTTTGAAATTTGAACCTTTGTAACTTTATTGGCTTTCTTGAAACATTGGATCTTTTTGGAACTTTGAACTGTAGCCATTGGAACTTTGAAGTACTTATTACATATAAAAACATAAAATTACATTTGAAATCAAAATTTATTGAAGATACTTGCTTATTACCACTCCTCCTTTGCCAGATTTTATGCATGAAATGAAAGTTTTAGTGACCTTGAAACCCTAATGACCTAATGGAGACACTGAACTGAATGAAATCATGATGGTGATGATTGACATGATGATGATAGTCTCTTAGTGATGATACACTTAGCTGAGTGATGAAAGTGACTAGTATGTGAAATTATTGAGAGAGTAGAAATAACCCTAGACACACTAACCAGTGACCAAATTTTATTCTGAAAACCTAGTGACATGATAAAATTTGACTTTGAGACCCCTAACAAAACTTGGTAAAATCATATTTGATCACTGGTGATAGGCAGAACTGACTAACACTAACAGTTTCCAAGGAATTAAAGTTATGGAAAGAGGTGTGAGGTAGCTCGATGTATCATTTAGCTACCGAACCAGTTAAATTTTGTTGCAAAAGGCGAAGACAGATGGAATCATCAATTAAAGAATTTGATGCACACCAAAGATGATATGTCATCACATGATTGGATGGATCTTCTTCTTATTTGTGTTCCAATTTGGGTATGTCACTCGGTGACTTGGTAGGAATCACCGACCAAAAAGGATAATAATAAATATGATCGTTGGTTAACCAGGATAAATCTGGTAAATCTAGCGTCGCAATAAATGGTAACTACCGGCTAAGGTCTTGCGGTAAAGTTTAATAACCTTGCGGGTTAAGACCAACCATTGGAAGCAGATATCCAGAATATCCTAGAATAGCTTGAGCAGTTGGAATTGTTATTCGACTAGGGTAACCAGGGTGAACCATACTGGGTTGAGGTTGAGCAGGGACTTGATAAGTATGATCGGGGTATAGTTGACTCTTAAAAGGTTAATCTTGACCCATTTTACATAAATAATATTACCCTTGTACAGGTTACACTTGTAAAGGTTGACCTTGAACAAATTGACTTTGAACATGTTGACTTTGGATGAATTGACCTTGAAAAGGTGGGTTTGGAAAGTTTGGCCTTATAAAGGCAGACTTTGAAAAACTTGTCCTTGAAAAGGTGGAACCTAGTAAGATTGACCTTGAAAACGTGTTTTCATTGTTCGTGTTAGCTCTGCTACATAATTTGGCTTTTGGTGGGTCAAAGACACTGTGGCAACATTGTTTCATGCCTAAGGAGCTCGCAGCAGTTCATTGTATTCTTCCCCCTTCATTTTCTTTATACCCTTATAATTCCCGCCACCTTTGTTTTCCTTTGAATTTCTCCATAAACCCCTGAAATCCATGAGAGCCTCATTTTTCATTTAGCCCCAGGTGCTAAGGTTTTAAAGTGCATATAACTATGCGCCTTCACAAAATCCCTAGCTCGAGGCTTTCCCTGTCACATCATTCAACAAACGTGCGTGATTAACTTGGGCCATTCGATCTCTTCCCATAGATCTGACGGTATTCGTAGCTCCTGCCCCATGAAGCTACACGTTTGATAGCCCGCGGGGAAAGCGGTTTTCTTGCCGGACCCACCGGCCACGTGTCACTCATCGTATGTGCTCGCGCCCCCGCATACAGAAACCGCCTGCCATCCCGAAGCAGTGGGGGGAAACCACTTACCACCATCATGTATGACCCCCACGCATTATCCCCTGTGCTTCTTAGCCGCCTATCAGCCGTTGGATCTGCTGCCCGCGATCCAGTGGCCCTCATTCATCTGCTCCCATTTGCTCCTGATAGCCATTCCAAGTCGATCTCCACCATCCGTTTACTTCATCCAACAGCCAATATTGCCTTCTTGTCCCGCCCATACATCCTCCATGTTGTCTTCATCCCGTTGCCCTGTATCATTCACCCGAAGCATGAAGCAATCACTCACCAAATACTCTGCGCAGTTAATACTTCACCCACTGCATTCAACACATTGTACACCCGAAGGACGAGAAGGACAGCCTTGAGCAGACAAACATGGTATTCCACTGGTTCGTGAAGTACAACAGAGTACTAGAAAGGCCGATTTTGTTCATTAAAACGCACAGTTTGCAGCAAAGACCCATATCTGATTGTAAATGTGGTTGGTGGTCCATTATGACCCCTCGACGCATAGAGCAACAGAGAAGTTTTGTAAAAAAACTCCATATATACCAAGAAACAAGATGTAACCAGGTTGATGAATGTTATTTTGATGTAAGAGTTCAACTTCTGGAGACTGTAACTACTGTGATACCTGCAACTTTTGGTCTTCATTTTCAGCTAATGCAAGCTTCTTTTGTTGTTAATTGCTCACTTTCCACTTCTTCTTTGTTCCAGGCTATGCCTGTTATGCATTGTTCATGTGCTCTTGATGTTTAGCATTAGAGGGGCTGTCATCCTACCTCTGTGTTATAATCTGGTTATTATTATTGAATATGTATGCAGGTTTCTTTTCTTTTAATGCCAGAGAGCTGTCATCCTGTCTATGCATTAGGAAATAGATTTGCAGGCCTCTTTACTGGTTTCAACTGGCCATCACAGGGTCATGTGCATCTGCTAGTGTGATTAGTATTCTCCATTTCCATTTAATCCTCAAACTATGAGTAATTGGTGGTCTAAAGCCTTGTAGTCTAGGGGAGCTCACCCATGTCTGGGGTTAAGCATAGTAGAAGTGGTTATCTGGTTTGAATATGCATCATTCTTTCCATTCATCCACCATTTTTCCAACATTTTTGTTGAGTTTGTAATGTTCCTGAGCATCTCTGATATACAACCTAGGAGAGTTTCTTGGGGTGATAACATTAATTGGCGCCGTTGCCAGGGAGAGGAGAATTGAAGCTTAGCTTCCCTGGGAGAACGACACAGTTCTAGATTTTGATGATAGATAAGGTCTGGGCATATTTCTAGTTGTAATCATCTATCTGGCGACTCCACTAGAGGAAGACCAACCTTTGGCGACTCCACATTGAAGTTCTGGCTCAATTTGTGAGACATACTCGAAGAAATCCTCAGAAATCACCAGCTGAACCAGTGCCTAACCCTGAGAGGACTGCTAAATCGAAGAAAGCTTCACAGAAAGGGGCATTAGGATCAAGTAAGCCTAAGAAATCTCATGCATCTCTGAAAGAGAAAGTCATAGCTGAAGATATACACTTTGAAGATTTAAAGTCCAGCACTGTTAATAAGGAAATTCTTTCAGAGATTAATTCAGCCCCTTGTGCAGTTAGTTTCCCTTTTAAACTCAGTCCAAAGAAAGCTTCCCATTCAGCCCAAAACATCCCTTTGTCTCTGCCATCCATCACATTACTTCATACCACTCAATCTGCCAGTATTCCTCCATATATTCCAATCATGGCAGGCCAGCAAGCACCTACGAAGGTAGAAGGAATTGTTGTTGCCAGGTATGGACCTTTGGTCTTGCCTGTTCCTTTGAATCCCATGCCTGTGGGAGAATATCAGAAGTATATGCCCAAGTTCACTGGCACAGAGGGAGTGACAGTAGAATAACACTTAGAAGCTTTTTACAGTTATGCTGATAATTTAGATATAAGTGAAAATGATGTGTGGATGAGAGTTTTTGTCCAGAGCGTTGATGGGGAGGCCAGAAAGTGGTTCAAAGAACTAGCCCCTAGATCTATTACTGATATTGAAGCCTTAGATGATGTATTTTTGAAGCACTGGGGAGATAAAAAGGACTTGCTATATTACCATACAGAGTTTGGTAACCTAAAGAGGGAAAATGGGCAATCATTGCCTGATTTCAATAAAAGATTCAATCATATGTATAGTAAGATACCAGTTGAGGTAAAGCCTACCCCCACATCTGCCAAACTCACTTATGCCAATGCTTTTGACTCTGATTTCTACCTATTGTTGAGAGGAAGGAGATGTGCTACGCTAGTAGACATGCAGGATGCAGCCCTAGAAGTAGAGTCTAATATTATGGCTGTAGAAAAGATAAAAGGTCAAGCTAATAGAAGGAGGTAGAGAGGTTAGGCTTCTACTTCTTCTGCATCATCTTCAGATCCAAAATTAGATAAAATGACTAAGATGATAGAGTCATTGGTTGCTGAAATTTCTAAGCTAAAGGTTGAGCAGAATTCTGGAAAAATAAGGCAACATAACACATTTGCTCCAAGAAATCCAAATCCATTCAGAGGAGCAAATGAACAGTTACAAATTATTCAGAGGGGTGAAGAATCAAAAGAAGAACAGAATGTCAAAGCCCCTTTCCAAAATGTAGTCATGGAGGAGGAACAATTTGAAGATGAGGATGAAATTCACTGTATGGAAGATAAAGGCAGCACTGCATTTTTGTCATTGGCTGCGTATGAAGAATCATTGCTGCAGGAACAAGACAATCAGCGGTGGGACAAAGAAGCTATTCTACAAACCGAACAGCAGCAGAGATATAACTTGAGGTCGAATGCAAAAAATGTCAAAGAGAATCCTGCCCAAAGAGCTGCTGTCCAAACAGAGTCATAGAATATCAAACAGAGAAGACCAGCAGCTAATCCAGTCATCCTCAAAGCTCCAGTTCAAGAGGTAAAAGGTTCTGATAAGTTATCTCCTTCTTTCAGCTTTGAGTCAGAAGTTCAGAAATTGAAAATATCTGTGCCTCTGGTAGAGTTGGTAAAGAGTGAAGTATTTAGAAAGCCTATCCTTGAAGCCCTTGAGCTAGAAACCACAGAAACCTCCACTGACTCTGTCAATTTGCAAGATGATAAGCCTGCCATTGTGCTTAGTCCCGTGATTGAACCTGATGATAATAACTCTCCATCTTTTTATGTCTCCTTGACCATTCATGACAAAATCCTTCACAATTGCCTGCTAGACACAGGGGCCAACCACAATTTGATGCCTAAAGCTGTCATAGAAGAGTTAGGCCTTGATATCACCAGACCATATCATGATTTGTTCTCTTTTGACTCAAGAAAGGTGAAATGTTTGGGATTTATAAAAGATCTAGCCATTACCTTAACTCAGCTGCCCATGAAGAGTATGATGATGGATATTGTGGTAGCAGATGTCCCTCCTAAGTTTGGCATGTTGCTGTCCAAGGGATGGATTAAGAGACTAGGTGGGACACTACAAAATGATCTATCTTATGCCATTGTCCTAGTTTTTGGAGGGGAAAGTAGGAGATTTTACAGAGAAGCACAACTGGCATACATCATCAGTGATGAGAAGAATCCTACTAATCATCCCATATATGCTGTGGACACGGATTTTGGAGCTTGTATCCTCCAAATAGAAGAGTCTCAAAAGGCCTCAATGTAAATCAGGAAACTAGTTCAGGCTGAAGAAGAGCAAGGAAGTCAGGTTTGGGAGATGTTCTTTGATGGAGCATGTTCCAGGGAGACTGCAGGAGCAGGGGTGGTGCTAGTATCTCTAGAGAAAGAAAGTATACAGCTGGCTTTTCAAGTCACAAACAATATAGCAGAATATGAAGCTCTACTATTAGGCCTTAATGCAGCAAAAGACAGAGGAATCAAGAATCTGAAGGTATTTGGAGATGCTGATTTGATCATTCAGCAAGTAAATAAGACATTTCAGGCAAAGCACCCAAGGTTAAAAGTGTACAGAGATGAGGTATGGAGAATCAGAGACTCTTTTGATTATTTCTGTATTTCATACATTCCTAGAGCCAAAAATCAGCTTGTTGATTCCCTTGTTGTTTCTGCTAGTCAATTTATACATCCCATGCCCCCCAGACTAGTTTATGAAGTCCAAATGAAATATAGACCATCCTTGCCTGATAATGTCCACCATTGGAAATTTTTTGAAGATGATGATGAGATAAATAGGTTTCTGCAAGTCATTGATGAATTTTCTGAAATGCAAATTGATCAAGAAAATGATGCCTTGGAAGAAAAACCTCAGTCCCAACTTAGAAATAAAATTGGTAAAGAGAACATTGTCCAGCTTCCCACTAATCATATTCCTAAGGGTCTAATTCCTCTTGAAAGACTGTTTGACCAAAATGATGTCCCTTATAAGGTTGCCCAAAAAGAAGATCAATCTGCAGTCTGTAAGCATGATATAGGAAGTCCAGGTCATCCTAGATACATAAATTTGTCCACTCATCTGTCTACTGATCAAAGTGCTGAATACTGCAATTTAATGAGACAATTTGCTGATGTGTTTGCCTGGGAGTATAGTGACTTGAAAACGCATGATAAGAACGTAATCCAGCATAAAATTCCTCTAGAGAAAGACACCATTCCTTTCAAACAAAAGCTGAGACCAATAAATCCTATGCTTCTTCCTCTAATTGAGAAAGAAATTAAAAAATTGCTGGCTGCCAAGATTATAGTCCTTCTCAAATACTCAAAATGGACAACCAACCTAGTAGTAGTGAGGAAGAAAAGTGGAGAAATCAGACTGTGTGTTGATTTTAGAAATTTAAACAAATGCTTTAAGAAAGACAATTATCCCCTACCGAAAATGGAGCATTTGCTATAGAAGGTCTTAGGAGCCAAAGTAATGTCTTTCTTGGATGGTTTTTCAGGCTTCAATCAGATTGTTGTGCATCTAGATGATCAAGAGAAGACTGCATTTACCACTCCTTGGGGCACTTTTATGTATGCCAAGATGCCTTTTGGATTGATGAATGCTGGGGCCACCTTTCAGAGAGCTATGGATATAGCATTTGTAGTAGAGAATGATAAATTTGTCCTTATCTATCTTGATGACATAACATTATATTCCAATAGCCATCAAAATCATTTGCAACATTTGAAAAAAGTGTTTCTGAAGTGCAGAAGGTTTGGGATTTTAGTCAATCCTAAAAAATTACAATTTTCTTTAGAAGAAGGCAAGCTGTTAGGACATGTAGTTTCTACTGTAGGTGTTCAAATTGACCCAGAAAGAGTCAAAGCAATATAGGCTTTGTTTGTCTCGAGATCAAAGAAGGATATACAGTCCTTTCTGGGCAAGATTAATTTTGTAAGGAGGTTTATCCTGAATTTTGCTGAATATGTGAAGCATATTACTTCCATGTTGAAGAAAGGGGTAGAAATCAAATGGACTGATATAGCAAGAAAATCATTTGACTCTATTAAAAAAGCTATTATGGAGGCTCCCACATTAGTGAGTCTAGATTACAGCAAGGAGTTCCATGTATTCTCATTTGCCTCTGAAGATACCATTGAAGCAGTTTTATTGCAGGCAGATGAAGAAGGTTCAGAGCATCCGGTGGCATTTTTCAGCAAAACTTTAAGGGATACTGAACTGAGATATGATATTATTGAGAAACATGCATATGCTCTTATCAAATCCTTGAAAGCTTTCAGAGTTTATATCTTGCATTCCAAGATAATTGCATGTGTACCCTCTGCTGCAATAAAAGATGTCTTAACAGAACCTGAGGCTGATGGAAGAAGGGCTAAATGGATTGCAAAGCTGATTGAATTTAATATAGAATTAAAGCCCACTAAGCTGGTCAGAGGTCATGGTCTTGCCAAATTATTAGCTGAAGAAAATTGCAGATCATTAGATATTGATTTCCTGAGCACAATAGCAGAAAGTGGTCAGACAGATGAAGAAGAGGAAGCAGCTGAACCAGAGAGAAAGTAGTTGGTGGAACACAATCTAGCTTCATGTGATTGGTATTCTGCAATAATTAATTTCTTACTGAAGCTAGAAATTCCTTCAAGCTTTACTCAAAGTCAAGCTAGAACTATAAAGCTTAGGGAAGCTAAATATTGCATTAATGAAAATCTTCTCTATTAGAGGGATCCATCTGGGGTGCTTTTAAGGTGTCTGGACAAAGAATAGTCAATAGAAGTTATGTAGAAATTTCAACCCAACATATGTGGAGGGCACCATTATTGGAAAACTACTGCCCACAAAATTCTCAGAGCTGGGTACTACTGGCCCTCTTTATTTTCTGATGTATTTTCATTTGTTAAATCTTGTGACAGGTGCCAAAGATTTGAAGGAAAACAGTAGCTCAAGTCCCTGCCCCTAAAACCAATACATGCAAAAGGACCCTTTCAGCAGTGGGGCTTGGATTTTATTGGAGAAATCAATCCACATTCCAGTGGCCAACACAGATGGATATTAGTAGCCATTGATTATTTCACTAAGTGGATTGAAGCAATTCCTACCAGAAAGGCTGATCATAATGTGGTCATGAAGTTTTTGACAGAGAATATCTTCAGCAGATTTGGTTGTCCACATAAATTAGTCACAGACAATGCAGCAGCCTTCAGGGAAAAGGAATTGGTGGAAATGTGTGATTCAATGGGTATTAAACTGGTTCATTCCACCTCATATTATCCTCAAGGAAATGGTCTAGCAGAATCCTCTAATAAAAGCCTGATAAGGATAATTAAGAAGCTGTTAGAGGACAATAAAAAGAATTGGGATTCAAAGCTCAAGTATGCACTGTGGGCTGACAGAGTGACCATTAAAAGATCCATAGGGAATTCTCCTTTCAAGCTAGTATACGGCACTGATGCTTTATTCCCAATTAAGCTAATTCTCCCCGTGGAAAAATTTCTTCAAGAAGAGCAGGATGACGAAGAAGACATGGAAAAAAGGATTACTGATTTAGCGAGGTACATCAGATTAGAGAATAGTTAGTTGAAAAGGCTGCAGCACATCAGAGAAAGATCAAGGAAGCCTTTGACAAGAAGGCAAAAATAGATAATTTTCAGGTTGGAGACTTGGTTTTGAAATGGGATGTACTAAAGGAAAAGAAAGGCAACCATGGGAAATTTGATGCTCTTTGGATAGGCCCTTTTATTATTTCACAGATTCAGAGGAACAACACCTTCATAATGAAAAGCATGGGAGGAGAGGCAGTTTTTGATGGCCCAGTTAATGGATGTTTTCTGAAAAATTATGTTGTTTAAGGTCTCTGGCCTTAAAAGTTGTAAATATGTTGTTTTTATCAGTTTTGTGTAGGCAAAATAGACTCCATGCTCAATGGAACACTAGGAATTTTGGCTAATTTGTTTTCAACTGGAAAGGCATTGATCTATAGGTTCTTGAGACCTCACAGGGAGGATCTCATCCCCAGAAGGAGCCAGTTTAGCTCTGCTACATAATTTGGTTTTTGCCGGGTCAAAGACACTGTGGCATCATTGTTTCATGTCTAAGGAGCTCGCAACAGTTCATTTTATTCTTCCCCCTTCATTTGCTTTATACCCTTATAACTCCCGCCACCCCTGTTTTCCTCCGTTTTCCTTTGAATTTCTCCATAAACCCCCGAAATCCATCGAAGCCCCATTTTTCGTTTAGCCCCAAGCGCTAAGGTTTTAAAGCGCATATAACTACGCGCCTTCACAAAATCCCTGGCTCAAGGCTTTCCCCGTCACATCATTCAACAAACATGGGTGATTAACCTGGGCCGTCTGATCTCTTCCTGTAGATCTGATGGTATTCGTAGCTCCCGCCCCACGAAGCCGCACATCTGATAGCCCACGAGGAAAGCGGTTTTCCTACTGGACCCACCAGTCACGTGTCACTCATCGTATGTGCTCGCGTCCCCACATGTGGAAACTGCCTACCATCCCGAAGCGGTGCGGGGAAACCACTTACCGCCATCATGTATGACCCCCGTGCGTTATCTCCCGCGCTTCTTAGCCGCCCATCAGCCGTTGGATCTGCCACCCGCGATCCAATGGCCCTCGTTCATACGCTCCCGTTAGCCACTCCAAGTTGATCTCTGCCATCCGTTTACTTCATCCAATAGCCAATATTGCCTTCCTGTCCTGCCCATACATCCTCCATGTTGTCTTCGTCCCGTTGCCCTATATCATTCACCCGAAGCATGAAGCAATCACTCACCAAATACTCTGCGCAGTTAATACTTCACCCACTACATTCAACACATTGTACACCCGAAGGACGAGAAGGACAGACTTGAGCAGACAAACACGGCATTCCACCAGTTTGTGAAGTACAACAGAGTACTAGAAAGGCCGATTTTGTTCATTAAAACACACAGTTTGCAGTAGAGACCCATATCTGATTGTAAATGTGGTTGGTGGTCCATTATGACCCCTCCACGCATAGAGCAGCAGATTAGTTTTGTAAACAAAATCCATATATACCAAGAAACAACATGTAACTAGGTTAATGAATGTTATTTTGATGTAAGAGTTCAACTTCTGGAGACTGTAACTACTGTGATACCTGCAACTTTTGGTCTTAATTTTCAGCTAATGCAAGCTTCTTTTGCTATTAATTGCTCACTTTCCACTTCTTCTTTGTTCCAGGCTGTGGCTGTTATGCATTGTTCATGTGCTCTTGATGTTTAGCATTAGAGGGGCTGTCATCCCACCTCTGTGTTATAATCTGGTTAGTATTATTGAATATGTATGCAGGTTTCTGTTCTTTTAATGCCAGAGAGCTGTCATCCTGTCTTTGCATTGGGAAATAGATTTGCAGGCCTCTTTACTGGTTGCAGCTGGCCATCACAGGGTCCTTTGCATCTGCTAGTGTGATCAACATTCTCCATTTCCATTTAATCCTCAAACTGTGATTAATTGGTGGTCTAAAGCCTTGTAGTCTGGGGGTGCTCACCCATGTCTGGGGTTAAGCATAGTAGAAGTGGTTATCTGGCTTGAATATGCATCATTCTTTCCATTCATCCACCATTTTTCCAACATTTTTGTTGAGTTTGTAATGTTCCCGAGCATCTTTGATATACAACCTAGGAGAGTTTCTTGGGGTGATAACAGTTCGAACAACAAGTTTTCTAATAGGAATATGTGGTATAGACTAGACTGTAGGAATAGTTTGAAAAACAGAAGCCTGTGGGATTTCCTGAGTAGTTTGAGGAATAGATATTTAAGAGCTTACTGGAATGGTTATTTATGATACTCCTGGAATAGGTGGCTGAGGAGAAATGGGAATCGGCTACGAAACAGATGTTTGAATAAGGGTTCATCATGAACTTTGAATAGGTCATTGAATCAGTTTTTGAACAAGTGTTTGAGGAATTCCTTGAACAGGTTGTTGGACAGGTAATGCAATACCTGGAACAAGTATTTGATGAATAGTTTTCCTAGTAGGCTAAACAAATTGATAAAGTGGCACTTGTGGATCACCTGGACCATATTATTGATTAAATGAAGGATTCCAAATAGTTTTCGTCCTAGGATAAGGAGTACCATATAAAGGTTGATTTACAACAGGTTGACCTAAACCGGATTTAGGTATCTGACCATAGGTTCTGGTAAAAGGTTGACCCCTGGAAAAATTTTGTCCTCCATGTGGAGGATAAGGTGGTTTCCCCCAGGCTAGTATTAAACACGAGTCAGGGTTACTTGAGGGTTACTTGAATTACTAGAAACCATGTGAATTTGTTGGTCTGATGTTGTAAGTGCTTCAGGCATGGAAGTCATTCTCTAAGCAGTAGATGTGGATAAACCAGATGACCAAGTAGAAGGTTGGGGAGAAGAAGGTGCTCCTAAAAAGGTCCCAGTAAGTGAATGGTATCTAAGAGGAACTGATGGACCACCATACAATAACGATTTCAGGGAGCTGGTAAACATAGATGAATCAATGGGTCGGCTTCCAATATGAATTTCTGAAATAGCTCTTTCTGGTGAATAAAAAGGGATAAGTGGCGGTGACAAATTCTGACCTAAAAAACTCAAAATTGTAGAATACCAAGGGTCGGGTTGGAAAAGAGACAAAGGAACTCTTGGTTCAAAATTTTCAGTACCGGTAAATGCAGAATGAGGTGTCTATGTTTCTTCGGTAACATCTTCATTGCTAATTAACCCAGGCGGTAATTCAGTAGTAACTATCAGATTCCTTCGAGGTGAAGGTGGCTCAAAAGGTTATTCATGTTGAGAAACTTCAGACTCGATTTCTTCTACCTCTGGTTCAGTTAGTTCAGTATCTGAAACTTCAACAATGTCATATTCAATGTGAACTACTTCGGTAATCTCTAGATCAGAGTGAACTAAGCCTGATTCTACTTCCTAAGTTGGATTCAAATCGATTTCTACTGTCACCGATTGTAAAATTGTTGATGTTTCAGGTTCGTCTTAGGCTTTTGATCCTGTAGACTTTGACCTTTCAGTTTTTGTCTTTTCCAACTAACTTGGTGTGTATTCAGGAGGTTGACCTCGCATTCTACGTGATTGTCTTGGTGATTCAGCCAGGATTAAAATTTATCAAAAAATTAAACAATATTCACAATCCAATCCTAAGGTCACTAAAAAGTAAAAACAAACAATATAACACACGCTAAAAAACCTAAGTATTCAAACCATGCAAACAAGCTTTTCACAAGGAAATCACTAGTCGGTAATGAAATCCAACGTCGCAGAAATCAAAGTAAAAAGTGGTTGTAAATAGAGCGAGTAGAACTAGTTACACTGGCAACCTGCTTAATGAAATGATTTGGTGCAATTAACTTCACTTATGCCATCTCGAGTGAATATTTCCCTCCAAAAAGTCCAATTGAGTCTAGTCAACATCTGTTCCAGGTACAACAAGACCTTCCCTCTGCCATCAACTAGGGTAATAGCCCTAGGACTATGGTACTAAGGTTACCAACTACAACAATTCTACTCATGGGGATAGTCATAGATCAGATGTACACACAAGGTCAATGTAACAAAGCTCAATCCCCTTGAACGTACCTCAACATGGTTAATTGGAGGTTTAATTTCAAGTCACACCCCAAGTGCCTTTTGGCACCATTTCAATACATGTAAATCACTGTACAATATCCAATGAAGTGGGTATGATCACTTCACTAGGTCTGATATGATCTCATTCTTGACTCCTTTGTAAGGGGAGCTTCCTAGAGAAAAACTTAAATAACTGGATTTATCTCCCTATCACAAGATTCTAGTGTTTGTTTATAGCTTTGGAAAGTTTACTCACTTCCCTATTCCAAAGCCCTACAAATTAATCTATTGTAGGTGGAAAAGAGACCTAAGAATAAAACTTTCTAGATTGATTTTAATATTTGTTGTTACGCAAAGGTAATGGATGTGAAACTTGACGAAACTATGACTTGACACAATCCTAATGCAATCGAAAATGATGATATGAGCTTTTTGTTTCAATGAAAATATATCTAAGGTAGGGAAAGAGTCTTTCACTTTTTCAACTAAAATATAAACAAAAACTCAAAACTCCACCATAATCCTTTTCCTAAAATGCAAATAACCAATTACAAATCACCCGAATATTGAAAACAATTTTAAATTTTCACTTTGTCCCATAACAAAAGCAAACAAGAAATCTGTATTTTCATACAATCAGTCAAAAATTTGAACAATGCAACAAGAAACCAATAATTACTAGAAATGAATTTTCCCTAATTGAATGCCATAACTCTGCTTGCAGCAACTAATTCAGTTCATAAACACTTCAGCAAATAGATAGAAAATTGATCTTTCATTTCAGAACAAGCATAAGAAGCATTTTTATAAACCAAACCTAAATTATCTTGTAAATCATTCACTTTTATATCCAAAATAAACTTTTTCAAAAGAGCAATCTGGACTAAAAACCTGATTTAATCGATAGAAGAAAGATAGACGGCCAACTCAACAAGACCAACAAATCTCTCTCTTGATAGGTCGACCATTCATGAGACAAGACTCAACCCTAATTTACAAAAGCAAGACTAATTGCAAGAAAAAACCAAAATAACATTCAATCAGACTAACAAACACTCACAAGAGGTTCAAATACGTGTAAAACAACAGGAAAAAATAAAAAGTTTGGATTTGAAGAGGAAACAAGTGATTTTTTCAAAAGTTCCAGGTATGTGCCCAGGCTCTGGAGTAAACAAGTGTGAATGTGCTTTGTTGCTAAAGGGTAAATGCACAGAAGTGTTCACTGTGCCAAAAGTATAAGTGTGCACAACGGAAAAATTAAGAAAAATAAAAAATAAATCAAATCCAACTCAAAATCCAAATTTCTAAAATTCTCAGACACTCGAGGAAGGCTTGTGCAGTGGGTTGAAAATATCAAACAAGGAAAAAGATAGAGACTGAAATGATTCCCTAGCAGACTCACCAATTTGTGATGTGGGAAAATCCCTCTTGCAGGCAAGAGTGATCTCCCTAGACTTCAAAGAATCCTAGTAACAAACAAACAATAACTGCTACCTTTTTCTAGGTTCTGATCGACTGAAAGAAAATAGAATGAAAGAGGCCTCTTACTGGTTTAACGAACTGATTGATGAAGTCCCTCAAATATTTCAATCACTTGCTCTTTGATGCTCTAAATGTCCTCTCGTCACTCCCAACAACTTCGCCACAATGTCCTGAAATATATTTGCAAAGAAAGAGACAAACAAAATATCAAAGCATACAACATATACTCAAAGAGATAAATGAACTAATTAATCAATTATATATAAAAACTGATCAATTATACAACCAAAACCTATGTAGGTGATCAAGGAATTTTACAAATTAAATCAATGGAGATCTAACTGAGAAATAACAATTGCTTATATTCATAAAACTGGAGAAAATCCTTACAACCATGGAGCCTTGATGCTGCAAGTCTCTTCTACAATCTCCAACCCTCTCCCTTGCAAGAGAAGTCTTCCAACCTAATCTCAACAACATAAACCTACTTCCAACAATCCTTCCCCAATCTTTTGACCTATAGTAGCTTTATAGGCCAAGAATGGGAAGTTATGGATCCATTCTCCAAGGGATGAGATCCACTATTAGTGGGATAGAGGTTCCACAAAGGAAGGGGAGTTACTCCATGATCGGAGGGATCAATACTGAATAGGCACTCATTTGAAGCTTGTTGGTTGGGATAGATGCTACCAACAATGCTTCTAGACTTTACTTTTTATTTTTACATACTTCAAGTCATGTTTGCAGGTCATAGTGGAAGACAGTGCGTACTTATGCACAAACATTAATTGTCTTCTCTACGTATGCGTAACAATTAGCTAGGAAACTATGAATATAGCCAAAATAAAGGTTTTGTACCATAGGATCCAGAAATTCCACTTTCTTAAAGATATTTTAGATTCAGACTTTGTAGGGGAATGTTCTTGGGACACATTTGTGAATAGTGAAAGATCCAAACCGATGGTCATTTGCCTAATGTGACAAAATGACGTGTAACACCTCATCCCTTCCTTTTATCATTAGACTAATCCACCATCACTCGAGAAATCTATGTGTTTCCCCATTATTATCATTGATGCCTCCGTAAAGAGCTAGAAGTAAGAAAGTTACAAGCTACTATAGAGGTTTTGGAGGTTCATGAGGCGAACAACAAGCTAAATATTTTGTGCATTTATATTGAAACCAAACATCTCATCATATTTAGGATGAAATTGTCATAGAAGAACAAGACATTGCAAGACAACATGGTTGTCTCATTTATTTAGAAGTTGTAGACGGGGTGCCTGACATAAGGCACACTAGAGGAACGTTTAATTAATAGATGAACACCGTGGACACTTACTAGCATATGAAAATTCTTCTGGGTAGAGTCGTGATAGATGTAATTGAGGCCGAGGAGGGAATCATCCTACTATTGGATGAATTACAATTATTCTTGAAAAGTTTGGATAGGCACCTAAAGTGGATATAAGACCACCTTATCTTGCCTCTAGATCTTAGAAGCTCACCTCGGAGTAGTAAGGATCCAATCATGGTAGACTTATTAGATACCTCCAAGTATGCATGATTAGTCATAGTTTTTTAGGCTTCTTTAGTTCTCTATTGGTTTTTTATTTCCATGTTAAATGATCAATTATGTTGTAAATATACAAATCAAATTCTCTTTTTTATTAATATTTCGTGAATTATGTTTGAATGTCAAAAAAGTTATAGTTTTACCATTAATCTGGTTTTTCGAGGATAAACCAGAATAAACCAAAACCAATATATATGAATAAACCAAAACAAACATATCCTTTTAATAAATAAGTAAAAATTAACCCCAAAAAATTAACAAAAATTCAATCTGTATTTCAAATAAATCAAAACTTTTAAAACCATAACGTCATTCCATATTTAAACTTCTTAAATTCAAATTATATCAAAATTTTAAATTTTAAATAATATTATATTCACCATCGTGATAAAGAAGACAAGTCAATGGAAACTTTTCAGCATACAAACTTTCACAATATTTTAATGTAATTACATTCGTAATGCGTTTCTGTTTGAAAACAAGTCCGAGCTACCACCGTGTGCAATTGTGTGCCTTCCATTCTCTATATTAGAGGATAGAACTATCTTATACCTTCATATTGATACCTCCATCGGCATATCAAGGGGTTACTAACTCCCAAGCAGCTATAACGGTAAAGAAATTGCCAAAAACAAGAATTAAAGGGGGAGTGTTTCAGTAGATCAGCCATGGCAATGGTGATGACAGAGGAGGACATTCTAAGTAACCTACAAATAACAATGCAGGCTCCTTTCGTTGTGTGTCCAACCGAGATTTAAGTTATGTTTCTTGATTTTGATACAGTTTAACAGGTTACATGGAAAAGCTCTATGAAAAGTTCTATGAAAATATAGCAAAATAATACATCAAATGAGAAGAAGAAGAAAAAGAGACAATTTGCTAACAATCTAATCTGGAAAAACAACAAACGAAAACATCATTGGAGATTAAGGTATTTTCCATTAATGAAGCAACTTTAACATCCCTATGGGGGTCGAAACTTATGTGGACGATTTTGGAGGAGTTTGTAAATCATGGTATAGTTGCAGGGACCTCACAGCTTTTTGCAGCTTTTTGCAGAGGAATTCCTGATGTTTTTATTCTTTTACGTTTTCTTTAGACACCCTACTTTCCAATAGCCTATTTAAATCTAGACTTCTCTCGAATGTGCACTTAAATTAATTTAAAGTTTATTACAATTTTTAAATTGAAAACTACATTGGGAACGAATTGTTGGAGAGTGATTTGTCGTTGATGCTAGAGCCATGGCAGGATTATGGCAAATTATTTTAGCATTTGATTTCTCGGATTTTTATAATTTATTTCTGAGAATATATATATATATATATATATATATATATATTCAATATTTAAAAACATTGTTTTCTAATAGGAATTATTTTTTAAGAAGCAGGGATTGTGTATGTTATAATTGTGAGAGTGACGTTTTTTTGTCATAATAGTCAAGATTTAATCTCTACCCTAATTTTGATATTGAGATTGAGGGAATACTTTGATATATATGTTAATATGACATTGCATTTGCACATATTTATATCTAAATATCAAAGGTTTAATCTCTACCTTAATTTTGATGTTTAAGGTTGAGGGAAGTTGTGATACCTATGTTAATATGGAAATTAAATGTTGTTGTTAGCTTTGACATTAAAGTTGAGGGAAACTGCGATATTAATGTTAATATGGAAAACAAATAAAAACTTAGTTCATCCTAACAACTTCCATGTTCCACATAGAGACATTTATGAAATCTTCTTATCAACTCCAACATTATCACACTATCATGATTCCATGTCCATAAACTCATCATATTCTACTATCTTCTCTAACATATATTG
Source organism: Pinus tabuliformis (assembly GCA_031772625.1). Taxonomy (NCBI): domain Eukaryota; kingdom Viridiplantae; phylum Streptophyta; class Pinopsida; order Pinales; family Pinaceae; genus Pinus; species Pinus tabuliformis. The sequence goes on from CM062819.1 coordinate 579,124,612, forward strand.
ATTTAGTGGTCCTCCCCATTCTATATAGATTCTCTATTTCAACATTTTGGAATGACATTATGGATAGATTCTTTACTTCAACATTTTGGAATGAGATTGAGAGAAATTGTGATATTAATGTTAATATGGAAAACAAATAGCAACTTAGTTCATCCTAACAACTTCCATGTTCCACACTAAGACATTTATGAAATCTTCTTATCAAACTCACAATAGTTCCCATTATGCACCAAATATTGTTAGAGTACCATGCCACCAAACCTATAAAGTATACAATAGTTCCCATTATGTCATTATGCACCAAATATTGTTAGAGTACCATGTCACCAAACCTATACCCATTATGTCATTATGCACCAAATATTGTTAAAGTACTATGCCACCAAACCTATAAAGTATGAAAACATTTTACTTATTTTGTTTTTGAATGCTTAGAAAATACATTTTACTTTGTTTTATTTTTGAATGCTTAGAAAATACCTCGATATCTCAAGTTAGAAATGTGCAATATGCTGAAGTCTTGTCATTAGATGATTCCAAATTGTTTTCAAGTTGATGTCACATCAACTTGAAAACTTACATTTGAAAGTTAATTTCCAAATTAACAAAAAAATTATCATAAATGATGTCTTATATCACCTTTATCTCACAATACTTATGTATATAGGATTATTCACAACACACTTGACACACCTAACATACAAATTGTACACACCCAACATACAAATGGTTTGTTATAGCTCAGATATATATCTATTAAATCAACAAAATATTAAATTATTAATATTAATATTTAAATAAACATGCATATTTACATTACAAAGCTTACCATTTTGCAAAAAATCAACCCTTGTGTAATAATTTTTCATTTAAACAATGACCATTTGGTAATACATTGGAGTAGTGTTAGTAAGACTCAAAATCAAATCTTCGAGTTGTCACATAAAACCATGAGTATATCCAACTACCTACAAGTTAGATATATCAATAATTTTTCGGCTTACTAAGAGCCGAAATATTGCCAAAAAAAATGGTACCTACTCTTATTTTGTCATAACAAGCTAAACATATCTCCTTATAACAATAGAACTAGAGTGGAAAAGAAAATTGTTTATAAGTCTCCTATTCACCCAAATTCTACCAACCTAAAAGAGCCCTTATACAATAACAAAAACAAAATTTATAAACTTAAACATTTTAAAATTAATATTTATTATTACTCAAACAAAATTTTAGAACTCAAGATAATCTAAAACTAATATTTATAATCCGTTTTCACTTATAATTACTATTTTTATTTAAGAAGCCAACATAAGACATTCGAAAACATTTTATTATGAAATGCACAATGATCCTATTTATTTTATTTTTAAAAGAAAACATAAGAGATTTGAAAAAAGAAATTACTAAAAACCCCTTAATCTTTTTTTTTACTAGAAATTATCTAATCATTATGAATTATTGTAATTATCTTTGATTTTATATACGACTTGACATTTTCCAATATTCAATTAAAAAAAGGTTAATTATTTTTTTTAGTATTATAGAAATTATCTAATCATCATGTAATTATCTTTGATTTTATATAAGACTTCACATTTTGTAAACTTTCTATTAAAAAAATTAATAATCCATCTTATTCTTTATTATTTTTTTATAAAACTCATTATATAGAAAATAAATATAAGACATTTCAAAATGTTTTATTACAGAGATTTGAATTTGAATTTTATTCTTTATTATTTTATTTTAAAACCTCATGTATTATCTTCATAGAGATAGTAATTATATCATTTTTTTACTATTTAATATTATATAATATATTTGTTTTAAACCCACAATGAGGAAGTTGAAAATATATGAAAAAGGGGTATATTAGTGGGTCTTAAAACCCATCATTTATTTTGATAAAGATAAGGAAGATTACATTAATTTTTTAGATTCTCTTAAAATATATAAAAATATAAAAAATTTTTATTTTGATATTGTTTAAAAAAATTAAAACCCATCATATATTTCGATAAAGAATATTTTTTTAATATTCTTAAAAAAATTATATATATTTTTATATTTTGATATTTGCTATAGGAAATATTTAGAAAGTTTTTTTTAAATCATTTTCATTTTATAAAAAATTATTTATATTGATAATTTTGTTAAAGATTGTTTTTATCAAATCACTTCTTATTTTGGTGAATGATGAATGTATAATTCCACCATAATTCTGGTGAATGATTAATTGCTAATTAATCATTCGTTGGAATAATTTGAAACAAACCCCAACATAAAATTTCCAATTACTATAACGCGCTTCGAATCCTTTGAAAAGGATTTAAAATGCCTTTAAGAAATACATTGAGAGAAAACAATAAATACATTCGGTAACAACCAGACATGAAAGTCAGTTTGGAAACTGAAATTTTCAGAGAAATGATTTACCCAAAAGCTCACTACAACATTACATTTGGACCTCCCCGGACTAATAATCTAACCTCGGATTATTCAGCCATGGGTAGCATCAAATAATGATAACTGGACTACATATTGTCACAATCGCGAACACATTCTGGAGGCATTTGCTTGTTTCTGGGCATGTCGGTGTAGTAATTGTAGATGGTGTAGTGTTTCCTCACCCATTTCAAGTACCGCCATTGCCGCCCATCCAGGTCTCTAAACTCCTCCTGATCCCACCACTGTCGCCCCTGCGTAGCACACACCGATTGCGGAGTAGAAGCCTCACAGCAATCGACGTGGAATTCCCTGTAGGAGACGATGAACGGTGCCTTGGCCCAGTCAGTTTTCTCCAGACCCCCTTGGGTGGCCCAGTCATTAGCATTCCACAGGCTCGAATAGATCTTCATCGGCTGGTTAAATGGGTACCTCACGCCTAGATCCTTGCTGTTCTTGAACACCCGGATTGGTACCTCATCTACCAAAAATCTGCGTCCCAAAAAAAATCATCACACCAAACCATATTAAACTAAAAGAGTTTCATTGTAAAATTACATGCTACATTTTCATTTGGCTCCGGTTCGATAATAAATAATGGGCTCAGGAATGGAGACTTACACAATTTGGTACATGTTCCAGAGCACAACATAGGAATGGTAATCCTTGGTGGGGTCTAACCAGAGGTATATTCGATGTTCTCTCTCACCCTTCTCGCCTATAAATACATTGGTCTGAAGAATGTAGGGTTCCCCGGACTTGTTCCCCAAGAATTCAAAGACTATCTCATTGTGCTCTGCAATCTGAGAAGAAAGTTGCCCACACCAAAAGAAATATAGATACATAAACAGGCAGAAGCAGACTTAGACCCCCAAAAACCCCCAATATTATTATAAATACTTACATAAAAGGCAGTGATACTGCCAGCAGAATCGTCGGGAACCAGCTTTATCTGCATACTAAAATGCCCAAATAAATATGTCCCCTTAGACTCGAACCCCACACCTACCAACCCATATTTCATCCCACATTGTTATTCCCACAACTCATAAAAGGATAAAACAACCCAAAAATATGCAGAAAGAAATCCAATGTATAATAGCCTACCATACTGTTTGTTGAGGAGAAGCTCGGTCTTTCAATCACCATGGAATTATTTGATGTGATCTGAGCCCCAATTGGTGACATAATTGTTGTGAAAGGGCACACTCACTGGTTTCCTGGGAGTGGAAACCATGGCAGCAAAATGGAGTAACAAAATGAAAAACAGAACAAGAAACTGTGTCCTCTTCATGACTTCCAACAACCTTACTGGCACCTGAAAATGAAGTTGCGTAGAGGAAGGTGAGCCTTATTTCCTAACGAGGATCCTAAGTATCTTCCCATTGAATGCCAAAGCTGTGAAAACAATTCGCTAAGCAGTGATATAAATTCAGTTTTTCTAATTTAAATATCGAGTGGGAATGTTGAATTTGAAATTCTTTGAGGCAGATGGTGCATTGAATACATGAATTTAATGTCTAATCCACACTAGTCTAGATGTCAAATTGTCCAAAATCTGCATTATATACATTGAAGAGTGGAGCTTTCCAGAGGTAGAGTGATTGAGTTGTCGAAAAGTCCATGGACATGTATGGCACTCATGGATATGTAGCATCCCTACGGATGTAGGAGTGTACTGTCACAGGTACTTAGCACTCATTAAATAACCTCTAGGGGTGGAAATAAGGCTCGCTGGTGTATAGACCCAGCTCATATATCTGCAGTCAAATCCGTAGGATCCTCTCTCTCCCCTCGAATTATACATTCGATGGCATATAGTCCTAGACCTTGGCCTAAAAAATCGGCAACCTGGGAATGGGGGCGCCAATTCGGAGTGGGTATAATGCACCAAAAATAAACCAGCATACTTGGATGAATTCCTCTGATTTATGGAGCTCGTACGTGCATTCAGAAATTTACAGTTCTTTTGTGCCAATTCGTGAAGGCATGGCTAATGCTTCAATCGACCTTCATCTCATCGTGGTTGATAGGCTTGGTTATGGTCAGAGTTAGGGCAAAGGAGGTGCTTTCGGTGAAGATTGATTGATCCTCTTTAACGGAAAGTATAGATCATCACAATGCATCCCGTTGTGAGGTGACCCACTCGGCTTCGCCCTCTCATGGGCGGTAATGCATTTTTTTTCTTAGACTGTGATATGCTTTCCCAAAACAGGTCTGAAAAAACAAGGAGAGGGAGTATTGGCATATTCTTTAGAGTGGTGCAGTGAGAATACTAATGGAAGTTCTGAGGAAGGTAGAACTAACATTTAGGGAGTCCACAAAACAAGTGGCTCAGATTAGAGCAGAGTGAGAATTCTCCTGCAACTCTAATACCATGTCAGATGCACATAGAATGTGGAAAACCAAATAAGGTAAAGTGCGAATAACAATGGTACACATTTATAATACATGGGAGTGACCATTGGATTCCATATTCCAAGGTCTCTTGGAGTCCCTTTGACTGTTTATCTTCCACACCATAACCCTTAGAGGATTAGGTGTCCAACACTTCAGGGCTTGTTCTGGAGGAGTGGAAGGTAGTGTTGGAAGCCATTTTAGTGAAAAACGACTCTTGTTCCAGTGGGCGACCGGTGACCATGTCACAAAAAGAGAGAGCCCCCGAGCCATGGACCTGCTCCTCCATGGGAGAAGGAGAGGCGAGAGAGATCTCTAATGGACAGCCACCCCGACTATCCCAGGGCAGCCGCTGGGAGGGTACCGTGAAGCAGACAGAGGGTTATAGTGCCCAAGCGCATTCAAGTCTGATGAAACCTAGCATTTTCAACTCACATCTGGTGGATGTAGGAATTTGACAAAATATTGAAACTCGAAGGGTATATTTCCAGTAAACACCCTGCAAATGCACCCCAAAAGCCAAAACTTAGAATGAAATGACGAAAGGCTACTGAAAGCCCTCAACAAAAATAAGGAGATGCCATAGTACCCATCAATTTTGGACAATATTGACTAGGGTTTCGACCTATTGCAGAGCCTCCTCATGCAAAGCTCGTCTCTAATATATTATTCACATGTATTCGTTCCTATTTTCTCATTGATTTCCTTAGTTCTGAATAAAACAAACTTGATATGATATAGTGATCCCACAATCCCATATGATTTCAAACTTCCTGCATAGATAAATAATATTTGATGTTGACATTTGTATGAATGTGAACATGCATGTTCTCTTTCTATTAGTCTCACTTTATTTGAAATTGACACCTATAATATACACCATTAACAAAATTGTTTCTATTTACATGTACACAATCCCCTTCCTACATACAACTCTTTTGTCCCCTATGTGATTGTTTTAAAAATACATAAGAAATTATGTTGAAATTGATGTTATACATATCATTTCTTTGTTGATTATATGTCTTATCCTTTGATATAAATTTATTCATAACATATGTCTGCTTGAATACAACATAAATTGAGTTTCTTTAGCAGAGAATATTAGGGAAACAAAAGAGGTCAAGGTATGAGGACTAATGTGACATGGAAAGAAAACAAGAATAAATGAATCAGATTCCCCAAACATTTTGACATAAATTTCGAGGATTTTAATTAGTTAACACATATAAGGAATTTATACCTTGGAGGTCCTCCTCCTCCTAGCCATCATGCCTCTCAAAACTTTCCTTCACCTCACCCAAGTATCATGGAAATCCCCAAACCAAACTTACCTCAACAACATCATATACAACATGATGGTTGGGAACCCAATCCTGTTAAGCCCACTTCTATTTTTTCTCATTAGCCTCCTCTCTCATATCACTAAGTTCCTCCATTGATCATTGCACCACAGGTACCCTCAACACTATCACAGGCCATGTCATCTCATGAAAATCAACCCCTCAAATCCCATCCTCACATTGTAGTAGGGAAACTACATCCATCTTTTGTATCTGCAAGTTCCCCTTCCAAGGCCACTTTATCACATTCACATACTAGCTCATTATGAGAAGATGGGGATGGAAAGAGAGAAATTTATTTTCAAAACATGCACTCCGAGGTACAAGGGGAAGATAGGAGTAAAGGGAAGAACTAATTTGATAGCTCTAGAATCCACTCAGAGTTGTCATGAGTTATTTATTTCTATTTATTTTATTACTATGTTTGTCTTCAGTTTGGAAATATTTCAACTTTTAGCACACATTTATATTTTTGGACAACACTTTATTTTTTATGAAACTCTAGTTTTTATTACATGATTATAAATGGGAGGCAAAAGGATTAGTCTACATGTTTGTTTTATGATATGATGCATGATGTTCTATATGCATGGTGATTTACAATATATTTGATGATTGAAATAATTTATGATGTCATATTTAGGCATATTGTAATTTTTGGGAGGTACAATATTTCTCAATGGTATTTGATAAAAGAGAACATAGTCAAGGACCCCACCTACTAACATAAACAGAATTAGTAAAATGCTCCTAGATGACCCTTTCCTGAAATTAAAAATAAAGAGTTTAACATAATGAAAGAGGATTAGTCATAAGAAGATTATTCTCTCCAACTGTCCAAGGAATATGTAAAAGAATCCAAAGGGAACTGAAGGAGGGATTGAAAACAAGAGTGACGAGAGGTATGCTTAACTTATAAAATATCTCATTTCCTTGATACATTATTTTCTTGAGTACAATATCTTACTTTTTTTGGTTGACAAGATTATCATTTGAGGAGTGACAAGAGGGATGTAGTCACACCATTCATAGATTCATATCTTTAGGTTTTTCTAAATTTCTTGCAATCTTTGTGTTATTACAAGGTCTAATATGTTTTTATCAATGCTAATTGGTGCACATTTTTTAGAATAATTTGTTAATACAATCTTATTAGTGAGGTCCAATTATTTACATCCTCTTTATCTTGCTTATTTTTCACACGTAGTTTCCTATGTATAAGTTTGTAACATCATAGGCTTCTATAATAGATTATGGTCCAAATTTACGTAGAAATTTGCAATAAAAGTTGGATATACTCACATATTTTCTTAATGAAAAATCAACATAGATATTTTCTTCATTTAGAATAAATTTCTATTTTTCTTTACATGATGAGCAAAGTTATTGGCATATATTTCTTAATTTGTTAGCTATATTGTGTCATTATTTATTTTACTCACATGGCCTTGTGACTAACAAGGTACAATGTTAAATCTTATTAAAATTTATCAATTTTTTTTTCTTTTACAAATTCTATTCTATAATTTCATTCGGTTGTACAATATTTTTATCAAAAAAATGTGGCTTTAAGTTCATTTATTTGTTTTATATACCTTATTTCATTTCAGCATATTATAATATTGCATATAATTAGAGGCAAAAAAATATACTGCATAAAGCATCAAGATTTGTCCCATGATCTCACCCACCCTATGAGATTTAAGGGTGTTATCAGTGAAGCATATAAAATTTGCTCGTCAACACTTCCAAAAATTGAATTTTGGTGAAGAAGTAGAAGAAAAAGAAGCTAGGCATAACGTCATCTTCATCAAGCTTGAGTTGTCAAGTTTCCTGAATGAAATCAGCCATGTCTTTGATAAAGGAGGGATAATAGCCAAAAAAGGGTTGAATTTTATTAGTTGAGAAATGAGAGAGGGAATGGGTCAGTGATCTGATAATCACCCTATGAGTGACCTCAGTTGAAGATTTATTAAACAAAAGGTATTACAGACTCATGTGATGGTGTGTGTGTTCTGTGTTATTGAAACAATGGATCGATCAGATTGCCAATACACAGAAAATAAATGGAAAGACAACAAAGAAATACAGTAAGCAATACAAAGACACAAGCAGTTTTTTAATAAGGAGTTCACCCTATTCTCCAGAGCTACGTCTCCGATCCAGCTTCATTGGTGGCCTTGTTTTATTATGTCTTTCAGTAGAGAAATTACAATATAGGGACTCAATATGAGTTCTCCTGAAGTAGATTTTGCTTGGCAGGGTGGTTCTTGGATTCCCCAAGCCACTCGGAGTACATAGACTCTTGTTCTTCCTACCAGCCCTATGACCCTTGGTCTATAGTGGAAAAAGCCAACTATGATGCTTAATTCGGACAGATTCCTCTATGGGAAGGCTTGATTCTTCAAGCTCTCTGGTGCTCGATGCTGCCTATGGTCAACTCGGCCCTCTGTCTCCTCTGCTTGGCTCTACTGCTCTCTGTGTTTAGTCCTCCTCTCAAGGTTCACTGTTCACTGTCTCTCTTGGTTTCTTGGACTCTTCTCTATTCCTCCTCTCTTAATCTCTATTTGAAGGTCTCTATTCATGGCTTTAGCCATTCGATCTCCATGCCTGTTCAGTTCCTCTCCCGCCCGCGTTGATTCGTCTACCGCCTGCGTGCTTGGAGTTCCTTGTTCAACGTCAGCATGAACACTCGGGAAGTAGCCACGTGTCTCCATTAAAACAGTGCCAACCTGTTCGTCGATTCGTTTCTTCGGTTATGTCATGGATACGTTCTTTCTCCACCATGGCTATCAACGGATTCCAAATCCCCTTAAATCGCGGCTTAATTCCCTGTCGATTCCACTTCTTTCTATCGGGCGCAATCTCATCCATCCAATCTGGGCTCCTCAAGATCCGACGTCATATGCATGTTGAGCACGGTTGACTTGCTCGACTGATAATGCACGATCATGGTGGTTTTTCTCTCACCTCCACTACCACGCATTGATCACTGAGTGGGATCTCTCCGCTCTCCTCCAAAACCTCTTACCGCTCAAGGGTGCCTCGATCAAAATCGCCGGTTTCCAGGCCGTGGGTCCCACCTTCATACGTTGGTGCTTTTCGTTTCTCCACCCGTGGTTCTCCAGCTCCCAACGTGAGCACGGGCTTAAGGCCCCTCCATTTCAGCCCTGTTTGCCTAGTAATGCGAGATTAGTGCTAGGCGCTAATCGTGCATCGAAAATCAGCTCCTTTTCCCGTTCCAGGGCTCCCAGGGCTACATCGACCTCCTCCGCAGTCTCCATGGGCCTCGGTCAGCGCACTTTGACCGAGGTCCTCGTCGTTCTGTGCCAGCTGCCATGCCCACTAGTTCAGGGTGTTTCGATTACTGTTTTGGATTCTTCAAGGATTTGTTTCGTCCCGATACAGTCATGGTTCTATGACAGTCGTTTATGGATCCAATTTGGATCACGGCCTCCCTACTAAAAAGTTCTTGGACCACCAAAAGTTGGTTTTCTTCAAGCATCGACTAAGTGAGGAAACTATTGTCTCACTTGTCCAATCTCAATCCACTTCGTACTGCTCGGCTTTGAACCTTTAAGCCCAATCCTAAGGTATTCCACCTGTCTACTACGCAACGTCCTTACCTTCCTATCCAACACTGTATCTTCCTGCAACTCATTAGGATATTCAGGTAGCAAGTCATCAACAGAAGGTAATTGACTTTGCGCTTCAGGGTCCTCAATCATTGAAGGTTCAAACAACCTCAAGCAATCTGTGTTCACGACTAAGTAGATGTGCATGTAAGCTCGCAGATCAAGGTGAAAAGCATTTTCACCAATCTTCTCAAGTATCCTGAAGGGTCCATACCTGATAGGTTTTAGCTTCTTGCCTTCACCTTGCATCCTATCCTTGCTTATATACAGCCAGACTTGGTCTCCAACTTGAAAACTATGCTCCATCTGATGCTTATCATGCCTAGCCTTGTACTTGGCTTGGCTCTTTTCCAGCTATTCTTGTACTTCCTGGTGGATCTCCTGGATCTGTTCAATGAACCTAGTTGCCCTATCCACATCACTATGTCTATCAACCATGGTATCTTTACCAAAGACAAAATCCAAGGGAGACCTTGGTATGAAACCAAAGCAGGTCTCAAAAGGAGATCTCTGGGTAGAAGAGTGTTTGGCTCTATTGTAAGCATGCTGCACATAACACAAGTGTTCATCCCAAAGCTTAGGGTGTTTGTTGCAATATCCTCTCAGTAACTGGATCACTATCCTGTTAACTACTTTTGTCTGGCCTTCTGTTTATGGATGAAGAGCTGTGCTTTTCTTTAATTTGGTGTCCATTAGTTCCCACAGACTGGACCAAAACTTTCCCACAAATCGGGTGTCTTGATCGGATATAATAGAAGTGGGTAATCCAAAATGAACCCATACATGTTCAAAGAATAATTTTGCAATTTGTTCAGCTGTAATCTATTTACTACAGGGTATCAAAATACACATTTTGTTGAACCTATCCACAACAACATATAGATAATCATGACATTTCCTAGATTTAGGTAGTCCTCCCATGAAATCCATGGAAATGCTCTCCCAAGGGTGAGAAGGAACTGACAAGGGAGTATACAAGCCTAGTTTTCTGTTGCTAGGCTTTCTTTTAGCACACATAGCACATCCCTTTACATATCTAGAAACTGTCTCACTCATTCTCGGCCAATAATAGAACCTTTGCAGCTGTGCAACTGTTTTACTTACCCCAAAGTGACCTGATATCAGAGAAGTGTGTGCTTCCCTAATTATCTTTGCTCTGCTAGTTTGTGGAATGCAGAGTTTCCCACAATGATATAAGAGTCAGTCCTTCACATGATAGTGCAATTCTTCTACTCTTTTGTCTTGACTCAAAGTTGCATATACATCTTTAAAGTCCATGTCCTGAGCATACTATTCTATGTAGCTTTCATGCAACACAGAATTATGCTTAAGTATGGTAGATGCATTTATGATGGGTCTAGATAACATGTCTGCAACCTTGTTATGTATGCCATTTTTATATCTGATGACTAAATGAAACTGTTGTAGAAAACCCATCCATCTATAATGTCTTGATTGTTGCAACTTAGTTTGGGAGTGTAGGTATTGAAGTGGCTGATGATCAGTATGTATTACTGTTTCTTTGCCCATTAAGTAATGTTTCCACTTTTTCACACTCTGAACTAATGCATACGATTCCTTATCATATGTAGGATAGTTGACTACTGCAGGATTAAAAGTCTCAGAATGATAACATATGGGTTTATCGTGCTGTGTCAACACCACTCCCATGGCATAGTCACTAGCATTAGTTTGGATCTCAAATGGTCTTTGTAGATCTGGCAGTGCTAGTACAGGTGTTGTACTAATTTTTTCTTTCAAGGTGTCGAAGGATTTCTGTTGTTTGCCTCCCCACTGAAACACCTTGTTCAATCCTGTCAAAGAATGTAAGGGAGCTGCAATTGAGGAAAATTTTGAAATGAACTTCCTCCAATACTGTGCTGCTCCTAAGAAGCTTCTCACTTCTGTAGCAGACTTGGGTTTAGGCCAGTTTACAATGACTGCCACTTTAGAGGGATCTATTTTCAATTCACCTCCCCCTACTATATGACCTAGATAATTTAGAGAGGTTTTGCCAAATTCACATTTGGAGAGTTTAACATAAAGTTTTTCTCTTTTCAAAACATCTAATGTCTACTTAACATGCTTTAAATGTTCTTCCCATGTTTTACTAAAAATCAGAATGTCATCCAGATACACAATAACAAAATCATCAAGAAAAGGTATGAGTACATCATTCATTAATCTCATGAAAGTAGCAAGGGCATTGGTCATGCCAAAAGGCATAACCAGCCATTCATACAATCCCTGCTTTGTTTTGAAAGCAGTCTTCCATGCATCTTGCTCTACAACTCTGACCTGATGGTATCCACTATGCAAATCCAGCTTGGTGAAATAAACAGCTTCCTTCAGTTGATCTAAAAGATCATCTATGCAAGGAAGGGGATAATGATTTTTTATTGTTATCTTATTCAGTGCTCGGTAATCAATGCACATTCTCCATGAGCCATCTTTCTTTCTCACCAAAATGATTGGTGATGCACATGGTGATGTGCTAGGCCTGATGAACCCTTTCTCGAGCAACTCCTGCACCTGCTTCTTGATTTCAACATTCTCTAAAGCAGATAACCTATACATCCCAATGTTAGGCAAAGGAACATCTTGCTGCAAAATAATATCATGTACTATTCCCTTTTTGGGTGGCAGACCTTGAGGTTCTTGAAACAAGACATCATACTCTGAAACAATCTTTTCTATATCAGCTTGCTGATCAGAATTACAGCCCTCAAATACATTGGTTTTATCAGTTTTCTTTTCCTTTACAACCATCAGTAAGAACTATTTGCATGAATTTATCATTCTTTTCATCTATCCTGAGTTTATGAGAGTATAATTATTCTTGAGCTTATGAGCTCTTACAAAGTATTCGATTCCATCTTTAACAAGTAGATACTTGTTCTCAGCTCTATAGAAAATAGCCTTTCTATCATACAAGTAAGGACTTCCTAAAACAATTCCACATATATCCAAAGGAATTACATCTAACTCAACCTCATCTACAAATGCTGACCCAAAAGAAAACTTGAGTTTTCACTGTCTAGTCACTTGTAGTTGTGCTTTATCATTCAATCATCCTAATGGGTATGGCTTCTTATGAGGTGTAGTTGCTAATCCCAATTTCTTTACAATTGCTTCAAAAATCAAATTTACTTGTGAGGCATTATCAAACAAAGTATCAATCTTTTGATTTTTGGAAACAACTCGAATATGGAAAAGCTCATTTCTTTTTCTCTCATGTTCTTCATCAATAACAGATTGAGCAGAATTACTAGTAGATGCTTCAGAATTCTTACCTTTTATACCTGTGGCTGCAATGATTGTTTCATCTCCCGAGTCTAACCCCAAATCTTTCTGAATAGCTACAGCATTCTTCTTCTTCTTGCCCTTGGACTTCTTGGGTCTCAACTCTGGATGCAGAATCCAATAGTGCTCATCATCATGCCCCTCCTTTTTACAGTGAGTGCATGAAGCTTTGCCTTTCTGTGCAGTGTTAGCATTCCTTACTTTCCACTTCTACTTTCTTTTCTCCTTGCTCTTGCTTACAGTGGGTTGGGATGGTCCCCCAACTTCTAGATTTCCATTCATTCCTCTAGCTTCTAGATGAGTATCTTGTACAGATACCTCATCTATACTAGTGGGATTAAACATGAGGATGGTATGACTCATGTAGCTGTGTAGACCACCAATGTACTTCAAAAGAGTTTCTGGTGAGTCTAATGAGATACCCAACATCAATGCTCTCTTTTGGAACTCTTGAGTATACCCTTGTAAACTTTGCCCTTTCAACTGCCAAAGAGTTTGCCAACTCATCATGGCTTGTTGCATGTAGGCCAATGGATAGAACTGATTTTTTATTGCAGTAACAAATTCACTCAAGACAAAGATGGTCTTGCCATGCTTCCTCATATCAGCATGGGTTCTGCCTTCCCACCAAACCAAGGCGGTGCCCCCTATGCGTAGGCTTGCCAGCTGAATCTTACTCTTGTCTGAGTCTATATTTTGTACCCTACAATACACATCAATTTGTCTAATCCAATTGTCCAACTTTTCAGCATTTAGCTCTCCATCATATATAGGCAAATCAAATTTAACATCTAACTTAATCAAATATGCTTTCTTATTATGCACAGGGCTACTAGGAGGTGTAGGGAAGCTTTCCTCTTTCCCCTTTCCTTTGGAGTGGTCATGGGAATGAGATTCGTCTTCTTCTTTATCCTCCTTAGAGCCTGATGAATCTTCACCCTTATGCTTTCTAAAGTCCCTATACATTTCTTCTACCATAGACGTTATAGCTAGGAAACTTTCTATGAATTGAGGGTCTAGCCCTAAAGAACCTTCCTATAACATTGTCTTCCGAGAATAGACTCTCCCAATTTCAGGATTAGTTTCCACCAACTCTCCTTCTCCTAATTTGAGCTTTGATCTAGTGAGCATAACCAGCTAAACCAACACAAGCTTGTCTAACCTTACAGCCTAGAGCTCTGATACCACTTGATCTGATAATCACCCTATGAGTGAGCTCAGTTGAAGATTTATTAAACAAAAGGAATTATAGACTCATGTGATGGTGTGTGTGTTCTGTGTTATTGAAACAACGGATCGATCAAATTGCCAATACATAGAAAATAAATCGAAAGACAGTAGAGAAATACAGTAAGCAATACAAAGACACAAGCAGTTTTTTAATAGGGAGTTCACCCTATTCTCCAGGGCTACGTCTCTGGTCCAGCTTCAATGGTGGCCTTGTTTTATTGTGTCTTTCAGCAGAGAAATCACAATACAAGGACTCAATATGAGTTCTCCTGAAGCAGATTTTACTTGGCAGGGTGGTTCTTGGATTCCCCAAGCCACTCGGAGTACACAAACTCTTGTTCTTCCTACCAACCCTGTGACCCTTGGTCTACAGTGGAAAGAGCCAACTATGATGCTCAATCTGGATAGATTCCTCTATGGGAAGGCTTGATTCTTCAAGCTCTCTGGTGCTTGATGTTTCTTGTGGTTGGCTCGGCCCTTTGTCTCCTTTGCTTGGCTTTACTGCTCTCTATGTTCAGTCCTTCTCTCAGGGTTCACTATTCACTGTCTCTCTTGGTTGCTTGGACTCTTCTCTATTCCTCCTCCCTTAATCTCTATTCGACAGTCTCTGTTCATGGCTTTAGCCATTCGATCTCCATGCTTGTTTGGTTCCTCTCCCGCCTACGTCGATTCACCTACCGCTTGCGTGCTTGGATTTCCTTGTTCGGCATCAGCATGAACACTCGAGAAGTAGCCATGTGTCTCCATCAGAACAACGCTAGCTTGTTCGTCGATTCGTTTCTTCAGTTATGTCGTGGATACGTTCTTTCTCCATTGTTTGGTCAATGGATTTCCAAATCCGCTTAAATCACGGCTTAATTCCTTGTTGATTTCACTACTTCCTATCAGGCGCAATCTTAGCCATCTGGGCTCCTCAAGATCTGACGTCATACGCACGTCGAGCACAATTGAATTTCTCGACCAATAACGTGCTATCACGACAGTTTTTCTCTCACCTACACTGCCACGCATCGGTCACTGAGTGGGATCGCTTCTCTCTCCTCCAAAACCTCTTACCGCTCAAGGGCGCCCCAATCAAAACCACTGGTTTCCAGGCCGTGGGTCCCACCTTCGTACGTTGGCGCTTTTTGTTTCTCCGCCTGTGGTTCTCTAGCTCCCAACGTGACCAAGGGCTTAAGGCCCCTCCATTTCGGCCCTGTTTTCCCAACGGCATCAAAAACCAGCTCCTTTTCCCGTTCCGGGGCTCCCAGGGCTACATCGACCTCCTGCGCAGTCTCCATGGGCCTCATTCAGTGCACTTTGACTGAGGACCTGGTCGTTCCGCACCGGCTGCCATGGCCACTAGTTCAGGGTGTTTCGATTGTTGTTTTGGATTCTTCAATGATTTTTTTCATCCCGATATAGTCATGGTTCTATGACAGTCGTTTATGGATCCGATTTGGATCATTCAGGGCTCTTATGGTGCTAATAATAGTTCTAAGAGGAATATCTCTTTTGTGGATTTTGGGTTTGCTATAGATTCTCATGATTCAGTGTATTTAGGGAATAAGGAATTTTCAAATATTAGGTTAAATGGAGGAGGATTTGATGGTTTTGCTGACTTTTTCTCTACACAACAAACACTCTTTGGAAAATTTCAATTACTAGGATCAATTGAAAGAATATTCGTAAAAGGTACTCTAAACTCATTTTTGTTGACTGCCTTCAAGGCCTCTGCTATGTAATTGGGGAGACCTAATGAATAATAGGTGGAAAATTTAAAATTGTAACAATATTGGTAGAAAGAGTAGAAGGAATGAAAATAATTTTTATCTTTGAATCATAGAGCTTCAAATAAACCATGTACCACAAATGCACCTGGTAGACATAGAAACTGGTAATGGAATACACACTTGGAATAGAATGAGGAATGTAACAAATCATAATTCATCTCAACTAGATCCTTTTTCATTTCCAAATACATCCTACTTGTAGGTCTTCACCTAGAAGTGACCATAATTCCATGCAAAATATCAAATCATCGGTCAATTTGTCTAAACCTTGATTTGAATGGAAGCCCAAGAAATCAACATTTTCATTTTCAGGCCTTCTAGCTCAAAAATCACGATTTTGTAGAAAACATTGCATCTTAGTGGAATGAAGTAGAGAGATATAATGGAATTCCCATATTTCATTCTCAACAATGCTTAAATTCCTTGAAATATAACTCCTAAAGTGGAATGAGAATTCAATGATATTTTGAAAGGAAAAATAGAACTAGAGGACAAAACAATTTGTTGCAACAAGAAATGCTTTTACAAGGCCAATATGAGGCTCTAGTAGAGGAAGAGGCATCACTTCAAGTTTAACTACAAGTTGAATATAGATGAGAGGAAATTTTATGGAAGAAAAAAATAGAGGGTCAAGTGGATCAAGGAAGGGGAGAAACACTAGATTCTTCCATAAATCTACAATTTATCACCATCATCACAATGCATCTAATCTCTAAAAGATGATAAAAGGGAACTCTATCCTCATTAGGACATCTATAGAAAGTTGATATCATACTTTAAAACTCTTATGTCAGAGCCATATCTAGTTTGACAAGAGTCCATTCAATTAATCACTCAACATATGCCTTGTCCTACTATATATGACGAAAATTCTACCCTTCTCTAAGCCTTAAACCTAGAAGAAATGGAGAAAGCATTAAACTGGAATTGCCAAAAGGAAAGTATCTTAGACCAATTGGGTTTAATTTATACTTTTTTCGAGACTATTGGCTAATAATGAAACATCAAGTATGGAACTTGTTGAGGACTCATATAGATAATTTCATGTTCTCAGTGTCCTCAACTCCACCTTTCTTGTTCTAATCATGAAAGAAGTCATTATTGTAGACACCGATAACTTAAGACCCATTGCACTATGAAATTATGTCATATATAAAATATTAACCATACTTATGGCTAACTATCTAAAACGTCTCCTCCCTAAAAAAATAGTATAGATAGAGGGTTAGAAAATATTATATGACTTTATTCTTGAACATGAAATGATCCACTCTTTGAAAACTGCCAAAAAATAACGCATTCTCATCAAGTTGGATATGTATACATAAACTTGAAGCTTAGCTAACAATATATTTGGCATGTACTTTTGGTGTTTGGATTTTCATAGCAATGGATTCATTGGATCCTCTGCCTAGCTTATTAATGGTTCCCAATGTGATATTTTCTCGCCTTCTTATCCATCTAATAGGGTGACTCTCTATCTCCCTATATTTTCATTGTTATGTTAGAAAACCTTATTTGTTCCTTCAACATAGCAGTTGATAATAATAGAAGCTAAAGTCTTAGGTTGCAAATGGATTATGTGGCATCCTCCCATCAATAGTTTGTAGATGATACAATTATTATGGGGATCCCAATGGTCAACAATGCCTTCAAGAATGTCCTATTGGATTTTATGGTAGAATTGGGAATGTCAACTAGCCATGAAAATTCCCCAAATGTTATTTTTCAATATTTCCCTTACTGTCCAATTTAATATTTTATAAATCCTTGGAATCCAGGTCAATTCCATCCAAATATTTAGAGAATCCTCTAGTCGAAAATTCCCTCTATAATGGAAGATGAAAAGAAAATTGGAAGCTTGAAATTTTTTTCCCAACATGGAAGGTCAACTAACTTTACTCAAGTCTATTCTCTAAGTAACGCTCATGTATCTTTTTTTACCCATCCATGTTTAACATGAAAGGAATTGCACATTTATCTGACATTGAGATATAGAAAACACTTTCTTTCCCATATATATATATATATATATATATATATATATATATATATCTTGTTGGAATATTTTTTATCATTCATTTTTCAAATATTATATGTCAATTTCAAAAAAAGAAAAGAAAAGTATATCTTCCTTATTATGGGGTAAAAGTACAATTTAAATAATAGTTTTAAATTCACCAATATAAAAAGAAAGGAGTTGTCTTTAGTGTGACTTTTTGGACTTTCCAGTGCTGGAATTGATTTGTGCAATTTAAACTAGTTTTTTTACTGTGTATATAGATTCAGCACTATCACATCTACTTAACAATATAATCATAGATTAAAAAAAACATTACCATAACCTAGGTAAACAAGGTCTCAATCTCATGGTTAAAGATATTGCAATATATATATCGAAATGTTAATAGCTCACATTATGGTGATTGTTTATTTCTCATACTCTAGGTTATAATACTCCATAGATTTCACATACTGCCAGACCATATCATTCATGTTCTTAGATCTACGGACTAATACAACTTACACATGTTTTAAATGTTTTGCAATTAAATATGTTTTGTAGGCATAGATTATCATTAATTCCCCTTTACACTTGTTGGCTAACATGCGATGGGATGGGCGCCAGATGTCGGGTCCTTCATCCTCTGGTTTCCATCTGTAATTCACAGCATCGTTTGATCAAAGGACTTCATCTGACAGCTTATCAAGATCTGGTTTGCCTTGGTAACGAATTGGGTATGCCGCCCATATGCCTAGTCATTTGTCTTTGGTTCTTATTGCTACACTGCATGGACTACTCAGCTGGAGCTCCACATTTCTAGTCATTTTATCCTGGGTTTTTCCATGCCTATTTCATGGGTTGCATACGCTCTACAAGTGGCTGTTACTAGAAGGGTAAAACATTTCATTTCCAGATTTTCAGTTTACTGCAATGAATTTGGGGTTTTTCTTTTGCATCTCGTACTAAAAGGAATACCCCATTGCAGGGACTGCGACTATGGTTGCTCCAGCCTTATGAAACCATGGATAATATGCTCCTAGACTCTGAAACGGTAAGGTGGCTAAACGCTAAGGTTTTCCCCTCAATTGCTATGATATTTTGTATTATCGCATGGTTTAACCCTTTTATTACTTTGTTGTAGGGTAAGCTCTGCCCCAAGGAGTTGGGTGCACACGCTCAAGCTCCCAATGTCAATTATCAAGGTTTTCACCTTTATTTTGGCATTGCTAAATGGTATGAATGCCTTTCTTTGAAGTTTGACGGCTTCGTCTACTTGCATGTAGGCTTCTGAGCTCTATGCATGATGGTCTTATTCCAGACTCAACTTTTCTTAGGATATAAACCCTCGTTGGTCTCATGGGATGGTATGAGAGGTGACAGACTTTATTACTCTTTTCTTTTGGAGGGTTCTACTACCCAAGGGTTCGTTCGACCTCACAGCTGTAATTGACATTCTGAATTAATTGTTAATATATATATGTTTAGTTACATGGTCGTTCTGTCTTTCTGTTACTTCTGATAACAACACGGATCTGCTCGCTTGGTTATGCAACAATTTTCTTGTTATTTCTACCTTTATAATATATGGTTAACAACAAGAACTAGTTTATTTTGGTGGTTTTTATTTCTCTTTCGCATACAATGTAGTTATTAATGTTTTTCACTGAAACCAACCCTACCAGAACTCATCCCTCGCTGTCCATCTTGGATTGGCCGATGGGGTCAATTTGGAAGGTGACTTGACTGTCTCGAATCCAAGTTCTTAATATATACATAGTTTCTTGTTCATCTTTTGCAAAGGTTTTTCACTGTCATTACTATTTTCTTGGTTTGTTAATTGATGTTCTGAAAAAATGGTTAACGTGCATTCCTTATTTAAAGATTTCGTCTCCTAGAGGGAAAACATTACAATTTTTCACACTTGTATTGATTGTTTGCTTGTAAGCTATCATAAGCATGCATAACCCTAAAGGCTTCTTTCCACCGTAGCTTGCTTTCTCAGATTATATGTTTTGTATTTGGTTTTTTTACAAAATGTAGTCAACGTTTTAATTTCCAGTAGCACAATCTTGCTGTGAGGATAGTGATGGACTGCAGAGACTTCTGAGTGTGCCCACTGCTTGCCTGTAAGTTGGCCTATATTACCATTTGTTATTTTCTAAAAATCCATTGTTTTTTTATGACATAATTAAGTTATATTTCTTGGAGCAATTAGTTTAACTCATCACAGAATTTTCTAATTCTAATGGCATAATGCTAGGGCTTGACAATAGAGGTTGTTCCACCATACATTATTTTAACCTCTGTTGGACTATGAACACTCTGAAATCATTAAACTAAATTACACCACCCATATTGTGGTAACTAAGTATTTACAACCATATAGTCATTTTCCAAATGAATATTAACTTTCTTAATAAAATCACTGTATTCCATAGTCAACAATATAATAGTATGCAATCATATCTATTAACAGGTTTATACTTTTACCCAACAATATAATCAGGTTTACGTTCTCCTACTTAACCGTTTAAAATTCTTATATTAAACAAATAATCAACACAAATGCATATTTAACACTTATCTGCCATCGAAAGACCGATTCCTAGTCTGATGAACCTCTCCACCCTACCAATGAGAGTTTGGCTATTATGTCCAATACTCTCCCCCCAAGCTCCTCTTCGTTCCTCAGATCAGTTTCTCAAGGCAACAGTATGTTGCTTAGGCCTCAGGACCCCAAGTCTAGCCTGCAAAGATGACTCTTCCTCCAAGGAAGTCACTCTTAAGGGTTTCCCACTGAACTCTCATTCAGCTCAAGGAATCTTTCCCCCTCATTCTTTTTTCCAACCCCCTTCCCATCCTTCTTGTAAGGAAAGAAACAGGTAAGGGATAATTTCTCCTAACTGATAATTGTCTAGTGAAAAGAGAGTTACTGAGGTTCATCAGTAATTCCTTAAATCTTTCTTAGAGCCAATGGTAATATTTTCTTAACTTAATTTATTATTCATAACTAATAACACTATACTTAACCAAATTGTTTATCAGTTTTACTCAATCATAAAAGTAAAATAGAAAAGTCCAAAATGACTAAAAGGTCTAGGAGTGTCACATCTCCTCCCCCTTAGCGGAACACCATCCCCAGTGTTCAGTCTCCCATCTGTTCCTGAAATAGTTCTGGATATGCCTCTTGCATAAAATATTTATCCTCCCAAGTGGCTTCTTCCAGGCTAAAATGCTTCCATTTTACTTTAACCTAGATGATAGCTCACCTCCGCAATGTTACTTCTCTTTGATCGAGTATGCGTAGAGGCTCGATAACAAATATATCCCTGGTTAAATACTTATAATTAATTATATTTTTTTACCTGAAGCTCTCGCTAGTTTATGATGTGTTTATGATGTGTCTGGGGTCATACACATACTTCTTTAAAAGGGAGACATGAAATACATTATGAACCCAAATGTGGCTGGGTAGGGCTAGTTGATAGGCTATCGATCCTATTCGGTCTAGAATCTAGAAAGGGCCACAGAACCAGTGAGCCAGTTTGGCACACTTTCCCCACATCAAAGTGCTTCTTTTGGGTTTAATTCGTACATACACATGATCTCCTACCTGGAACTCCCGGTAGGTTCTCTTTTTATCAACGTACGATTTCTCCCTATCTTGGGCAGCCTTCAAATTTTGTCGAACCTTTTTCATGGTTCTCTCCATTTCTTCTAGCATATCTAGTCCTAATATCATCTTGTTCTCCTTATTATTCCAGTTGTAGGCATGGTAGATTTCCTTCCATAGAGTACTTCAAAAGGACTCATTTTAAGCGATTCGT
The DNA here is from genome assembly GCA_031772625.1 of Pinus tabuliformis. Classification (NCBI taxonomy): domain Eukaryota; kingdom Viridiplantae; phylum Streptophyta; class Pinopsida; order Pinales; family Pinaceae; genus Pinus; species Pinus tabuliformis. The sequence continues at coordinate 579,146,572 of CM062819.1, forward strand.
GATACCCATTATTGTAAGAAAATTCTACCAAATGGAGATATTCTTCCCATTTTCCGGGTTGTTGCATCACATACATGTGCAACATGTCCTCTACCACTTGATTCACCCTTTCGGTTTGTCCATCGGTCTGGGGTTGATAAGTGGTGCTGAAGTGAATTTGTGTTCCTAGCCCAGTGAACAATGCTTTCCAAAAAGAAGAAGTGAACTTAACATCCCAATCCGATATTATGACACGAGGCATACCATGCAGCCTAAAAATTTCCTTCATAAATATATCCTTTATTTGGGTAGTTTGGTACGTGGACTTGACAGGTATAAAATGAGTTGTTTTGCTCAGTTTGTCTACCATGACCATAATTGAATCATTTTGTCTTTTAGATCGAGGTAATCCAGTTATAAAATCCAAAGTTATTGTATCCCATTTCCATTCAGGAATAGGTAAAGGATACAGTAACCCAACAGGATGCTGATGCTCAACTTTGACTTGCTGACATTCCAGGCACTTGGCTAAATACTCAGCAATGTCCTTTCTCATACCAGGCCAATAGTAGTTTTTCTTGATAGCAGAGAAAAGATTTTGATAGCCTGGGTGAGCAGCATAGGGACTTCTGTGAAATTCATCTAACATGATTTGTTTTAATGATAGTTGATTAGGAACATAAATATGATTTCTGAACATCAATAAATCCTCCGAGTTAATACTATACTCTTTTTGCTCCGATGAATTTTGTGCAGATTTCACTTGCTGCCAAAGATAGCCATATTCAGGGTCCTTCTGAGCTGCTTCCTTTAGTTGATCAACAAAATTGAACTCAACTTGACTAAATGAAACCTCGTAGATATGGTGCAGCTTCCTACTTAATGCATTTGCCACCCTATTTTCCTTTCCTTTCAAATGTTTGATTTCAAAATAAAATTCTCTTAAGAATGCAGTCCACTGAGCTTGGCGCGCATTCAAGGTAGGTTGATTAAAGAAACTAGTTAAGCTGTTGTGATCTGTTTTGAGCAAAAATATTTTCCCCAATAGGTAGTGTCACCATACTTTTAATGCGTGAACTACAATAGTTAGTTCCAAATCATAGGAAGAATATTTCTGTTCATGCTCTTTTAGCTTGCGTGACTCGTACGCAATTACCTTGTCATTTTGCATTAATACTCCACCTACACCCTCTTTGCACGCATCTGTGCAAACTATAAAATATTCTTTAGGATCTACAATCTTTAGTACCGGTGCTGTGGTGAGTAAATGCTTTAATTTTTCAAAACTTTCCTGACAGTCTTTAGACCATTTGAAACCTGTTCCCTTTTTCTGCAAGGAGGTAATTGGATAAGAGACTTTAGAAAATCCCCTGATAAATATCCTATAATAACAACAAGACCCATAAAGGAGTGTATGTCTGCCACATTGGTTGGAACAGGCCAGTTCATGATGGTCTTAATTTTCTCTGGATCTACAACTATTCCTTCGGAAGATATGACATGGCCTAGATACTAAATCTGGTCCTTAAAGAAATCACACTTGTTGAATTTGGTGAAAAGCTGGTTCTCCCTTAGAGTTTGCAACACTATTCGAAGGTGTTCTTTATGTTCCTCAATACTTCTAGAGTACACTAGAATGTCATCAATAAATATAAGAATGAATTTATCCAGGTAAGGATGGAAGATTCCATTCATCATGCTCATGAATGTTGCTGGAGTGTTAGTGAGTCCGAATGGTAGGACTACAAACTCGTAATGGCCATAACATGTTCTAAACGCAGTCTTGTAAATATCTTCATCCTTGATTCGAATATGATGATATCCTGATCTCAAATCAATCTTTGAAAATACCACCGCTCCTTTAACTTGATCAAAGAGGTCATCAATTCGAGGTAAGGGATATTTATTCTTAATGGTTAACTTGTTCAGTTGTCTGAAATCTATGCATAAACGCAAAGTACCATCCTTCTTCCTTATGAACAAAACCGGGGCTTGATGGGCCCTGACCCAGGTTCAACTTTAGTCAACCAAGCAAATCCCTACACTACTGGAACTTTCGGCATTAGTTCGCGGAGCGTGGACCAAAGTCTCACCCGAAGCAGTATGGGGGGATGCAGGAACCAAGTTTCCACACCCTTAGATGGTCATGATGTTGGTTTTATACCTTAAGCCCTTCCGTTGCATAGATCGAAAATCATTTAGGGATTATCGAAGTACTTTATCTTTCATCTCTTAGAACCCTCGCGAAGGTATATGACTTTCCTTCACATAACCCTACCCCATGGCTCAGGTACTTACGCGCCTTTGCTACTATGTTATTGTATAATTTCCTGGATTATCTTAAGTGTTTGCCAAATTTACCATGCAGTTAAGATTATCTTCACGTAGACATATATCATTATTTGCACTCATATAACAGATATAAACATACACATTCGGGCATCAAATTATCATTATAACATAAACCTAGAATTAACATAATCACATGCGATCCACAATGGAAAAATACACAATAATTTCCAGATACTTCTCTTTATTGATGATTCTGACTCTCAATACAGACTCTATCCGCCCTGCGCACACAGTTATAGGGATCCGCACACTCAGTTGCGGACTTCTACCCTAGGCCTTTGCACACTCAATTGCAGAGCCTCTTCCTATGCTAAGAATCTCACTCTTAGCTGTTTACAAACTCATCTAGTACTTCTACTTCACCTACTTCTTTAGACTCCTCTAAAACCTCATTTTTATACAATCTTGTGGTCCGCAGACCAAGGGCAGATCTCTAAAATTGACACAGCCTATCTAGCCTAAGGGCGGAAAACCATTTTTGACTTTAGATATCTTCGTGCTCCGCGACCAAAAAATGTGGAGACTTTACATTTGTTTATACAAACTTTGGGTCTGCTGCCCCAAAACTTGGGCTTTTAACCCCAAAATTGACCCCCAGGGGACCCATTTCCAACAGGCCCCCAACACAAACATGGAAACTCGCCCTCGAGTCACTTGGTTAGCATGGAGATCTTGTTGTGAAGACCTCCCAGCTTGACTTGGACAACTGCTACCTCAACGGTGCACTGTGTTGCTACTTGCTTCATCTCCTCGATCAACTGCTCTGTCCCTGACCCTGCACTATCTGACTTAATCTTCTACTGAGTCTCCTACAGACTAGCCAGCTTGCCTTCAATATTGGTCATGATCAAGTAGGCCTCCTCCAACCAAGGCTTCAAATGAACCTTCAACATGGCTTCCTTGTGATGAGCTACATCTACCTGCTCCTTCAACACCTTGGCCTCCCGCAACTTAGATAACCTTTGTGTGATGGTGACATTGTGCGCTGTCACTTTGACTTCATCGAAGCGCTATTGTAGTTCCCATGCTTCTGTTTCCAGCCACTGTATAGTAGGATCTTCTTGTAGTTAGGTGACTACCTTGAGTGACTGCTCAAAGATATGGTACAGTCCTTTACTTTGCTCTCTACTGCTGTTACCGCATCTTTCACAGCAGTATCGTGCTGCTCTCTTATCTCTGTCCGAGTCGAAGGTTGGGCCTTCAACTTCAACTTTGCAATTTTGAGGTTCAGCTCCAGCTGAACCTTTGCCAATTTAGTTTGTGCATTGCGCACTCCAGCAACGAGCTTCTGAACCCTCACATCTATCGGCTTAGGCTTGGGAATGCCCATCTCCGTGACAGTCCTACACACCTCAACCACGACTATGGAATGCATTGGTTCTTGTCTGTAATGTCTTTGACAAGGTTAAGGGCAAAGTCTCTCTGCACGGTTAGCTAGATGTTGTTGACCTTATGTTCGCTGATCACCCATAACGCACACTACTCACGGGCCCGAAGTTGTGCGATCACGCCATCCTACAAAAGGTGAAGCACCTCATTGGGAAGCGCAACCAAGTTGAGTTCAACTCTCTTGAGGGAGTTGATAGTGGGTCGGTTAACTTCAGTCTCTGTTGTCAGTGCTCCATCCAGCAACACTATTGCTCAAGGATCCCTTGTGCGTAGCATCCCTGCGGCTTCTGAGGTGCCAGGCGCCAAGCTGATTGACGCCACATTGGTCTGTATCTTTGATGCGTGGATCTACAACTCATGTGGACCCATCTGTATAGCACCCAATGCCTATTGTTGTTGCTGCTCAAACCGCTGCAGCAGTTCTGCGGTGGCATCTCGCACCATATCACCTATGTCATTTAAGTCCCCCTTCGTTAGGGTGACTGGGTACAAAGACGTCTTGCTAGCCTTGGACTTCTTCCGCATCCCTAATTTCTTTGGATCTCTAGTGCGCTTGGTGCAGAACAGAGTCATCTCCAGGTTCGCTCCTCCCTACTCTATCTGATCATCTTCTTGCTCAGTCTCCGGGGAAGGTGACTTATGACTCGGGTTAGAGTCGCGCTCCTCTTCGCCTACCTGTCCACCCGAATGCTGCGCGACGGCGCACTCTGCCTTGGCCTTGGCATCGACCTCCTATTTCCTCTTCATAGCCATCTTTTCCATCTTTATCTTGGCTTCTTCCTTCTTTCATTGCGTAGTGGTCTTGCTAGATCTTGCTGTCGAGACCATGACATTGCACCAATCTACCAACCATCAATCGAGGACTGCAAGAATTGTATCATCTATGGCCAAGTATGGCAAGTCATGCCATTTCTACTCAGGGTCCTTCCACAGTCATATGGAGACATGGTGGAAGTCAGCCTTGAATTCCATGTATTCCTACAACTTCTCAAAATTTGTAGATGTCATTCGCGGCTTACAGTTGATGGCTATATGGATGCTCATTTCCATCAAGATCAAGAAGATATTGATGTCCTTTATCCGCTGAGGATCCTTCGTTGCCCACATCGAAGGGAACTTCGCTGCCTCTGGCAGGTCTAGCACGATCGGAGGAAACTGGCTATCTTCAGGTAGCTCCCACGCAACCATTACTATGGACAACAATAGCCATGCATAGTGGAAAGTCTTAATGTGATCTTCTGCCTTGCAGCAGTTCATGAGGAACTCACCGCAGAGGTAGCACACCCAATTAAATTGAACTCCCTCCGCAAACCAGGCCGCCAAAGCTATCACTGTTGCTGGCACTTCATTTGCACGACACTTTTGCATGACCTTCCCTGCCAAGATTTGTGTTGCCACTTTGACCGCGGGGTCACAAATACTCGAAATGGCATAGCCACATGGCTGCTTTATGAGCTTGAATTTTTCATTCATTGCCACGAAAAGTGCATGCTCACCAGCCTTTCTGCCAAACACCGTGGCCATATTTTCTCTTGTGTATGGTAGCCACGTGATCCTATGGATCAACATTTCCATGATGGGTATCGACTCCTCCAACCACAGACACCTGTCATGCACCAAGCACATCAACTGCTTGATCACTACCATTGTGATAGGTACACGGTTGCAATGTGGCACCCATAGTAGGTTTAGCAGGCCTACCTTGTCCACACCTTTCAGTCACTTCCTTGGCTCGAATGTGGTCGCTCCAGTATTTTTGTGGAAGACATGGTGCATAAGTTGGTCTGTCACTAAATAAGGGAAGTGCTTTGTGTCAGCTAAGTCCCAGTCCTCCAACTTCAAAAGGGGGACACGCCCCAAGCACAGTCCCTCAAAGAAAATTTGGTCCAATAGGGGGGTGTGTTCAGGGTCACCTTACTCTCATCAATATCTTTGGGAACCTTCGTCTTGGCCCTGTGTGGAGGAATGTATTCAGGCAACTTAGAGATGGGGTCTAACCCCTCAATTTCAACTTCCTCCATTTCCACTGCAATATCCTCATCATCCATGGGGATTTATTTGGCCTCTTCTTCTGGCTCTAGGTCAATCATTTTGGCCTTTTCTTGCATGGTGGTTTTTCCTGATTGTGGGTGCCTCCTAGGTGATGCACGCACTGGTGGCTACATTTTTTGCTTGTCCTTCTTCGGTTTTGGACCCTCCTGGGTCGGCGTAGGCCTTGGCTAGGGTGTCCTGGGGGATTTAGGCACTTCTGTCGGTACTTCCGCAGGCGCAACTTCTGGGGCAGCTCCCTCTGCTGCCATAGCTACCTCTGGAATAGCTCCCTCGATTGTCACTGCTTCTGCGGGCATCAACATGATGCTATGCAACAACTCCTGTGTCTCCATCAGAAACGTCTCAAATACTGAACTTGCTAGAAAAACTTCAAAGTTTTCACGGTTCATGTGCGCCTGAGAGCTCAACAACTCAATTCTCAAAATGGCTAGTGTTTTTTGCTTGGCAACCACCTGTAATTTATAAGAACTTTCTAGTTCAAATCTGACTGTTATGCCCAAAAGAAATTCATTAATGCTAGATTGGCGGCAGATTTTCAAAGATCTAGTCCATAAATTCCGACTCAAATTATGCCCCCCCCCCCTCCCCCACTCCCTTTGGCTAGCTTTTCATCGTCAAATCATGAACAGTGACTTTAACAGTCACTTTTCAGCTATCCTACGTGGTTTTCCCTTCAGTAGTGCAACTACCTGCATGCTTTTGCGAGCTCTATGACATTTCTTCATTCTGCGTAGTTCCCCAATCGCGCAGTTCTCTGACCTGGGCAATGTAGTTTATAGTCCTGCGCTTCCTTTCAGCTGCCTAGAGCGCTAAGATTGGGCTTCCCTCATATAGTCACCTAGGTGGATCACCAGTGTATGGCTTCAATTGGCTACCATTCACCTTCCCTAGGAAGGGTTCTCCATTCAATTTCACCAGCTGAACTGCTCCACCATCGGTAATCTCCTTGATGACATATGGCCCTAGCTAATGTATCCTAAATTTCCCTAGAAATTTATCAAATTTACTGTCATATAACAAGACTAGATCATTTACCTAGAAGGTATGCAGTTTGATGTGCCGATCGTGCCATGCCTTTTCGCGCTCCTTTTGAACTTGTTAATGAAATCTACTTAGAAATCAGTCCTCCTCAAGCTCGACTAGTTACACGAGCCTCTCTTCCATGGCTCCGCGATCCACCATTCCTGTGAGTGCCACTATGCGTAGACTAGGTACAATGTATTCCATTGGCATCACAGCTTCTACGCCATACACGAGTCTAAAAGGCATTTGCCCAGTCAGCTTCTTACAAGTTGTTCTGTAGTCCCATAGCACTGCGGGTGCGCGCACATCCTAGTCATTTCTCTGAGCATTACAGAACTTCGTCAACATGCTCTCGAGTATCTTATTGAATTCTTCGACCCTCCCATTAGCCCGCAGATGATAAGGCATACTTTTCTAATGATACACCTGAAATTATTCTGTCAACGCGATGATTGTTTCATTGAGAAAGTGAGTACCACGATCGCTCATCAAGATCTTTGGACAGTCAAATATTGTCAACACATATTTAAAAATAAGCTTTGTTGTTGTCATACCTATATAGTCCTTTACAAGTTGCACCTCTGCCCACCTGGTCAAGTACTTAGTCGTAGTGATGATGTACCATGCACCCGTCTTCTTTCCTTGAGGCTAAATTGGACCCACAAAGTCAATCGCCCATTTCTCGAATGGTTGTAACGTCACCTACGACATCAAAGGAAGTTCATCCCTCCGCGATGGCCTACCAGTCCTTTGACATGTGTCACATGCCCTACAATATGCTTTCCAATCCTTATGCATGGTTTTCCACCACAACCGAGCATGTAGAATATTCTGTGCAATTTCTTTCCCTACATAATGTCTTCCTGCAACTCCTCCATGAGCCTAAGTGAGGATGTTGCTTCATTCAAAGTCAGGCACATAACGTTGCAATATTTCGTCTGACCCCATTTTGTACAAGTTCCCTGCAATGATAGAAAAGTCTGTCGCATGCACTACTAGTTCCTTCTTCTGTTGGCTTGTATAACCTTCTAAAGTTGATCCTATCGTCAGGAAGTGGATAATATCTTCAAAGTGACTATCCACGATGTGCACTGCAAAGAGTTGTGCGTCAGGTAGTCCTTCCTCCAAATTAGTAGGTTCCTCTCCAGTTTCAATGCATGACAGATGATCAGGTCCCGCATTCAGTCGTCCTAGCTTTACAATAACTTTGAACTCATACTCCTGGAACAACATCAACCAACTACATATTTTTCTGCCCAACACAGGCTTGTTGACAAGGTACTTTAACGCGGAATTATTTGTATACATCTTAAAGTGTCCACCCAACATATAGTGCTTGAATGTCTGGAGCACATACACCATAGCTAATCCTTCGCGCTCTATCATGGAATAATTTTTCTCTACTTTAGGCAGCTTCCTACTTGAGAACGCTATATGATGATCCAGTTCTCCCTCACTAGCCTGTGTCAGCACGGTCCCCAATGCAATACATGATACGCCCACATGCACATAAAATTCCTTCTTCTAGTCCAGGAAGATTAGGATCGGCGCGGTGACCATTTTCTCTTTCAACACATCCAGTCTCTTTTGACATTCATCATTCCAATAGAACGTAGCATCATTTTTCAACAATTTCTCCATGGGCGTAATGATTTGGGTATAGCTCTTTATGAACTTCCTATAGTATCTGGTATGCCCTAAAGTTGTGCACAATTGTTTCACATTCCTCATTGCCTCCAAGTTGATTATCACCGCAATCTTCATGTGGTCTACCATCAATCCTTGTCTGCATACCACATGACCCAGTAAGATCCCAAAAGGGACACAAAACAGACACTTCTTCAGATTGAGCATGATCTGGTATCTCCTACATGTGTCTAGCATCAAGCGCAGACTTGCCACATGGCACTTGACCAATCCAAACATTGTCCAATCATCAAAGTATACCTCCAGAAATTTATGAATGAAGTCTTTGAATGCTGCAATGACTACGTGCAAAAAGATCGTTGGTGCATTCTTCAGCCCAAAAGGCATCACAATGTACTAAAAACATCCCCATTCAGTCACAAAGGTCATCTTTCTTCTATCCTTAGGCACAATTTTGATATGATGGTACCCAGAGAACCCATCAGTGAAAGAGTATGATTCTTGGTTGCCTGCTTTATCCAGGACCTCGTCAGTGAACGAGGTCGGGAAAGGATCATGCACACAAGTGTCATTCAATTTCTGGAGATATACACATATCCTTATTTCTTCTTTCTCTTTCTTTTCTTGAACCATTATTGGGCTTACCCATTCAGATTCTTCCATTGGTTCAATAATACCTATCACGAGCATCTTATCTAACTCAGCACAGACCCTTTCCTTATACATCAGATTAAGGCGGTAAGGTCTTTGTTTCACAAGTTTCGTGTCTAGTTTCAGGGTGACCTTCATGACACCCATGTCTCCTATTATTCCCTTAAGATTAGAAAACTTCGTGGGGAACAAATATTGATATTTGCGAAGGTGCTCAGCGACCTTATCAACTGTCACGTCATCCCAATATTCCCAAATATTCGCAAATTTCGGCTTTGCCTCTGTGCCAATGTTGACCTGTCTAGTTTTCAGTGGCATGGTTATGTTCGGATCCTTTATCTGCGGTCCTTCAACCTTGTGGTGACCCTCGATTTTTGGAACATTAATCTTTCTGGGATCCTCCTCTTCTTCTTTAGTGGTCACGTCATAGCATTCCAGCACGTGGCTCAGGTGGGTAGTCCAATCAAGTTGAATCAAGTGCAAAGGATCCTGCGGTATCCTAAAGATCACTACTTTAACCTCTTGTAGTGCCACGTCAATACAGTCAAACCCATCCTCAAAGCTGAACGTCATTATAAACCCTTGGCGTACGATGTCCCATTCTTTAGTTCCATGGCGAAGCTCTGTTTCCAAGTACTAGTTCATTGGTATGACATCAAGGGTATGACAAAATAAATGCACCCATTCATGCTGGGGCTTTGCTCCATAAGCCTTAGTCCATTTGGCCAGGTGATCGCGTGGATCATCCCTTCCATCATACTTTTTTGTCATCCATACTTTCAGTTGTCCAAAACGTATTCTCATCATCCTCCTATATTCACGCCAATCACCGAAATTATCCTTGTGTGTACCCCACCATCTTGCGAGCGTAGCATGTAGTTCCCAATCCAAGGCCTGGAAGCGATGCTTCTCCGACACTTCCCTTTCAAATGCATCCAAAAAGTGATCAATGTTAGTTAGCCCATCATAGTGAGGCAGATTCCTTACCTCTGATGATACGCAGCGCAAGGGCTTACTCATCATATGACAATGTAGCATAGACACTTCATGTAGCTAGTTCTACCAGTGCTCTATTTCTTCGTCTAAATCTAATGTGTAGGAGCTCTCACAGTCCCATGGAATACGTCTGTCTGTTGTCGTATTTACCCAATCCTTGTCTCACGCCATTATCTTGTAAATCTGGTCCAAACCATCATCACTTTCATAATCGTGGATTGGTTCTGTATAGCGCGGTCCTTCTACAGGATCCTATGGCACCACTACACAAAGCGATTTCTTTTAAAATATCATCTTTCACTTCTTCAGGTTGATTACCCCATTCATGTCAGTAGCCTAATTGATCCCAAGGAGCATAGGATAGGATTGCTATTATCCACAATCTCTGTTACTTCAAAATCCTCTAGTTCGCTCGCACCTTTGACACCAATGTTTACCGCCTGCAACCTCCCCATTGGGATGATTTTCTGTTGATTCACCATCCTTAACTGGATCGAGGACCACTGAAGTGCAGGTCTCCCCATTATTTCCCATGTTTGTTTTGGCAAAACATTCGCGTCAGACCCCAGATCCAAGATAACTTGGTCCATTTCGTATTCCCCTATCTGCGCAGTAAGTCTCATCTCACATCTAGTCCTTTCCTTATTCTTACCAAGATTTCTAACTACACGTGGTTTGCTAGTAGTGATGTCCTTACCAGTGCACCGATTTATCAGTTCCTGCAGTCCCTTCACAGCCTTACTATTGTGGAGAAGTTTCATGCAGGTCTCTAAGAACATGGTAATCATGGATGGGTCCATTTCTTCAATTGGTTTCTCCTGACTTGCTGAGGTAGAGGCCTTAGTGAAGCTTTTCTTTGCTTCCATAAATGTTTGTTTTGCGCACTCCAAATCAAAGCCATTCTCCTTTCTTGGTGCTTTGCGGATTCATTCACCTTCTGAAGGCTGCTTCCCTTTATCCTCCCCAGTGGTCATTCCGTTCTACGACATAATTTTTATCTTGGGGTGTTCCTCACGAGGCTCAGTCCACATCATCTGAAGGTTCTGCGTCGACTGCGGCAGTTGCGCCCCATTTTCATGAATCGTAGCCAAAAATATAGGGCAATCCTTAGTTGCATGGTCAAACTGAGTACAATAGCAGCATGACAGTCGTCTTGAATTCAGACAGTCTCTCACTTAGTGTCCTGATCCTCCACAATCGTATCAAATCAGCTGCCCTTGGCCTCTACCAGCCCCCCCTCCACCTTGGCCTCGGTTGCGCCCCTGATACTCACCTTGCATTCCCCCAACGCCTTGGTCCAAAGGCCATCTTTATCCCTACACCCTGTATGCAGGTGTCCTGTCCATCATTAATTCGTAACTACGGCAATTGCACACATCATGACCTACTGATTGACAGAAATTGCAGAAGAATTGTTGTGGGATCTGTACGAATTTTTGCAGCAAATGACAGTTGTTAGTCACATGTTTCCCAACTACTTGGAATATAGCACACCATAGCACGAGCACTATACTTAGCCCTGCCGTAGCCTATGGCCTTAGAGGCATCAGTCCCCCTGCTGCAACATAGTTCACAAAGATGGGACAATGATCCCTGTCATGCCCCTGACCTTTGCATTTCAGGCACCAGACTTCTTCACGTGCCTCCAGTCGAGCTGTTTTGTCTTTCTTTAGACTTTGCATTTTGAGGCAAAGGTTCTGCAACTACGCGTGAATCGGCTGAACCCCCAGGTTAGCATCCTACATGGGTGTCTCATGCAGTCTCATCGCGATTTCTAGAGCTTCGGCCTGGGTCCCAATCTTCTGTTGTGATAGTGAAACCCTTAGGTGGGGTAGGAGTGAGGCCACGAACCATTCACGGTGTTGCCCATCAGTTAGGTTCATGTTGGCTTCATGGATCGTACACTTCAATCTCTGATCCAAATCCTAGGGCGTATCCCCAGGCTTCATTATGATCTCCTTGAATCCCACAATTGATTGCACTTGAGACTTAGGTCTACTGAATTCTCTACTCAGTGCAATCTGGATATTTGCCAACATGGGCGTTGGGTTATCAGTAATGTACTTAATGTACCACGTTAGTGCGCGGTCCTATAAAGCACTAGTCATCCATGATACCCTGAGCTTCCCATATAGCCTTCGCGACAAACCAAAATTGGTTTGGATCTTTATTTCCTACTTCCTTGAATACAGGTAGCTTTACATAGTTCACCCTATTGAACAACGATGGAGGTGGCAGTGGTGTGGGCAATGGGGTGAGTGGTGGAGGTGAGGATGGAGGTGGTGTAGGTATTTGCAGGAACCCTTTTCTTGTCAACTGAATAGCGCTCAGTGGAGAAGACTACACTGCTCCTTCGTCGTCACGCAAAGGAGGTTCAATTAGCAGGCTATACTCAGGATCTTTTCTTCCTCCATACCTAAAAGACCTTCCAGTTCGCGTAGCTCCAAACATTAAGGTAACTGCATGAGCCTCTTTTCACACAAGAGCATCTTAATCTAAGTATTTAGTGATTTCAAATACTTACCTCGCGGTCCTTTGAATAAGCGGTGCTCTGCTTCGCTGTAACTGATAGAAGTATCAACCGCGGACTCTGTAAAAAATCCTCCTATGATGTGGTCAAGCCAATGGTCGACAATGTGTGTGATCTTATCTTCAGAGGCTTCCAATCTCCACACTAACTCAATGTCCAAACAATCAGATTGTCAAGCCTCCACCTCCCTTGGTCGTTTTCCAAATTCGCGATCCACTTGTATAACTCAACCAGGAAGGAACAAAAGAAGATTTCGTGTATTTCTGTGTACAAATATCTGTCCAACCATTGTTCTTTCATCAATCACAGATTCTTGTTCTCTTGCGTCGCGAATTCATGGATCTTTCTATCCAACTAGTCTTCAATCTCTTTCTTAGTTGGATTCCAATGATGCGACATCACACATCTTGTTATGCAGATCCTGGTCCCGGCAACAAAACCATTTGTTGGCTTGATGGGCCCTGACTCAGGTTCAGCATTAGTTAGCCAAGAAAATCCCTACACTACTGGCCCTTTCGGCATCAGTCTGTGGAGCGTAGACCGAAGCCTCACCTGAAGCAGTATGGGGGGATGCAGGAACCAAGTTTTTGCACCCTGAGATGGTCATGATGTCGGTTTTATACTTTAAGCCCTTCTATTGTACAGATCAATAAGCCTTTAGGGCTTATCGATGTACTTTCTCTTCTGTCTCTTAGAACCATCGTGAAGGTATATGACTGTCCTTCGTGTAACCCTACCCTATGGATCAATTACTTACGTGCCTTTGCTATTGTGTTATTGTATAATTTCCTGAATTAGCTTAAGTGTTCACCAAATTTACCATGCAATTAAGATTATCTTCGCGTAGACATTTATCATTATTTGGATTCATATAACAGATAGAAACATATACATTCATGCATCAAATTAGCATTATAACATAAAACTATAAATTAACATAATCACATGCGATCCCCAGAGGAAAAATACACAATAATTTCATAATACTTCTCTTTATTGATGATTCAGACTCTCAATACAGACTCTATCCGCCCTGCGCACACAGCTGCAAGGGTCTGCGCACTCAACCGCGGACTTCTACCCTAGGCCTCTACGCAGTCAGCTGCAGAGCCTCTTCCTACACTAAGACTCTTGCTCTTCGCTCTTTACAGACTCATCTAATACTTCTACTTCTCCTACTTCTTTAGACTCCTCTAAGACCTCCTTTTTATACAATCCCATGGTTCGTGAACCAAGGGTGGATCTCTAAAACCGACACAACCTATCTAGACTAATGGGAGGAAAACCCTTTTTGGCTTTAGATATCTTCATGCTCCGTAACCACAAAATGTGGAGACTTTACATTTCTTTATACAAACTTTGGGACTTCTGCCCCAAAACTTGGTTTTTTAACCCCAAAATTGACCCCCAGGGGACACGTTGCCAATAGGGCTCTTTAAGGGGATATGCTGGGTCGAACATAACCTTTATCTAATAACTCCCAAAGCTATATTTTTAGTTCAATCAGCTTAGGGATACTTGTCTTGTCAATTTAGTGTCCTAAATCGCTCTACATAAATTATCAATCCGGGTATCGTAAACTGATGAAGTGTAGTGCACTATATGTGCTTGTTAACCTTTCTCTTACTTCGTTGTTTTATAGTTTATGTTGTTTTTGGGGGTTTTGTTTCTCATGCCTAGAGAAATTAATCTAAGAAAGAAAAGTTATGCTTCTAGACGAAAATCTCTAAATGTTAATGGACAACTAAATCTAATGACTTTTAATGCTAAAATCTAATTTCTAAAGAAGGGAAAAAAAGAAATGAACATTAGATAAAAAAAAATCAAAACTTTGAATAGTTAGATTAATCTAAGCTGAGAAAATGTCTATGAAATGAAAGCAAGAATTATAATAGCTAAATGAAGTGTTTTATCACTCTGCTATATAATTTTGGGAGAACTACCTCCTTGTGATAGCATTTGGAGGGATCCAATACTTCATTGTTCTAAAACTGAAAATGAAATTACAACAAACTTAAATGAAAGACTAAGACTGAAAGTGAAATTGCAACTAATCTACTATAACAAATAAATGAAGTGTTTTATCACTCTGCTATACAATTTTGGGAGAACTACCTCCTTGTGATAGCATTTGGAGGGATCCAATACTTCTTTGTTCTAAGAAAAAGTAAACATAAAAATGTAGAGAAAGACTCATTCATAAATGAAATACTTCACCACTTAGTTTTAAGATGAACCATCAACTAAAAGGGCTTTCGGAGATATTCACTTATAACATGAGTTATTAAACTAACATCAAATCTACTGTGTGCTCTAATGTTCCAGGCACCAATTAGAAAATAGGACTACTTTCTTGGACTATTTTATTAAGCATAGATTACATAGTTAAACAAATCTACAATCAACCTATTGAACACACTTGCATGAATGGAAATTCTAAACTATTAAACTTGAAAACAATCATGAAAATAAAATGACATACTTGAATGAAATCAAAGCAAAATTACAAAATAAAATATACTCTACCTTACATTCTAATATGCTCCATGACATCTCCTACTTCACATCTCCTTCCATGTTCATAACTTCAAAGCTTTATTCAAATTCTTCAAAATTACAAAGTACAACAAGTTGAGCTAACAAAGTTTACAAAGATTTTAAATAAAGGAGAGAGATCTCCTATTTATACAAAAATATGAGAAGTCATCTCATTAATGAGAGTCCATGAATCTCTCCCCATACCTCTAGAGTTATAATCAAAATAGTAAATGATAAGACACATGTCTTCTTAGAGTTTCAATACAAATAGGAAATGTGACACATATCCTTATGATCCCATGATCCTCTGCACTCAAATTCGAATTTGGCGTTAGGATGCCACATAAAGGTCTTCTAGAAGCTTCCTTTTGACCTACACATGTCAACAATCTCATCCCACTTGTTAGGTATAAGCATATGCACATTATTTTCTAATTTTTAACTTCACTTAAAAATGCTAAGAATTAATAGAGTTTGGAGAAACATAAATGTGACCCAATAATGATGAAAGTGAGATGAATGTAGTGACATGGTAGTGAAATGAAAGTGAAATGGAGGTGATATAATGGACATGATAGTGAAAGTGTAATGGAAGTGAACGACAATTTCAAGACCCAACATACCCCCAACTGAAGCTATTGCATGTCCTCATACAATATATATTACATTAATTCTTTTGATCCTTGAGCTTTGGCTTAACTTTGCATGATATCATTTGATAACTTCATACTTCTGCAAAGTGTTTTACTTGAATTGCAACATGGTTGGTTCTTGTGTTACAATCATATTTTGTTGTTGCATTCTATTTTGATCTTTGAACTTTACATAATGATAATTTGATTATTGTTGCAAATTATATCTTTATTGGATTACATCATGGTTGGTTCTTGTGTGATAACTATGATTATATTTGTATCCAATTATCCTTTAAGCACTTTTGAAAAGCTATTGTATGCTCATAATAATAATGTAATAAATAATATATTTTGAAGTAGGGGGGCTTCTGAATATGATATGAACATGGAAAGTTATGAATATGAATGTATCCCCCCCCCCCCAACTGATGGTATTGGCAATTTTATGAAATGAGGAAGAGAAATGTTTTTCTAACAATTACCATTCTAGGTTTTTATGGAATTCTATGGTAAAAGGTTAGAAAATTACGTACTTTAACATACCCTTTGGAAATGGATGAGTTGTATGTGTGGTGGCTACAAAATTCTGATCATAATGTTCTTCAAGTGGCTGGACAAAAAGGGTCATGGATAAAAAAGTCAAGATGACTTTTATTGCTTCTACTAAAACTTGTTGAATCTGCTCCAAAATGCTGAAAATGACAGTCTTCATGTTTTCAAAACTCATTAGAACAATTCCTACGATGTGAATAGATGTTCTGATGTCAAACATAGCAGGAAGTTGTTGACTTAGTGGCCATTAATGGATGCCACTAGTCAACACAAGAACTCTCACCATTGATGATAATGAGAGTCAAGATGCTGAAACACATCTTTCTAGGTACAAATAAATTTGCCAATGTCGAGTCACCTAGAAGATTCGATGAACAAGGGACATTAATGTATTCCCATTGTTTGTCGGCATGAGGATTTGCCATTATGGCATACAAGCCTCAAGGTGATTTTGCAAGGAATTTAGGCTCAAAGGACTATGGACTCAATAATTAGCATTGAAGTAGGGTTTATTTGTGAAATGAAAATGATAGGAAAGGGAAAATGAAAATGGAAGATGGAAATGGATAGTAGTAATGACAATGAGCAATAACCATGTAACTGAGCCTCTTGCTTTTATTTCTGGGTTAGGAGTGGACAAAAAGTAATGGAAAGTGTATGTGAATGTAAATGGAAAATATGAAGGTAATGAGGTGAATGGTTTATTGTGAAGTATGGATGTAATGGAGACAATAGTATCTAAAAGTTTTGCATGTGCTTGGATCTGATTTTGCATAAGCATGTGCTCATACATTGATGTTTCTTCTTTGTTGCTGATCATCCTCTTATGAAACAAATTGGTCTCTAAGAGAGACACTATCCACTTGTAGTCATTTGTCCTTCCTCCTTGAAGCTGCAAAAAAAGCTAATACATCTTCTGCAATGGAATGCAAGACTATCAAAAGAGAGAGGTGATCAATCTCTCTAGTTATGATATTTACACACAAAACTAAGAATTCGTATTAATGAAACAAGTTCACGAAGGAAAACCAAAAGAATTTATACCTGCTTTGGAATTAGTGTCTCAAGTTAATTATTATATATTTTGAGCAATTTCTTCATTCTTGACTATTTCAAAATCTGATGATGGATTTTTCATTGTTTAGATCTCGTCGATATCTTTCCAACAACACTTGAATTATCGAAATCTGATTTTCTATGAGAAAGTTATGTTGATTTGAACAGTGAGGTTTTTCGGCTGTAGAATTGATGTTTAGCTACGGAATGGCTTTCTAGCTACAGAACCTGCACAGTTTCTGTAGCTAAAAATCTTGAACAGAAAGTTAGCTATCCATTTTTCATCATCAGTCCAAAATTAATCAATACCTTCCAGAAAAATGACCAAATAATCTACTTATTTCATTGATTCAATTTTTATTTTATTTTTTAACCACCTATGAACCTTTTGTTTTGTTCTCATTTTACTCCTTGAAGTCAAACATGTGGCAACATAGTGATAACACACACTCAAAATTACTGCCTTGATGTTTTCCAAGCTACCCATGTAGTCGTTTTTCCCTCTTGACACTTGGAACCTGCAAAAGCGTGAAAGTAGCTGCGAAACAACCGATTAGCTGCGGAATGTGGGTGTGTTCCGTAGCTAAAAGACAACCAAGACATCAGCTTTTTAATTTAAGTTATTGGAAAATAAATTTTATGCAGCCAAGTATCGGGAAGAAATTCCAAGACTGCAGCTCGTGCACTTGGATGAAAACAGAGTGATTGCGTAAAGAGGACTATGTATGTGCAGTGAAACAACTGGTAGAAAAAAAAATGACTATGGATATGGATATGGAATGACATAATAGATGGAGGTAAAAATGACTATGAATATGGAATGGAATAGAGTAGTTGTATGCATACAATGTGTGAAAATAGAGGAAACAAAATGGCTGTACACGTAAACAGAGTGACTGTTATACATAGAGGATACGAAATCAGAGTGACTATGTGTATAGATTGTTTGTATGCACGAAATGTACGAAAAATGAACTGATTGTATGCATAAAAAGGCTGTGGGAGTATAAGAGAAAAACTTGGTGTAATAAATGAGAAATCAGGGTTTTGAAGAGTCGTATTCAAATGGGTTATGTTATGAATCTAACTGTTTAACGGGTGTGCTGGAGAAGTTTGGTTAAGCACAAGTCATTGAGTTTAAAACAGAGATTGCATGAATCGAATTGGATTCTTAGACGCCATATGGATTGAATGCCACAACATGATTAGTTTTCAAATTGAATTTTTATTTCTCAAGTGTGTTGTGTTCAAATAGTGCTCTGTTCATTTAATAAAAGTCATTTTTTCCTCACGCAGCATGCCAAATGGGGCTCCAAATAACTAGAAAATTCTCCCAAACCGTTGTGAAATTCTCCAAACCATTTCTGGGTTATCTAACCGACCCCGTTCTCTAAAGCACCCATGTTTTTGTTTTTCTTAATTCATTTTTATTTGGCTAGAATTTTCGTTTAAAATTTGACATTTTTTACAGTTCTGCGTTTTCTGGAAATGGTGTATGGATTAGCAGGCACACTAGTGGATCCCAATTACCAAGTGCATGGATCACATTGTATATTGGCTCAGACTCATTGCCCTCCACTGAAATGAGTAGCCAAGTATCCACAAAAGAAAACTAAGGATTTGTTGGGATTGATGTTTTTGTTAACCCATTTCGCTCATGTCGTGAGAGCCTTTCTGTAGGTTTCAAATACATTCAATTCAGTGTAGACATAATCTCCTTCTTGGTAGTAATCCTTCCCCTTTGAAGTTTTTTTTCATGAGTCCACCAGTGGCCTGTATTGAAGACAATAACATTTGCTTCCTTGAACTTTGGAGCAGAGCTTTCAATCAAGTCCAGCCTCAAAGTTTCCTTCTTTGTTCCATTACCATCATCCAGAAAAGGAGCCCTCACAAATTTCAAAAATGCATACATTATTTTGAAAGCCACACAAGAGTTTTTATTTCAACATAACAGTCCATGCAATTTGATCTGTTGAATTTTCACATTTGATTTTTCTTTTTTTAAATGTTCTTGCAGGTTTGTTTCAAGGCCAAAGCTCAAACAAGAATGCAGGTTTTCTATTGAGGCTGTAGTGGAAACTAGGATTGGAGATAGCCATTGGTTGTTTCTTTTTTCTTTTCTTTTTTTCTTAAATTGTGAATTTTTATAAAAATGATTAATGGTTCTCAATTTCAGGCAACTAAGGCTTCAAAGTGAATGTACTAGAACCTGAAAATAGGACTTTGACTGTGGTCTTAAGCTGGTTTTTTTATCGATCTGGGCTAGGTGACTAGGATAGAATCCATGTCGAGATGATTCCAGAGATGCCCATGTGGTCGGTTTCTTCGTTTGACGCCTATAACCTACTAAACCATGGAAGTAGCTACGGAACACACAGTTAGCTGCAGAATAGGGCTGCGTTCCGTAGCTAATTTGCAAAATATTATTAAACAGGACACAACGTTTTGAGGGTCACTACAAACCATAACCAGTCAATCTGGACAGCTGAACCTATCAAAGTAGTTGGATTTTTTTATTTTTTGTTTTTTTTTCATTAAATCAAATGAAATGATGATTTTTTTTTTTTTTTAATATAGCAATTCTTATGCTGATCCTCCAAATCACACAAATTGCAGGAGGAGAGAATACTCGATAAATTATTATTATTTTTTAAATGTAATAAATAAGGTCTCCTAATTACACTTCCCTTGCAACGACGCCAAAATGTCTAGTCAATTTAGTGCCCTAAATTTCTCTACATAAATTATCAATATGGGTATCATAAACTGAAAAATTTTAGTGCACTATATGTGCTTAGTTAACCTTTCTCTTACTTCATTGTTTTATAGTTTATGTTGTTTTTGGGGGTTTTGTTTCTCATGCTTAAGGAAATTAATCTAAGAAAGAAAAGTTATGCTTCTAGATGAAAATCTCTAAATGTTAATGGACAACTAAATATAATGATTTTTAATGTTAAAATCTAATTTCTAAAGAAGGGAAGAAAAAGAAATGAACATTAGATAAAAACAAATCAAAACTTTGAATAGTTAGATTAATCTAAGCCAGCAAAATGTCTATTAAATGAAAGAAAAAATGATAACAGCTAAATGAAGTGTTTTATCACTCTGCTATACAATTTTGGGAGAACTACCTCCTTGTGATAGCAGTTGGAGGGATCCAATACTTCATTGTTCTAAAATTGAAAATGAAATTGCAACAAACTTAAATGAAAGACTAAAACTGAAAGTGAAATTGCAACTAATCTACTATAACAGCTAAATGAAGTGTTTTATCACTATACTATACAATTTTGGGAGAACTACCTCCTTGTGATAGCATTTGGAGGGATCCAATACTTCATTGTTCTAAGAAAAAGTAAACATAAAAATGCAGAGAAAGACTCATTCATAAATGAAATACTTCACCACTTAGTTTTAAGATGAACCATCAACTGAAAGGGCTTTCGAAAATATTCACTTACAACATGAGTTATTAAACTAACATCAAATCTACTACATGCTCTAATGTTCCAAGCACCAATTGGAAAATAGGACTACTTTCTTGGACTATTTTGTTAAGCATAGATTACACAGTTAGATAGATCTACAATCAATCGATTGAACACACTTGCATGAATTAAACTTGCATGAATGGAAAATCTAAACTATTAAACTTGAAAACAATCATGAAAATAAAATGACATACTTAAATGAAATCAAAGCAAAATTACAAAATAAAATCTACTCTACCTTACATTCTAATATGCTCCATGACATCTCCTACTTCACATCTCCTTCCATGTTTGGAACTTCAAAGCTTAATTCAAATTCTTCAAAATTACAAAGTACAACAAGTTGAGCTAACAAAGTTTTCAAAGCTTTTAAATAAAGGAGAGAGATCTCCTATTTATACAAAAGGATGGGAAGTCATCTCATTAATGAGAGTCCATGAATCTCCCCCTATACCTCTAGAGTTATAATCAAAATAGGAAATGTTAAGACACATGTCTTCTTAGAGTTCCAATACAAATAGGAAATGTGACACATATCCTCATGATCCCATGATCCTCTCCACTCAAATTCGAATTTGGCATTAGGATGCCACATAAAAGTCTTCTAGAAGCTTCCTTTTGACCTACACATGTCAACAATCTCATCCCACTTGTTAGGTATAAGCATATGCACATTATTTTCTAATTTTTAATCACAAATTCACTTAAAAATGCTAAGAATTAATAAAGTTTGGAAAAGCATAAATGTGACCCAATAATGATGAAAGTGAGATGAATGTAGTGACATGGTAGTGAAATGAAGGTGAAATGGAGGTGATATAATGGACATGATAGTGAAAGTGTAATGGAAGTGAATGACAATTTCGAGACCCAACAATACTCATTTTTTAGGGGCTTTGGAGACTGGGGCAACTCCAGGGACCAGTTTTATGGTGAAATCAAGGTTCCTTTTGGGTTGTAGTCTGGGGATATCTTCTGGAAACATGTCTTTAAACTCTTGGATCACCGGTATTTTCTCCAGGACTAATACTTTATCTTTGGAGTTTGTATACCCTACTTGAACCGCATAGATTTGACAGCCTTTACGCATGCATCTTGCTAGTTGGTGGGATGTAACAAGTCGTAATTTGACTTCTCTTTTAACACCCTGAACTTCTATTCTGGTACCATCATTTGACAGAAAATTAATAGTCTTATCCTTACAGTTCACTAAGGCCCACTGTCGTTCCAACTAGTCCATGCCAATCAGGACATCATAGGAACCTAATGGTAGTATATTTAAATTTGTCTTAATCTATTGTCCGACCAATTTTATTTCACAGTCTTCTATTTTTGCACTTACTCTTCTTTTAGTACCTGTGGCTAGTTGAACCAACCACGGGTTCTTAAATTTTGAACTTTTTAGATGGCATAAATCAACTATTCTGGGACTGACATAGCTCAAGCTAGCACCTAGATCTATTAAAATGGAAATAGGGTGATTGGATATTTTACCTTCGAGTTCCACCATCGAGGGTTGATAATCTTCTTGGTGATCTTCCAATGCTACATTAATCCGGGGTATGTTTCGGGCCATATCACCAACAGTGGAAGCTTCATGAACATTTGCAACAGGTTTTGTTCTCCCTCTATGAGGGAAATTCTTGTAGTAATGGGGTTCCCCACAACCCCAACATTGCAAGGGAGGTTTAGGAATCTGACTAGTTTCCAGCTTACTTGATGCTTCATTTTGTTTTATTTCATTCTGAGGTCTGTACCTCTGTTGATTTCTATTAGCAGATCCATTTGGTCCCTTTCGTCCTGGATATCTGGTACCCGCAGTCTTCATGTTCTTATTATTTATAAAAAAATTCTGCCCTTTCTTACTTAGCCAACTTTTATTAACTTCGCCCTTATGTTTCATTTGTTGGTAGCAGATCTGAGCCTTTCGAACTGCTTCATCCATCATTCTTGGATTATCAAATTCCAATTTCTCCTTCATGAAGGCAGGTAGGCTGCTGATAAAGCACTGGACTTTAGCCTTTTCATCCCAGATGTAAGGAACATATCTTAATAGAGAGGTGAAATTGGCTATAAATTCATCCATAGTTTGTTGTCCTAGTTTCAAGTCATGAAACTCCTTTGCTTTATCATCATAGAACCACTCAGTCAAATATCTATCCTTGAAATGCTTTTGAAATTTCTCCCAGGTGACCTCATGCTCATTGATCTCTTTGACTGTCTTGATTTCTTCCCACCACAGGGTGGCCTTGCCTTGCAGCTGATAAATCGCTAACCTTGCCCTCAAGTTGTCATCATATTCATATATTTGAAAATATTTATTCATATTAATTAACCAGGCCTCCGCCGCTTCTTCGGCCTCACCATTATATATCGGTGGTTTAATCTTTTTGAACTCCCCTTGGAGTTTTGTCTTCTGCCATTTTAGTCCCTTTTTACTAGAGGCGTTATCTGATCCTTCTTCATTACCAGTTTGTCCTCCTTCAGACTCCTGATGTTCCTCTTGTTGTCTGCGAGATTCAGTCCTGTTTTCTTCTCCTTGACTAGGGTCTAGATTCCTTTGATTATGCCTATCTGACAGGCTTTTCATAATATTTTCTTGTTCCAAGTGTAATCTCTCATTATCAGCTCACAGACTCTACATCTCTTCTCGTAACTGCTGGACTGTTTCTAATAAAGCAGCATTGGTACTTGGATTTGCTTCTCCGAGCTGTACCCATACCTTTGGGTTATGTCCTGCAGTTCCACCGGAAGGGGTGGATCCTACTCCTTGTCTCCTGTTGCGTCCGCTGCTTCTCTGTGCATCATAACTATTTTGTTATTTATACACTCATTCACTCAGGCCTCAGTGTAGTACCCTGAGGGCTCTAATACCAATTGTCACAACTACTTAACAATATAATCATAGATTAAAAAAAAATTAATCACCATAACCATGGTAAACAAGGTCTCAATCTCATGGTTAAAGATATTGCAATATATATATCGAAATGTTAATAGTTCACATTATGGTAATTGTTTATTTCTCGTAATCCAGGTTATAATACTCCACAGATTACACGTACTACCAAATCATATCACTCATGTTTTTAGATCTATGGACTGATACACCTTACACATGTTTTAAATGTTCTGCAATTAAATTTGTTATGTATGTTAGTCCTTACAATCTCCTAGGCTGAAAAGGAAATCGACAAGGGTAACCTCAAACCACTTCAGCTCAGTAGCTAGCCCTACTGAGCATGAGAGGGATCTCTCTAAGTCTCTTATCAATGATATGACTTTAAAGAAAATGAATTTTAGGCTAGATATGTGTATTTGTTTGTGAAAAATTGGTTTTTTAAGGATTTGCTGAACTTAGGGTTTGGAGCCACAAGTAGGTCTAGGCTGTGGGAATATAGGAGCAAACATAAGAAGGAGCTAGATGTTAGAAGCCATGGTGTAATTTGAGTATTTTTCAGTGTAGTATACAAGATATAGTGGAAGAAACTAATGAGCATAAATAAACATGATTTCATTAGCTTAGGAAGACAAAACACATAACTATGAAAACCAGATAACAGAGCTTGAAAAACAAGAATTCTGAGTATTTTATCACAAGGCATTCATAGAAAGAAGAGATATAATGTAGATAAAGATGTTTAGACCATGAGAAAACAAAAATAATGAAGTACAAGCACCATGAACTCACTGGGCTAGAGTTCCTTGAAAATAGCTGCAACCTGTGTCTGTATTAGCTGAAAGATGATTACAATGCAAGCCTCCTTTAAAAAAGGTTCAACCTTCTTCTCCTGAGGAGCAATGATACATATAGACTCTCCTAGACCACTTTCCCACCTTTAGGAGTCAAATTCCTTGGTGGAGGAATTGACTCGAAGATTCTCTCAACGAACAGGTGAGAGTGAGAAGGTGAAACTCAAACACTTCATGAAGAGTTTGTTTAGGAGTTTTCATCTTTTATGAGGCCTAATAAACATAAAAAAACAACCTATGATGTACATTTATTCATGCCTACATCACCTAGCCTCATAACTAGTGCCATTACATAGATAATCTTGACTTTGACCAAGTCAGACTGAAAACTAGAAATTTTACACAGTGAAATTTTTCAAATAAAAACACAGAAAGTGTAGAAGCGCAGTGCCAACTTTGAGCTAATTTTCAAGTACCTTTCAAGAATTCAAATGAAAATCTAAGAGAACAGTCAACTAGCCCTTCAAGTCCAGTTTCCATAACAGTTTGAATTTTTGAATTTGGAGCACGGGAAGACCTTCAAAAATCCATTCTCCCAAGGTCACTCCAGAAGCGTAGCGCCTGTCAAAAAATGGGTCAGAATGCTAGATTTTTGCCACCTTTTTGCACTTTTCTCCCAAACTAAGCCACCTCTGCAAAATCTGGGCAAATATATTTTTAGATGATGGAAAGACCTTTCCAAAAATGTAGACCTTTCCTCAAATGGAGGCTAAGGAAAAAGCGCAGCGCCTTGGAAAGGCTAAATTTCTGAATTCAGACCAAAATTTGCCAAAAAACTCAAAATGCTTAGAATTAGCTCAAAATTGGAGGGAAGGTGTAAAAATTAGTTTATGATAGCTTCATGGATGCTTCAATAAGCATCTCCAAGTTTCCCTCATCCTTTTGATCTTTTTGGGTCTCCTTGTGCTTGTTTTTAAGTTGTTTCACTTTGACATTGGCGATCACGTTTTGAGCTTGATAATGATGCGCCATGTGTTTGAGCATTTGATTATCTCTGTTTTCCTTCTCCAGGAGCTTCTCTAAGTGTTCATTTACCCTATTGAGCCAATATTCTTTATCTTGATGTACCTCTAGGGCAATCCTTTCCTCTAGGTCAAGATCTTCATTAAGTAATATTTGTTTTTGTTCCTCTTGCAAAGCTTCCTTGAGACCTCCGGTTCTTGGTCTTTTCCTTTTCCCTTTCACCTGTGATGCTTCAGGCTCACTTGATGTCATGACCTCCTTACCTTTACCAATTTGTTGCATTAACTTAGTTTCTTCCTTTTCTAGGATCAACTCTTTTTCTTTGAGTTGATTGTTTTCTTGTTCAAGGAATGATATAACGTACTTTGCCCCTTCCATATTTATTGCCAGCTCCTTGATTTGGTAGTCTTTGTCCCTGATAGTCTGCCTCATAATTGAAGTCTCATTTTCCTCCTTTAAATCAATAATCTCAAATTCATGCTCAACTGTCTCCTTAGCCTTTGTTGCTGATACCTGCTTTGTCGATGAAGAAGGCTTGGCCCCTTTCTCTTTGTGAGAATAAAATACAAGCCTCTGCCCTTTCTTATACACTTTGGTCACCTCTGGCCTAGGTAGCTGAATCTTCTCTGTTGTTTTGCTAGATGACCCCATCTCTATTTGTTGTTTTGGTGTGCTTGGGGACTGAGATGCTGCATTTTCCTCATGCCATTTTAAAGCTGTTTCTAAAAAGGCTTCCCAAGCCATACCCCTCTCTACCAACTGATGAAGGACAATGGTTTTGATGAGATTGTGATGAAACAAGCTTGGAGAGTGCTCTTTGTCCTTCAACTGTATCTTCTCAAACATTTTTGAAATACTCCTGAACAAGTAATTGCACATGTTGAGTGGCTTTTGAGATGTGAAGTGCATCAAGAGGTGAATATGATATGCATACAACCTTGAGAATCTACCTTCACAGGTAAAGAACCTCATGATGGTCTTCATTAAAGGGGCATACTTCTCAAGCAAATATCTGAAAGGCATAAGGTGAGTATGTGTATCTCTGTATGGAGTCTTTAAGAAGGGCTTGTAGTTTTCAAGATCTAGACTCATTCCCTTGAACCAATATTCGCCATTGTTTGGTAAACCAGTTGCTAGTGAGATGGAGGCCATTGAGAAGCTAAACTCAATACCAACAATGACAGCAGTCTCCCCTTTCAAGTGTGTAGCTACCCAATCTGTCCGCTGCTCATAAAACCCTATTTCACTTACTCTTTTACAAAATTCCAAACAGTGAACATCCTCAAAGCATTGTTTGATGAAAGGATAGGAGTTGATTTGGTTGCAATCTAATGGTTCATATCTGAGAATCCCCCCTCCTTTGTGTTGCCTCTTTCTTTCTGGTGAAGATTCAATCTCCATGATGACACAAAGTCCTAGCAGCAGGAAGTGAAAATAGATGTGAGGTGAGAATGAAAATGAAGTGATATGTGAGAGATTTTGACAAAATGATGGGAGGGGTTTTGTGAAA
This sequence comes from Pinus tabuliformis, assembly GCA_031772625.1. Taxonomy (NCBI): domain Eukaryota; kingdom Viridiplantae; phylum Streptophyta; class Pinopsida; order Pinales; family Pinaceae; genus Pinus; species Pinus tabuliformis. Next base: position 579,173,689 of record CM062819.1, read on the forward strand.
GATGAGATGGCTTTGAAAAACTGATGGAAATGAGTGAGGAAAATAGTGAACAAATGTAGTTGCTGATAAGTGAGACCAAGAAAGTTTATGATGAGATTTGCCCAAAATAACTCTAGGAATGAGCTAGGGTTTTGTTTTTTTAGTGTTTAAACTTTGTTTGGAGGTGGATGGACTGGTCAAAATGACTCATCATACATGTGTGTAGGTGTAGAATGTCAATTTACATGTTTTGGAGATGAAAAGTTATGATGACCATTTCTACCCTAGCATTTCCCATGGAACTTTTGCTACAAACCCTAGCTTGAGAAATTATTGACATGGAATGCAAATGGGAAAGCAAATATAGAGGGAAATGATGTACTTACTTGTTCCTCAGCCTTAGAAAGCAATTTGACCAAGTTTGAAAGAAAAAATTTTGAATTTTGGGAAAATTTGGGTGAGTTTCGGGTACTCTGTCCTACGCATAGCGCGAAAGCGTAGTGCAGTTCACCTATGCGTAGCGCCTACCTCCAAAGCGCAATGCAGTGTATCGACACGCAGTGCCTTCAATTTTTGGGCGAGTGAGCTCGGTGATGAGGAGTGAATGAGACATGAATGAAAAGGTTTTGAGTCTTTTTGAGTTTATATAGGGGTAATTTCTTCACTTTTTCAAAAAGAGAAAAGAAACTAATCCTCCTTTGTGAACTGATTTCACTTTTTTGAAGGCAGATTTTACCTTTACCATTGCAAATGTGCTTTTTGCATCTCCTGAGTGCTGGTGCTTCCTTCTTCTGAAACTTTTGATGTCATGAAAATGTGAATAAATCATGTTTCAATTCTTCAACTCTTTGCTTTGTCATGTTTGACTTATTTTTTATTTTTTTTTATGGAAATGGTGGACCTTGGGGACCCTTGTGACCTAATGGATGACCTAAGACCTAATGGAATGATGATGATGACTTGACCCATTTTCATGGTGTATGATAAGCAACCAGCATGAGTGAAATTTCAGACAATGACTCCATCTTGGACTGACCATACAATGACCAAATTTGCTGTGTAAACCTAGTAACAAAAAAATTTGATGATGAAAGCCTGAAAAGATCATGATAAAAGCATTTTTTGATCCAGGTGACAGGCTAACAAGACTAACACTAACAATGTATGCATAGCTTATCATTAATTCCCCTTTACACTTGTTGGCTGGAATGCGGTGGGATGGCCGCTAGTTGTCAAGTCCTTTGTCCTACGGTTTCCATCTGTAATTCACAGCATCGTCTGATCAAAGGACTTCATCCAATGACTTACCGGGATCTGGGTTGCCTTGGTAACGAATTGGGTATGCCGCCCCTATGCCTAGTCATTTGTCTTGGTTCTGTTCTTGGAGCTCTACTCTGTGGAAACCTAGTTATGTCGACATTATCTTTCCTTAGGTCGCTTGGATTCAGATTGCTACGCCGCATGGATTGTTCGCTCGGAGCTCCACAGTTGCAGTTGTTTTGTCGTGGGTTTTTCCATGGTTGTTTCATGGGTTGCATATGCTCTACAGGTGACTATTACTAGAAGGGTAATTCATTTCATTTCCATATTTTTAGTTTACTACAGTGAATTTGGGGTTTTTCTTTTGCATCTCGTACTAAACGGAATACCTCGTTGCAAGGACCCCGACTATGGTTACTTCAACATTATGAAACCGTGGACAAGATGCTCCTAGTCTTGGAGATGGTAAGGTGGCTAAATGCTAAGGTTTTCTCCTCAATTGCTATGATCTTTTGTATTATCGCTTGGTTTGACCCTTTTGTTACTTTGCTATAGGGTAAGCTCTGCCCCAAGGAGCTAGGTGCACGTGCTCAAGCTCCCAATGTCGATTATCAAGGTTCTCGCCTTTATTTTGGCATTGCTAAACGGTATGAACGCCTTTCTTTGAAGTTTGATGGCTTGGTCTACTTGCATGTAGGCTTCTGAGCTCTATGCATGAGGGTCTTATTCCAGACTCAAATGGTTTTGGGTTATAAACCCTCGTTGGTCTCATGGGGTGGTCTGAGAGGTGACGGACTTCATTACTCTTTTCTTTTGGAGGGTTCTACTACCTGAGGGTTTGTTCGACCTCGCAGCTGTAATTGACATTCTGAATTAATTGTTAATATATATATGTTTAGTGGCATGGTCCTTCTATCTTTCTGTTACTTCCGAAAACAACACAGATCTGCTCACATGGTTATGCAACAATTTTCTTGTTATTTTTGTCTTTATAATATATGGTTAACAACAAGAACTCGTTTATTCTGGCAGTTTTTATTTCTGTTTGGCATACAATGTAGTTATTACTGTTTTTCACCCAAACCAACCCTACCAGAACTCGTCCCTTGGTGTCCACCCTGGACTGGCCAATGGGGTCAATCTGGAAGGTGACCTGACTGTGTCGAATCCCCATTCTTAATATATAGATAGTCTCTTGTTCATCTTTTTCAAAGGTTTTTCACTGTCGACACTGTTTTTTTGGTTTGTTAATTGATGTTCTAAAAAAATTATTAACACACGTTCCTTATTTAAAGATTTTGTCTCCTAGAGGGAAAACATTATAGTTATGCGCACTTGTATCAATTGTTTGCTTGTAAGTTATCATAGGCATGCATAACCCTAAAGGCTTCTTTCCACCGCAACTTGCTTTCTCAGATTATATGTTTGGTATTTGGTTCTGTTACAAAATGTAGTCGACGTTTTACTTTCCAGTAGCACAGTCTTGCTGTGAGGATAGTGATGGACTGCATAGACTTCTGAGTGTGCCCACTGTTTGCCTATAAGTAGGCCTATATTAACATTTATTCTTTTCTAAAAATCCCTTGTTTTGTTATGACAGAATTAAGTTATATTTCTGGGAGCAATTAGTTTAAATCAACATAGAATCTGCTAATTCTAATGGCATAATGCTAGGGCTTAGCAATAGAGGTTGTTCCATCATACATTATTTTAACCTTTGTTGGACTATGAACACTCTAAAATCATTAAACTAAGTTACACTACCCATATTGCGGTAACTAAGTATTTACAACCATATAGTCATTTTCCAAATGAATAATAACTTTCTTAATCCAATCATTGTATTCCACAGTCAATAATATAACAATATGCAATCATAACTATTAACAGGTTTCTACTTTTACCCAACAATCACATCATGCAATCATAACTATTAACAGGTTTATACTTTTACCCAACAATATAATCAGGTTTACGTTCTCCTACTTAACCGGGTTAAAATTCTTGTAGTAAACAAATAATCAACACAGATGCATATTTAACACTTATCTTCCATGGAAAGGATTCCCGGTATGAACCTCTCCACCCTACTAATGAGAGTTTGGCTATTACCTCCAATACTCTCCCCCCAAGCTCCTCTTCGTTCCTTGGATCAGTTGTCTGTTGCTTAGGCCTCAGGACCAGACGCCCAACCTTCAAAGATGACTCTTCCTCAGGGAAGTCACTCTTAAGGGTTTCTCAGTGAACTCTCGACAACAATTTGTTGCTTAGGCCTCAGGACTATAAGCCCAGCCAGCAAAGATGACTCTTCCTCAAGGAAGTCATTCTTAAGGATTTCCTAGTGAATTCTCGTTCAGCTCAAGGAATCTTTCCCATCATTCTTTTTGCCAACCCCTTTCCCCTCCTTCTCTCCTCCTTGTAAGGAAAGAAACAAGTAAGGGATAACTACTCCTAACCTCTGGTGAAAAAAGAGTTACTGAAGTTCATCACTAATTCCTTAAATCTTTCTTAGAGTCAATGGTAATATTTTCTTAACTTAATTTATTATTCATAACTAATAACACTATACTTAACCAAATTGTTTATGAGTTTTACTCAATGGTAAAAGTAAAATAGAAAAGTCCAAAATGACTAAAAGGTCTAGGAGTGTACAAGCACCCTGAAAAACCTCCAAAGCACTTAGATTGTGCAAAAATTACCTATCAAGTTTGTGATTTCAATAAATCCCCACCAAATTTTAAAAAAAATTGACAAAAAAAACCCACCTATCCAAAAAATATCACTAAAAACAACTCGTAAAAAAAATACACTTAAACACATAATTCTCAAACAAAAAAGACTCAACAACCACAACCATGAACTCAAAAAACAAAAAAAAAACAACAGCCATTTAATTTAACTTAATACCTCCGTGGCCACATATGGCCACTTATCCACAGCTTTTACCTCACTAAATCATTGCTTTTCAAAAGCAAGCAACAAGACAGGCTTGCAAATATTCCGAAACACCATACCGCGTCAAAATATGCCAGCTCACAGACTTGCCATACCTCTGTGTCGAGAACGATAACCCTAAAACAAACAGAAATACGAAGAGTTCGTTCGCAAAGTAAAAAGTTTATTTTCTACCTTTGCGGTAACTATCTCAATACATAAAAACTCGTCTTCAAAGTTAGTTGTTTTTAAGATTTGGTAGAAATTTATTTCCCGCATTTAGTACAATATCTATCTATATTTATACCCGAGTATAAAATATCATTCTGAAATGATTCAAAACATTTGTTTTTTTAAACAAGAGTATATCAGAAAAATAAAATTAATTATTAATTTATTATATAAATAAATAAATTTATTGATTAATTATTTTTTGTTCAATATAAAATAATAGATAAAATTGGAAATGATGTAAAACCGTTCCAAGGAAAGCACATTAGATAAAATTGGAAATGATGTAAAACCGTTCCAAGGAAAGCACATAAGCTCTTTACTAGAATTTTAGCTAGAGAGTATGGAAATTATTATATGATTTCAAATTATTTTTGATATTATAAAAAGATTTTTGGAAAAAACCATATTGCAAATATTTGGTTGATGAGTTTTAAATCACACTAGTTGGTTTAGAACACGTCAACCAAATATTTACAATGTAATTTTTTCCAAAAATCTTCTTATATTAACAAATTATGGTTCACAAAAACTTAAATTCAATTACTTTTAATATATTAAAATTTTATTTTATCTATATAAATAACACAATCACTCAAAACTGAACACTGATATATATTTCAAAAAGTAAACATCCATCTTTTTATGATTATGAAAATGTTGAACACTGATATATATTTCAAAAAGTAAACATCCATCTTTTTATGATTATGAAAATGTTGAACACTGATATATATTTCAAAAAGTAAACATCCATCTTTTTATGATTATGAAAATGTTGAAATATGGTTTGCATTGCTCAAATTATGATTCTGAGTATGGAAATTCATCTGAAATTAAAATGAAATTTAGATCAAATGACTACAAAATCCACCAGTATAGCTTTATTCCACGGTGCATAAGGCTGCCATGCCAGTTACTCTTTTTTGTTTGTTTGATAAATATCAGCCATACGTAGAACTGGAGAGGAATATTAAATTGCAGGTGAGAAAACACATGTGACTTAATAATACTTTTAGAGGAATATTAAATTGCTGGTGAAAAAAAACACATGTGACTTAATAATACTTTTTTACGATGTGTAAAAATAGTATTTCTTTTTGTTTTTATAAATAAAGTAATTAAACATTTTATGAATGAAAAATAAAATTTGTAGGTATATAATAGTTAATGATAAAATATACTGCTAAGAAATTTTATTTCTTTTTCTTATTAAACTGTATTACAAAAGGTAAAGTCAACTTAATCCAACTGACATCCAACATTTTATATGAGGAGTGATGTGTTTTAAAATTACAATTTGGAATAAGATTTATCATTTGCATGCTAAAAAATTATCATTTACAAGGTTTAATAATATGGTAGAGGTAAAATAAATTTATTTATTTATATGAATTTTAATAATAAAAAAATTAATTATTAATTTTGAAGATAATAATATTATTATTATTATCATTTAATTTTAAGGTTAAGGTTAAGGTAGACACCATATTAGTGTATGAGATTTTTTATGTTTGTGTGATAAGGGATTTACCTGGCTCCAATGATTTCACTACTAAGGCTATGGAGGCATACATACTCTACCTCTTTCATTTTAAACATACCACCTCTTAAGAAGAAACACATACTCTTAACCATTAGACTTACTATGATTATCAAAATTAATAAAAATATTATAAATTATTAGAAATCAATTAAATTAATCTTATATATTATTTATTTATTAAAATTATTCATTAATTATATAAAATAATTATTAAAACTTCTATTATATATTGCACTAATTCATTGGTTTATATATATATTTATTTAGTTTAATAATATGCTATACTTAAAGTATTCATTTATTAATTAATAATTTTAATAATAAATCAATATATATATATATATATATATATAAATACGTTTATTTTGGAATAGAGTTTTTACAATTCAGTATAATTATCAATAATTATTGTTCGATAGAAGATATTTAATGTCAATAGAATATTTTACAATATTCTTAATAGAGTGCACAAATAAATGGTCAAGATGTATTTCTAAATTAGTTATGAAACTTTTCCCTTTTAATTAAATTCATTAATTAAAAAAATTTCATATGAACAAGTATGTTATGAAATGAGTTATGGTTTTTTTGAGCATGTGGTATTGATGAGCCATGATATTGTATCAAAGGCTATTTATAATTTAAGAATCTCCATAATATTAAAGTGAATCTCCATGCTTAAAATCTTGATACATGTTTTTCTTAAATGTATATATGTTTAACTTATATATTAATTCTTTTTATCATTAGTAATAATAATTATTATTTTAAATAAATTTATAATTTGGTTAGCTTGAAATGTATTATGAAACAAGTGTTTTAATATTTATTATAGATTGATGTGTATTAGTATCATGGCTACAATAATTACTTTTATTTTGGTTATTAAAGTAAAATTAACAAGAATATAATAAAATAATACAAATTTATTAGCTTAATTGTGTATATTATTTATTTACTTTTATTTTTATTTATTAGCTTATTCTTGTATAGTATTTATTTATTTTTATTTGTCAAAATCATTTATTAAATATAGGGGCAGGTGGAGCCAGAAGGGTAATTCATCGCTTTGACCAAAAAAAACCAATTTCGCTTAGGGACTAAGATTAGCAACTAAGAACCTAGTGATTTCGCTTAAGGAATAAGGATAGCAACTAAAAACCTAGCAAAATTCTGCCCTATGGAAAGGTATTGATCTTGCAAAGGAATATGGATTCCAAAAAGTGTTGACCACAGGTGACTCATGGCTAGTAATCTGACAGCTTTCACAAGTGTTGTCAAAGAATACAGAGAACTTCCCACCAATGGCTTGAAGAATCACCGGGTTGGTGGAAAATTTTGATAATATCTCTTTCCTCCATCCTCGGATCTCTCAACATGGAGGCAGACACATTGGCTAACCAAGGGCCTCGATTGGAACAAGGAGTATTGATGCTCCAGGACAGAACAAGCCTACGGGCACCAATCCCATAAATTGAAACATTTAATGCAAATCCTTGGGAACCTAAATAATATGGATATGTCGTTAGTGACACTCAGGAGAATAAATACAAGTTGACATATAGGGATAGATCGCCACAGAGAGTATGACAAACGAGGACAATTAGGGAATGGGGCTATCAAATGCACGTCGTACCGCATGCATGGAGATACCCTCAACTGGATTGATAGCATACAAAAGGCGGCATGAGTTAAATCCTTTGTGATCGCCACAAGCACACTTGTTGTGGGAAGATCAGTTAATGGCGGAGAGGCTCATTATTGATAGAATGAATTTGCCCAGCGAGAGGTCAGGCTCACTACTAGGGAAATTTGAATTAAAGTTCCACTTGTATGAAGTGTTAATTACATTTGATAGCAAGGAATTCTCTTGAGAGGTCTGGGAGGACATAAATATCGGTGTTAAGAGGACTCTAGTAAATGGCTGGAAGCCAATCAATCTAAATACGTTGAGAGACAATTGGGCATTGGTGATGATGGAGAATAGGCTGGAAGCTAATCAATCTAAATACGTTGAGAGACAATTGGGCATTGATGATGATGGAGAATAGGCCAGAAATTGGGGAATTTGAGCAGTGGAAGAAAGCAACTTAGAAAATATTTAAAAATCTAATGGGAATGTGTGAGTTGTTGGAAAGGAGATAGGAGATAATGGAGAAGGAATGGAATGATAGAGTGAAGGTAATGGAATGTAAGCTGGACTGGAATTACACCTGTATGGAACAAATGATACCTCGTATGGAGTCACACATGGTGTTCTTGAAAACAAGGGAGAAAGAGGCAGCATGGAGCTCTGAAGAAGCAGAAAGAGGGACCCCCTAGAAACTAATTTGATATTGCAAGAAGCCGAGACTACAACAACAGTAGCAGGGAATGAAGTGACATGTGGCAAGTAGGAGAGGACTCCTGAGAAAGTAAGTAATTGATTAAGTTATGTGGTATGTTATATAGATATAAGAATTTTTTGATGTAATTTTGCAAAATTTATGGACAATATCAATGTAATAGTATAGAAAAAAAAAAACTTGCTACTCTAGCCAAAAAAGCTTTGGCTCTACTAGAATTTTGAAGCTTTTTGTTTATCTCTCATATGTAAATAAAACTTAGCATACAAACCAGCCTTTTGATATACTATAAACAGTTACTTCATTTTAAAAAATATTTATTAAATATATCAAATAATTATTCATCTTTTGATAATTTTATAAAAGCTTAATTTTTATCCCATATGAAATAAAAAATGATAACAATAATTAATTTAATTTTATATTAAAATTAGCATAGTAACAAATATTTGATAATTTATTAATTTTATTATATTATATTTTATTGGACAAAATTGTAATTACTTATTAAATGTGATTATCAAATCATGCATATGATATGAAATGAAAAATTATTATATGACGTTATGTTTGTAATTGAAATAGTTAAAATTGTATAATTTAATAAAGTTACTTAATTATTTTTAAAAATAAATATATAAATTGTAAAATAAATAATAATGAAATAGTTTAAACATGTAACACATTTCCATTGTCAAAATCAGGCCTAAGCAATTGAATTGAGTAGATTTTTTTTTAAATGGTAGAAAATATAAAAAGTTAAACTTTTCATTAAAATTTTGATAATTTTATTAATTTGAAAAAAAATAAATTTAAAAGCATTGTTTTATTATGAATTGATTACATATTAGTATAGATTCATTTTAAATACGGACATGAGTTAAGAGGAATCAAATTGTTTTAGATGAATTTTTCTTTTTAAAAGTAAAATTTGGAAAAAAAAATTTATATAACTCTTATCTCTTATGTTAGTGTCACTCTTGTTAGCATTTCACTTGGATCAAATGTGCTTTTACTATGCTTGTCGAGACTATCAAAATCATTTTTTTTATGTCGCTAGGTTTACACAACAAAATTTGGTCATTGTTTGGTTAGTCTAGAGACGAGGTCAATCTTTTGGAAATTCACTCATGCCGGTCACCTATCACACTTTTATGGAGGTGTCATAATAAAAACATGTCAGTCATCATCATCATTCCATTTAGTCTCAAGTCATTCATTAGGTCGCTAGGGTTTCCAAGGTCCATCATTTTCATGAATAAATCCAGTAGTGAATAGAGCATGACAAGCAGCTCTTAGGTATTGATTTGTGAATTTTCACACATTCATCATGTTCTCATGTTCAAAAAGTTCCAGAAGAAGGAGTTCCAACAGTTAGGAAAGTAAAAGGAAGGTCAGGTTTTCATTGGTAAAGGTAACTCTTTTTTCATAAGTGAAAAAATCATTTTTTAAAGGATGGTGGGTCTCATTTCTTTTTTAAAAAGAGAAATAATTTTCCCTATATAAACTCAAAAGTCCCCAAACTTGGTTCATGTACCTCCTATTCACTCTTGAGTATCGAGTTATCCCATCCAAGAGAGTAAAAAAATCGGTTTCTTAGGAAAATTTGGCAAAAATATTGAGGCGTTGCACTCAGGAACAAAGTGTCGCACTTAGAGCAGAGGCATTGTGCTTAGAAGAACTGCACTGTGCTCAAGAACAAAGTGCTGCGCTCATGACAAAGTGCCGAGAATTCACCCAAACAAATTTCATTTTTTGGCTTGCAAGCTTAATTTCATTGACTTCTAAGTGAAGAGACAAGTAAGTACACCATCATTATCCCTCATTTTCTTTTCAAAAACATCTCATGCCAATGATACTTCAAATTAGGGATTTTAGTGAAATTTTTCATGGGAAACGATAGGGTGATAATGGACATTTTTATTTTTGGTTTCTAAAACATGTAAAATGTTATCCTACACCTACATACATGTTTAATAAACCATTTTAACCATTCAATCCACCTCAAAACAAATTTGTACCCCTCAAAAAGTAAAACCCTAGTCCATTCCTAGAGATTTTTGGGCTTTTTTCATTACAAACCCTTTTTTTCCTCCTTGCAAGTAGATCACTCTTCCACTGTTTCTTCACTCATTTTCATCAACTTCCAAAGTTCATATCCACCTTTTTCAAACCTCCTCTATCATTTTGTCAAAATCCACCTTCACATCACTTCATTTCCATTCATACCTCACACTTTATTTTTCATTGCATGCTGCTAGGCTTTTTTGTCATCATAGAGGCAGAATCTTCACCAGAGAGGAAAATACATCATAAGGGAGGGAAGATCCTCAGATATGAGCCATCAAATTGTAATGAAATCAACTCCTATCCTTTCATCAAACAGTGCTTCGAGGATGTACATTGCTTGGAGTTTTGCAAAAGAGTGAGTGAGGTGGGGTTTCATGAACAATTAATAGATTGGGTGGCAACTCAGTTGAAGGGTGAAAGTGTTGTCATTGCTGGCATTGAGTTCATTTTTTCAATGGCCTCCATCTCACTTGCAACAAGGTTACCGAACAATGGTGAATATTGGTTCAAAGGAATGAGCCTAGATCTTGAATACTACAAGCCTTTCTTAAAAACACCATACAGGGAAAAACATGCTCACATTATGCCTTTCAGATACTTATTGGAGAAATATGCCCCTTTGATGAAGATTGTCATGAAGTTCTTTACATGTGAAGGAAGATTCTCCAGGTTGTATTCTTATCATATTCGCCTCCTGATGCATTTCACCTCTCAAAAGCCACTCAACATGTGTAACTACCTATCCAGGAGCATTTCCAAAATGTCAGAAAAGATACAAGTGAAGAACAAAGAGAACTCCCCAAGCTTGTTTCATCACAGTCTAATCAAAACTATTGTCCTTCACCAGCTTGTAGAGAAAGGTATGGCTTGGGAAGCCTTTTTGGAAACAACCCTAGAATGGCATGAAGCCAATGTAGCATCTCCGTCTTCTAGTGTGCCAAAACAACAAATGGAGGTGGGGTCCTCTGGCAAATCATTGGAGAAAACTCAAGTACTTAAGCCTGAGGTGACTAAAGTGTACAAGAGAGGACAAGGCTTGTTTTCTCTTCTCATGGAGAGAAAGGGGCCAAGCCTTGTTCATTGACAAAGCAGGGACCGATAGCGAAAGATAAAGACACAATTGAGCATGAGTTTGAGCTAGTTGATTCAGAGGCATAGGATCAAACTCCAAGCATGAAACATAAAATCAGAGATAAAGAGTATCAAGTCAAGGAGCTTACAATCAATATGGAAAGAGAAAATTCCCTGAACAAGAGAATAGTCAGCTCAAAGCAAAGGAATTGATCATGGAAAAAGAATAAGACAAGTTATTGCAGCAGGTTGGTAAAGGAAAATAAATCATATAATCAAGCGAGACTGAAGGATCAAAAGGGAAATTAAAGAGGAAAAGGCCAAGAACAAAGGGCCTAAAGAAGGAATTACAAGAAGAGGAAGAGCACATTCTGTTGAATGAAGACCTAGACCTAGAGGATAGGATTGCTCTTGAGGTCAATCAAGACAAGGAATATTGGCTCAATAGGGTGAATCAACACTTGGAGAAGCTACTTCAGAAGGAAAATAGAGATAATCAGTTGTCCAGAGATATGATGCACCACTACCAATCTCAAAACATGATCGCCAATGTCAAGGTTAAGCAACTTGAAAACAAGCTTAAAGAAGCCCAAAAAGACCAAAAGGATGAGGGAAACTTAGAGAGATTTTCTGAAGCATCTATGAAGGTTTAGAAAACATATTTTTATGCCTTCCATCCAAATATGAGAAAATTCTGAGCACTTTATGTTTTTTGAGAATTTTTGGGCTAAATTCAGAAAGTTAGATGCTCGAGAGCGCAATGCCTTAGGGCTGCGCTTTTTCCTCTGGACTCCATTTGAGGAAAATTTTATATATTTGGAAATCTCTTTCCATCCTCTAAAAACCCATTTTCTCATATTCCACAGAGGTGGCTCAGTTTTGGAGAAAATTGCAAAAAAGTGGCAAAAACTAGCATTCTAGACCCTTTTCTGATAGGCGCTACACACAGGGAGCGACCTTGGAAGATTGGATATTTGAAGGCCTTCCCATGGTCCAAATTTAAAAATTCAAACTGTTTTGGACACTAAACTTGAAGGGCTAGTTGACCCTTCTCTCAGTTTTGCATTTTGACCAATGGAAGACACCTAAACATCAGCTCAAAATAGGTGTTGCGCTTCTGCACTTTTCTGTGTTTTAATTTGTAAATTTCACTGTGTAAAATTTCTAGTTTCCAGTTTGACTTGGTCAAAGTCAAGCCTCTTTATGTAATGGCACTAGTTTCGAGGATAGGTGATGTAGGCATGAATAAATGTACATCATAGGTAGTTTTTGATGTTTATTAGGCCTCATAAACAAAGCGAACTCCTAAACAAACTCTCCAAGAAGTGTTTGAGTTTCACCTTCTCACTCTCACTTGTTGGTTGAGAGAATCTTAGAGTGTATTCCTCCACTAAGGAATTCAACTCCTGAAGGTGGGAAAGTGGTCTAGGAGTGTCTATATGTATGATTTCTCTTCAGGAGAAGAGGGTTGAACTTTTTGTGAAGGAGGCTTGCATGTAATCATCTTTTCAGCTAATAAAGAGGCAGGTTGCAGCTATTTTCGAGGAACTCTAGCCCACTGAGTTCATGGTGTTTTTCCTTCATTCTATTTTTTTCTAATGGTTAAAAGGTCTTTATATACATGATATCTCTTCTTTCTATGGATGCCTTACAGTGAAATATACATAATTTTTGTTTCTCAAGCTCTGTTATCTGGTTTTCATAGTTATGTTTATGTCTTCCTAAGCTAATGAAATCATGTTTACTTATGCTCATTAGTTTCTTCTACACTTTCTCTTCTATACTACACTGACAATATTCTAAATACACCATGGCTTCTGATATCTAGCTCCTTCTCATATTTGCTCCTGCACTCCTACAGCCTAGACCTATTTGTGGCTCCAAACCCTAAGTTCAACAAACCCTAAAACCCAAATTTTCACAAACAAACAAACAAATACATATATCTAGCCTAAAACTCATTTTCTTTAAAGTCATATCACTGATAAGAGACTTAGAGAGATCCCTCTCATGCTCAGTAGGGCTAGCTACTGAGCTGAAGTGGTTTTTCCTTAGGACTAACACCTTATAGATCAAAATGAATATGTAGTAGTTCTCACTCTATATTATGTGTAATTTTTTATTTTTTAAATTATATTTTTAAATTCTATATAAAACACATACTTAAAAATTGACAAAAAATATATACTTAAAAAAACCAAAATGTAAAATAATGAGACTACTTCAAATATAGTAAATTTTTTTTTTCCAATTATATATATATAATTAATTTAGCATAGGTATTTAAATAATTTATTTAAATTTTGTGTTAAATATTTTTGAAAATTATAAAGTTTAAACATTTTATTCACATTTTTTTTCTAATTACTTTATATTTTTTAAAGTTCATATAAAATTATAGTAAGTCATGTGGACATAGAAATATTTTATTTATGACTAAGAGTGAGTGAACTATTTTCATTACATTGGGTTATGATTTAAGTATTGAGGGGTTTTATGACTAAGAGTGAGTGAAATATTTTCATTACATTGGGTTATGATTTAAGTATTGAGGGGTTTTTGCAATGCAATATATTAGATATCATTTGGTAATTACTTTATTTATGACTAAGAGTGAGTGAAATATTTTCATTACATCGGGCTATGATTTAAGTATTGAGGGTTTTCACAGTGCATTATATTAGATATCATTTTTTGAGACTCAAGTGCATTAAGTAAGTCATTCATCTATAAACATTTCCATGAGAGGTAGTCATGATTCACTAATTTCTCATCATTTTTTAATAGTCCACTTAGCACTCATTGCATCAGGGGATGCTCACATGGGTGAAGAATTGGGATTGAAACTAGTGAAGTGAATCACATAGTGTCAATCATCACTTTTGGGGCTTGCACCTAGTAACCAAGACTTCTCTAGAGGTCACCCATCCTAGATTGCCTCTAGCTCAAGTGGTATTGAAACTAATGAAATTAAGATTATTGATATTTTATAATTCTTTTAATTAAAACTAATTAAATATATATATTAATTTTTGTTTTTATAGGAAAAAATACACCTCTCAACGCAATTACAATAAAAATCCGTCGTTTTATCAAATTTGTGACTCAAAAAAATCCATTACTATCTATTTTAGAAAAATCTTTCAACTCAAACAATGTATCACAATATATTTTACTACCTCGTAAAACATTATTTCCATTTACTTTCGTTTATGATTTTCAACTCCAAAAGTATGTCACGCTATATGCATTGTATTACATTGTAAAGCATTAATTCCATTTACACTTTCGAGTTTAAGATTACAAAATTATTAACATTAAAGTTAAAATTTATATTCTTTAAATCAATATAATATAATATTATAATTAATGATAAAATAATATTATAAACATGATTATGGCATGAATGTAATTTTCTATTTATTTAAAGTTGCAATTAAATATAAGAAATTTATGTTAAAGGTATTACTAAAGGATATAATATTATAAATAAGTGAATGCAATTTGCTATCTATTTAAAGTTGCAATTCAATCTAACGAATTTCCGCTAAAGGTACCATAATTGGAGGCTCGGGAGATGTCACTTAACTCCCCTCCCAGAGGTCATTTATCATGATTAGGAAAGTTGAGGATGCTTCAATTGGAATTCACCTGGTAAAGTTGTATAGAACCTCATATGATTATTTGGCAATGTTTTCGTCATAGGATTCAATTGTGGGTTTTGGGTGATGAGTGATAATTCTAAGGGGAGTAACTTCCTCAGGTGTGCAGAGTGGCTTCCAAACCAATCCATTCCCCACCTCTTGCTTGAAGATTACTTATTTCTCCTATGCTTTGGAATCATGTTGCTTTGTCAGCTCTGATGGTGGTATAAGGTGTTATCATTTGGGATCCTGGGTCATTTTGTCTGGCAGTGACAAGTGTTGAATTATTGCAGTTAGGGTGTGTAGGAGTTTGTGCAACAAGAGATGCTCTCCTATTTTCTCTTGGGACCTCCAAATGATCTATCCCACAGGTATATTCATTTAGTCTAAATTTTTTGGATCTTTTGAATGGAGCATTGAACAATATATTCTTGTTCACTATGTGGGATTTTTGTGTGCTTAGTGTTCATTGAGGTGATCATAAAAGATTGTGGCAACCCCCCTATAGTGTATGGTAACCACCCCAAGTGTAATTCACCCCTGGGGTTTTAATGTTGTGGTTGCTCAAGCAGCATAGGGTGGTGGTTCCTGTCCATAAGGTCTGGGCATATCCCAACACGTAAGGAGGATAGCCAATTGTCATGTCCAGGGTTGAGGTGGTCTCATCTTACAAGTTATGGGTTGGTGCTTTTTCAGAAGGGATTCATAAGTTCACTTACAACTGTTGGTCTATGTGGCATGAGTCTCCATTAAATTTGGGCGAGTGGGTAGGTTGGTGGGAAATGCAATGCTAAAGGGGATGTGACCATAGGGGTTCCAACCCTCGAGGTCTCAACATTGTGCATCCTATGGAACAATGGGACGTTGGGGACGAGCTCGACCAACAACCTTCCAAATCTTTAGGTAGAGTTGATTCACCCACTCCATTTGACTCTCTCGAAGCTAAAATACATCAAGACACGATGCTAGTGGAACAATTAACCTGTGTTTGTAACAAGGTCATTGCCTTCATGAATAAAATATAACATAACTAGTGGCGCATAATGGATAGGCTAGTTTCTCTCTAGCATAGTCAAAAAAGGATGTTGGATAGATAGGACCATCTAGAGGGAATGTTGGAACATATGGAAGCCCACGTGAATGAGGTCTAGGTAATGATCTGGATGCTCCTAGTCTAGGTAATGTTGTTGACTAAAGATAGTTGTTAGCTTTTTTTGGGTTTTAGGACTCTTTTGGTTAATGTGGGAAGTCTACATGAGGTTACTTAGATTTCTCTTATTGTTTTATTTTTGTTTTTGCAACTATTTCATAGAAAACAAGTTCAATAGGAATGATGATGGGAGAATTTTGTTTATAAGCTCACGAAAATGTACTCTTATGATGAATTAATAGAAATGATCAATTTACAAACAAAGAAAATGAAGATGAAGATAATTCCATGGGTTGCAACTCAACTCGTGATCACTGAGATATGAAGCATTATGTAAACAATGAGATTCAATTTCAAATCCCCCAGGGTTGAGCCAACAAAGAAAAAAACATTTTTGAAGACAAAACATTATTAAAATTCATATAAATTGAAAATTGGGCATGGGTTAATTTAGAAGGCCTAAAAAATAAATGGTTTGATTTTCACAAACACTATGAGCTTGTGAGAAATAATTTTCTACTTTCTTCTCAAAGAGGAAACTATCTTAGAAGTGCCCATGTGTGTCTTCTTAATGTGTCACTTTCCCCTTTTGGTAGCATTTGATGACTATGAGAGCCTCCCCGAAAATAAGTCTACTCAATTGTATTGTGCTATTTGGTTGAATTCGCAAACCTCCCTTTGAAATACCGTTGGATTTCCTCTAGCTCCTATGAGATCCCATTGGATGGTTCATTCTTCATGAAACCCAATTTTCCTTCAATCCTTAATAGCATTACTATTAGAGTGAAGCATTGTAATAACATAATGAGGAAGGAGAGAGTGAAGGTACCACTTGGTTTCAGTGCTAAACCAAGAAACCTTGGGAGAGTGAAAGATAAAAATAAAAATAAAGGAGGGAAGGAAACTAGGTTAATTAATGCTTTAAGGTTGATTATGTGACCTAGGGCTATATTTTAATTAGGAAAATAAAATAGGGTTAAAAAACATATGAAAGATTAAAAATGAAATTAATAAATGAATGCATGATAACTTGGGTAAATTTATTAATATCCTTTATGGAATTAATTAACATAATTGATAATGATAAGAGGTGAAAAGAAAGGAGCTCACATATAGAAACATTGTTGTGGTGTTCAATTTATTTGGTTTGAAGAAAAAATATTATTCAAGTAGGTGGGTGGAAGGTAATGATGGTCCCATGACGCAGTAGTGACAAATGAGTTGGATTTCTAAATATATAATTTATATTTATATAAAATGTGTCTATGTGAATTTTGATTTTTCCGAATATTGGTATGTTATTAATCATGCAAAATATAGTGCATATGTTTATGTTAGTGCAAAATTTGAGTATCTAAATGATGGAATATTGCTACAAATACTTGTGGATTTTTCGATCACCTAAGATTGTTCTTATGCACAACTATTTCTCCAAAATTTATATTCTTAATATATATATATATATATATATATTGGTAGGTAAGCACCCACGGGGGATTTGAACTAGTGACCTATCACAAGGAGTGCCTTAACAGTGCACCCATTCACCGTCAATCCAAAGCCTTGTGGGATTATATATATATATATATATATATATATATATATATATATATATATATATATATATATATATATATATATTGAAATTCATTATATCCTTGGCACTACAAGGCCTTGCATCAATGCAACTTACAAGGGAGTTACCATTATCGAATGTTCCTTCTTCTTCTTCTTTTTAATTTGTAGGCCTTAATTTCCTTTAATGTACTGTATATATTTTTTACCAAATGGTTAAGACCCAAATAAATTATAGAGGACATAAAGGAATGTATTTTAAGATTTTGATATATGTCAAGAGAAAATTTATTAAAAATAGTAAAAGTTGTTGATCTTTTTAAATTTATATATTTAGAATCTACATAGTTGACTCTTTGTGTGTATGTGGTTCCATACACAACATATTTGTCTATATTATAGAAAATTAATGTCAAATATATACACATATATGTGTTTTCTAAAAAAAATGGTTTTTTCATGAATTTGCAATCCAAACCACTATGTTTATGATCCTGAACCTATATATGAATCAACTAAGTCACCATGCACATAGAATTCTTGTGAAGAAAATTTAGATTCGAAAGCATAAGTGTGTGTTATTATCATGTGCATGTTCCTAGTGCTAAAAATTCTTGTGCATTTTGACTGTTGGGAATGCACCCAGGTTGTTGCGCTTAGTGGCTTTAATACATGGGAAATAGTTGAGCTAGGTTTGGGTGGCAAGGGAGGGGCCTTTAGGGTGGAGAAGGTGAGAGAGGGAGGGATAGAGGTACCATGAGAGATAAATAGAGAACAAAGAAAGACACATAGAGAGAAAGTGGGGGTTGGGGAAGAATATGTCGGTGGGAAATATTTGAGGTAGGTTTAGGGTTGTGTAGTTGGTGAGAGAGGGAGGGATATAGGGGCCAAAATATATAAAGAGAGAGAGAGAGTAAGGGGGTTGGGACTAATGAGTTGGTGAGTGCGAAGGGGTGGGGGAGTGAATGAGAGTCAAAAAGTGTGAGAGATAAGTAAAGTGGGTGGGGAAGAGACAGAAGAATATATTTGTAGTTGGCAGAGGAAGGAAGAGAGAGACAAAGTTGGAGGGGGGTTTTGTGTAGGAGGAATTAAGAGAGAGATAGGGGGAGAGAGGGAGGAGATAGGGAGGGGCAAGAGATATTATGTGAGTGAGAGCTAGGAGAGTGAATCTAGAGAGGGAGAGAGTGGAGGAGGGGGAGAGAGGAAGACTGAGAGATAGAAAGATGATGTGGGGGGGAAGAGAAAGAGAGAGGAGGAGGGATTTAGGTGGAGTGAGTGAAAGACAAGTATAAAGGGACAAATATAGTGATAATGTTAGAGGATAGAGAGAGAAGTGGAGGGGTTTTGAAGAACAAACTTAGTGAGGGAGTAAGGGATAAAGAGATAAAGGAAGGGAGAGGGAGGGGGAAAAGAGAGGGGAGTGTATAGTGAGAGGAAGAGGGGGTGATAAAGAGAGCGATGGCAAGAGAGAAAGTGAGAGGGAGAAGGAGAGTCGGGAGAGATTGACTTAGCATTGGAAGATGGGACATAACTAAACTGAAAATACATTTACATGTTCATCCATATAGGGGGGTAAAAAAAGAGAAAGTTTGAAATATAATATATTTCATAGTATTTAGGGGTAGAAAGGTTTTTTTATTATACATAGAAATATATGTATTTTTGGTGTGGGGGAATATTTTTTGGCATGTGGGGGGGTTCACTAGTCTTCGAATTATAATTTCATGCCCCAACGATCCTCTCCATGTTCAAAAAGATATGAAATTAAAGTCCATGCAGTGGGGATTTAATATTGAAATATATCAACACTTTAATAAAAATTTTGAAACATTTAAATACACTAGGAAAAACATTGAAAATCAGCAAGCACAATCCATAGTGTCGAATCAATGTTGATGTACAAGAGAGATGGATCTAACAATATATATATAGTGTGGACACCCCCCCCCCCCCCCCCCCCGCCCCCCCCCCCCCCCCCCCCCCTAGGTTGATGTTTTATGGGGAAAGAGGGGTTGGGGGACATGGTGGAAATTTCAACCCAAACCACTGAGTACAAATCGACAATGGAACAGATCTATTTTAGTGCCCACCCACAAAGTTCCAAACCTTCATTTTTAGGGGACATTACTAGTAGTTTGCTAAAAGTAGTCCTCTACTATTGGAGAGAGTGTGTAATAAAGCATGAGATTAAGTGGATAGATAAGTGGCCACAATGGAGCCATGTATTCTTGGAGGAAGAGATAATGTTGACTTGGAAAATGATGTGGACAGTTGACATGGTTGTAACACGATCCTCCCACATCCACCCACTTTCACTCTCCTGTTAGGTTAAGAATGAGTTGAGGGTTACTATGACATGAATCAACATCCTAAGTACAGTTAAAGAAGTGGAGTTGATAAAATGGAACCTTAGTGACCTTCTTCAGGAGATACAGGACACCCAGGGGCTAAAAAACTACATCTAATGCCCAAATCCTTAGCCAAAATGCATTTTTAGTGACCTGGGCTCCCAACCGCATGCATGAAAAGGCCTTCATGCAGTTGAGGGCCTCCAACTGCATGCATAAGCTTACCAGGGTGTGATTGTGCCCCGAATTATTCAGTTCAAAGGGTGTGGTCCTGGATTTTGAGCCTAAATTCTAGGTATGCTTCTAGACCACTACCCATAACTCAGTGAGGCATTCAAAAATAATAAATAACATGAGGTAAAAGCCATTCATATATAACTTTGATCAAAACTTGACCTAACTATGCTTAACCATGACAACCATTTTGTCAAACATATTGAGAACATGTAATCTACAAGTCATGAATGCATATCTGAACATAGGGGTTTGGTACTTATCTAAGAATCATCAAGAAGGTCTAATGACCTATCATAATAGTTGCAATAACATTTGTTAGCTCATGTATTCAGTAACCATTCATCATCTAATCAAAACATGTAAAGAGCCATAAGTAGAACCTATTATGAACCCATGCTTATAACCAACATATAACCTAAATAATAACCATGATAGAACAACGATTAAAGCCACATAATAAAAAGTACAAGTACTCATAAAATACAATAGGAAAATAACTCTTATTAACATATGAAAAATCCATTGAAGTCAGGGACTTCCACATACCACTCGACCATAGATTGGGCTAAACTAGATCTTTCTTTCAACCAATCACCCCCATGCCATATTCCAGGAAAGAATGTGGGACTAAAGAAAAAAATAAACAGGGCTTCCTATAGATTAAACAACCTCCACCCTCATTCTCACATGATCTCGCCAAAACTGGTCAAGGGATCACATAAGAAAACCAATACATAAACAACCAAGGCTTCTTGGAGATTACACCACCTCCACCGTCAGGCTTTACTGCAATCTCGAAAAAACCGGTCAAGGGATTTCGAGGCCCAAAACAAGCTTGGATGCCTCAAAATTTCTTCACCAATAGCTTGAGGAATTTGTTTGACTCCACCCTCAGCATTTACGGAAATCTTGCCAAAACTAGTCAAGGGATTCCTAGGCCCTATGGGAATTTTCCTAAGACCACCTCACCGAGTTCCAAAACCATCCAAAAATATAAATCTCAACCAAATAATAGAACCCCATCACACCATGGCTATCGAGAAATGGAAAGGAAAGGTTGAACCATTTTCACACGTGGAAAAATCCATGCCAATGACAACAAGACAACCAAATACACACATGCATGTACCACACATTCATAAAGCAGCTAGGAAATTACACATGCAACCTGTCACCTGCAAGTATTCTTAATGAACTTGCTTTATCCATATTTTCCTTGCTTGTCCCTTACTTTCCTTTACCTTCTTTTCCTTCCTTTGCTTTCCTTTATTAAATGCTAGAGTGATTCAAGAATGCTCTAAGTGTGCAATAGTATGAGAAAATAGAGAGAGAGCTCCCAAAAACTAAACTGACAAAAGTTATTAACCGATACTCATAAGCCTTTTCATTATTGAGGCCTCTATTCTCTTCATTTTCCTCTATTTTTCCTTCAATTTTCCTCACATGCAATTTTGTCAACTTTCACCTTCCTTTTCTCATATTTTCCATTATTTTCATAAATAAATGTCAATTAATTTTTCTTTACCTTTTCCAATTTCTTTAGCCATAATAAACCAAATGAACACCCACTAGGATGATTTTCCCAACATTCAGCTTGGAATACATGTCCCGTGATGTTGGTCTTATTTTGCCTTTATTAACTTTATTACATGAACTTTTAACTCGGGCATGTTACAGACCCCTCCCCCTTAGGGGAACACCGTCCTTGGTTTCTATGACACCTATGACTAACAATACAACTGAAAACCGAGACACACTTCCCATGGAGCTTTATAACTTAGCTCGATGCAGTATTTACAATTAAAAATCTGCTAAAAAGAAAAACCATCATGACAAACATGACAACATAACAACAATACCACTTATTGGAGCTTTATAACACATCTCAATGTTGTCTCTACAATAACAACCATACATAAATATACATATACCCAAACTCCTTTTCCTAAACCAAAAAACAGTGAAGGATACATAGCTCACATTTGATCATCCATATCACATGTAGATTCATCGAGCCCAAAGTGCTTCTACTACACTTTAATTTGCTTGATTTCTCGGTTCCTAAGCGTGATTTTTTTCCACTGCAATATGCACTAAGGTTCCAAATGGAATTCCCCTTATAGATCCACCTGTAATACATACCAATAAATCACATGATCAACATCTTTCACATATATTTTAAGCAATAAAACATGGAAAACACCATGGACTTTCATTGTTAGCGAAAATGCAAGTCTATAAGCCACTGGTCCAATCCTCTCAAGGATCTCAAAAGGCCCACAATACCGAGGTGGAAACTTGGCACATGATCCAATCCTCAAGGAGTTCCTCCTGGGCTTGATGTGCAAGTACACATGCTCCCTAACCTAAAACTCCTTAAATACCCTGTGCTCATATGCATAGCCTTTTTATCTATTGTGTATTGTCTATATATTCTTCTTGATAACCTGCATTTATTGTTCCATCTTTTCCAACATGTCCCATTCGATTAGTACCCTATTCGTTGTATCACTCTTGCTAATGGGAGTATTACAACTCTTCCCATAAATTTCCTCAAACTGAATCATCCTTAGTGACTTTTGATACCCATTGTTGTAAGAAAACAGAACTAGTATAATATATTCCTCCCACCCCCTTTGTTGGTGCATAACATACATTCTCAACATGTCCTCCAGAATATTGTTGAGCCTCTCTGTCTGTCCATCTATCTGCGGATGATAAGTTGTATTGAAGGCCAACTCTTTAACCAAACTCCAAAACCTAGAAGTGAACATATCATCTCTGCCAAACACAATCTTCTTAGGAATACCATGCAAGCTCACTATCTCCTTGATGAATACTTGAGCTACCTCATTGGCTCAATAAGTAGACTTAACCACTATGAAGTGCGCTACCTTTTTCAACCTCTCAACCACAACCATAATAGAATCATGTTGTCTACATGTCATTGGAAAACCTATAATGAAGTCCATGGAAAAGAATTCCCATTTCCACTCTGGAATTATAATCGACTGCAATAAACTACCTGAATGCTTACACTCTTCTTTTTCCTATTAACAATCAAAACATGTGGTGATGAGCTCAGCTACCTATTTATTTATATTTAGCCAATAGTAGAACTACTTAATCATTTTCAGTGTCTCTTGATATTCCATATTACCTAAATGCGACTTAACATGAAATTCCCGTAAAGTAAGCTTCTTGAGCTCACGATTTTCCGACACATAGATCCTATCTTAAATCTCACCAAACCATATGTTGTAAGATGATAATCCACATCCTGATCACCTATACCTTGTTGTTGTAACCCGTGCCTATGCTCCCTATACCTATCATCGTATTGTCTTGCCTGTAATATATGATCCTATAAATATGTCCCATATGAGCTCATAGTTGTTATGTGATTCACCTGCACTCTTCTACTAAGAGCATCTGCAACCCTTTTCTCCTTACCCTTAATGTACCTGATCAAGAAGTCAAACCCACTAAGCATAGCCAACCATCTATCTTGTTTTTTATTCAAATTAGTATGGTCAAACAAATATCTCATCCCACTCTAATCACTCATCAACACAAACCTCCTATCAAGAAGATAGTGCCTCCACATATTCAATGCATGAATGATCACTTCTAACTCAAGACCATGCGTCACATAATTTTGCATGTTCTCATTTACTTTCCTTGACTTGTAGCACACTAGAAATAGCTCTTACATTAGGACTCCACCAAGTCCTCTATTGCAAGAATTTTACACACCACAAACTCTTTATCTGGATCTACAATCTTTAGAACTGATGCATTTGTAAGAAACTACTTCAATTTCTCAAAATTGGCTGCACATTCCGTTGTCCATTCAAATTTCTTTCCTTTCCTCTCCAGTGATATAATAGGATAGACGATCTGTGAGAATTCCCTGATGAACCTCTTATAGTAACCTACTAACCCCATGAATGTTCTAACTTCATCCACATTCCTAGGAGCTCCCCATTACTTAATAGCTCTTATCTTTTTTTAATCCATTGATATTCCTTCCTTCCAAAAAAAAATGTCCCAAGTAATGTACCTTTGTCTAAAAGAAATTACACTTATTATGCTTGGAATACAACTGATGCTTTCTTAGTGTTGTAGCGACTACAACCACCCTTCAAAATTTTGGCCTACACCCAATTTCAGAGCCTCCCTTGAGAGTTTCACTTGATGAGTCCACACACTCGGGTTCACTCCATGAGCCCATGTGAGTCTTTGCATCTGCCGTTCTTTTTCATTCTATCCAAGTTTTTGCATGTTGATATCGAAGTCATGTTTGCAGCCATGTTTTGGTCATGCTCAAGGTCGTTGCTTCGTGTGTACATGTTGTGTTCGCTATGAAAGAATCTGTCACACTCACACACTCACACATGGAGTCACACTCATTGTCACACAAGCGTCATCACGGTCAATCAACGATCAATCACAAGTTTCGTGCTTGTCACTCACACCGTCAGTAAGTCATGTTGAGCATGTGTGTCTGGGTGGTTTGGGTCATCTCGTCATCAAGTCATGTTGGTGTTAGTTTGCAAGATCACATGTGCGTCTTTCACTCATTCACACACTTAGTCATTTTGCTGATGTTCTAATGACCAGACTCCCCGCTGACAGCCAGACCATCACCCCGTCATTGACTTGATCGACTGCCACCCAGAACAGTGCAGAAACACCAAACAAGTCATTTCAAGGTGTGTTTCCCGCAAGCAATCAATCAGCCTTCAAGTTGGCCAAACAAAGGATTTGACCCTGTAGTCACCCCATGACTCATTCCCCTCAAAAATTGCGTAGAGACTTCATGCCTTTCCCACTCCGCTGGATGGGAAAATCGCGTAGACAGGATGGACAAACACCCAGTGCCCGCCCCTATCTCCCTTAGAAAATTGCGTAGTATTTCTAGCTAGTCCTCCCGACAATCAACCTGCTCCTCATCCAGAAAATTGCACAATTTTCATGATGAGGCCTTCTATTTCCTAGCAGTCTGCTCGACTCAAAAATTACGCAGAGATGATCAGCAGGTCATCCTCCCAGCCTTAATGCAATTTCTCTCGCCAACATCTCCTAGCAGCAGACTACC
This sequence comes from Pinus tabuliformis, assembly GCA_031772625.1. Taxonomy (NCBI): domain Eukaryota; kingdom Viridiplantae; phylum Streptophyta; class Pinopsida; order Pinales; family Pinaceae; genus Pinus; species Pinus tabuliformis. The sequence continues at coordinate 579,199,180 of CM062819.1, forward strand.
AGTTCCCTCCAATAATTGTGTAGTTTCTGCTGCCAAGCTCTCAGCAACTGACTGCCATTTGCCATTAGGAATAGCACAGTTTTTGCTGCCAATGACTAAGCAGCTCGCTGCCAGTTCCCTCCAATAATTGCATAGTTTTGGCTGCCAAGCTCCCGGCCCATCCCCCTGGAAAATTGCACAAATCGTGTCTGATAATCCTCCCTACAACCCGACATGTTCCTCTTAGAAATTACAAAAATCTTGTTGTCTAGCCCCTGCTACCCACTCATTCAGGAAAATGTGCAGATCCTGTCTTCCTTGCCTTCTTGCAGCCTGGACTGTTCCTCCAAAAATTTGTGAAATTTTTCCTTCCAGCCAAGCCAAACCTTGCAGATAGCCACCGTTGACTCTGATTGCCCATCTTCATCACCTAGTGACTCTTGTGCATTTTTCATCAACAGCGCCCAGAGCCATCATCCCGCCTTGCAACCTTACTACCTCTCCGAGTCACTTTCATCCAAAATGATCATGTCTCATGGTAGACTAGGAGCTTTTTGGATTTGATCTCATCTTGTCATGAGTGACTGCAGGTACAGGTACACCAACAAACATGGCGTGTTGATGAATGGGATGAACGAAGGGAGCACATGTAGAAGGATAGGTTCACCAACAAAAAATGAATAATGCATGTGAATAGATGTGCTCATGAATAGACGATCATGGAAAGATGTGTTCACGAACAGACGAATGAGTAGACATGTAAGATGTGCTCACAGATGGATGAATGGACAAACATTTACCTTTATCGAATATACGAGCCTGTTGAGCCTTCCAACATACAAGAAAGGAGCAACGTGCCAAAGCAATATCAAGTGATCCAACGACCATCGAAGACTCTGTGCACCTTTCCATGTGGAGGTGAAGCTGTAACACACCATGAAGACATCCATCACCCAGCAACACTGCAACTCAACATTCTCTCCAGCAGTAGCACAAATGTACCAGCACCGTTATGTTGAGTTGTGTCATGAGTGATGTTTTCCACATCTCCACTGTGGGCCATGTTGTCAAATCAATGTAATGTAACGTGGAAGTCCAAGAGACCCACTTGTTGTACAAAGAGTCATATAAAGTTGAAAAATCATAGAAGTCAAACAGTCATGAGGGTAGTCAAACAACCACAAACGTTAGTTTCACCCTCGGCTATAAATACCCCATCATTTGTACATGCAAAGGACATTTCACCTCAGCTCCTCCCACATAGCCAAGAGAGTCTGTTATATCTTCTTTGATGAGTGAGCAGTGGCTCCAACGCCCCTCACACAGGGTTAGTGATGTATGGTGTAATGATGTGTCTTGGAACTTTCGCTTAATTCAAAAGCCTGCTAATAGGCCAACATGTTTTCACACATGTATTGTATCTATTGTAAGACTAATCTTTAACACTGTAATGCATGTTGCTTGAACCTGTGTTTAACATTTGAACTAATTCACTTGTTGTAATAGACATATGGTAATGAAAATGTGTTGTATATGTTTTTAACGTTGTCTCGCCCATGTAGACTACTCTCCCAGACATCAGACAGACCTTTCATATGGAACTTTCTATAACAACTGTTGCACTCACACGGACTAATCCACTGAGTGTTATACATGTTATATTCCCTTGTGTGTTCTGATTTTTGCATCCATGTGGACTATTCCACCAGAAGCTTCACATGTCTTGTTGTGTTATGTGTTCCTATCAGAGTTTGGACTTCTCCCAACTGACTTGGGACTCACTCTCACCCTCTCCCTCTATGGTGAAAGAATCATTGACACAATTGACACTTACACTCACCAGGCACGCGAACCTCACTTCTCGGAAGACAAAGAAGACCACTCTCTTGTAATGACAAGTAAGAATAGAGGCAAATCTTTAAGATAATGGCAACTGGGTCATCGTATCTGATGGGAATCCTACACCAAATGGTGTGAGGTCTAGTTGGGAATTCACACCGGGGAGATGCGTTGATGTTGGCAAGGCCAGCACCGACAACATTTTGGCATTAGAAGGAGGGCCAGATGACAAGCTGAGCCCGTACATCTGGGTTGAATCTCTTACCCAATGAATAATGTACAATTTGTGTTCCCGAGGTGTTTCTCTCATTTCTCCCTTAATAAGTTATCAATCCCCGATGAGCTTCTCAATAACTTTTCCTTGTTAAAGTTTGACAATGAGGATAGAATGTTTGTAACCAAGGAGATTTCTAATTTTCTTCATTTCTGTGAATCTCATGAAATCGATAGTGATGAGTTTGTTTGCATACTCTTCTTCCTCACCCTTGAAGGTCATGCTAATCGGTGGTGTCATACCATGCCCTCTGCTTCCATCCATTCCCTTCTCACTTTCCTCAAGGAGCTCCATCAAGCCTTTGATGAGTGTGACCACCAAGATGTCTATGAAAGGATCTCTCATTTAAGAATGAAGCCTACCAGATCAGTTAAGGAATTCCTGAGAATTTTGTGGACCTTGACTTCATGAGTCAAAAGCTGAAATGCTTGGCTCATGTCTCCTAAAATGGTGAACTTCCTGATTTTCCTTCTTCCTCAACTCTTGCGGATCACGAGACACCTCACGTCTCCAAGAGGGTTCCCCCTCGTAGTAATTGCAAAACTAAGAAATTTGCGCAGCAGGTTCCCCATCACAGTGGTTGCAAAGATGAGAAATCTATGCAGCATGTTCCGAATCCATCTACTCGACTGTCTCCCACTCTAACGAAGGAAATTCCAAAATGGTTAGGAAAGCCTATGGCGAAAAATAATCCCTCCATTCCACCAGAAGAAATCACCATTCCTAACCCAAGTCTTGAGTCTAATCTTCATCTCTGCCATCCTCCATCATCTACAAGCCATGACTCCTTGCACCATAACTCGCTTGAGCGATCTACTTTGCAAGCTAGCTGCAACCACTCTTTTGATTCTCGAGTTGCTGGCTCAAGTTGTAGTCATGTGCAAGGTAGTCTCATCATAAAAGAAGAGGAGCAAGACGATGAAGACACAATCAATTCCTCTCAAAACATTAATCTTCCATTCTTGATCAATCCTTAATCCGCGAATCTTGGTGAAACATCATGCACAAGCAATTATTTCGATCAACCTCTAGTATTGCACTGTCATCACTCCCACGATTCCATATGTTGTGATGAATTCCTAAGAACATCATATGATCTATTGTCATATCATGTACACTCTAACTCAGGTCTGGAACGCGCACTGGTCAAAGAAGACATCCATATCAAAGCTTCCTCTGCACCTCACTTGCTTGTGTGTCCTATCATTCACAGTGCATCAACATACATTGGAGACAATCCTCATTCTCTTGCCTCTTCATCTTCTTAGTTATCTCCTTGATTGACACAAGGAAATGAGGTTGTCCATGATGAAAATTGTCTCAACATACAAGACTCTTCCCACTCCTCATCATCTTGTTTGTTGCATGAAGATAATTTTTCAAGTCATCTTGCTGAAAATTTTGATGAAGCCTGTGATAGAGATGGCTATCATCCTAAGAGAAGTTTTGAAATCAGTAACAACAATGATCCTCAAGCCATGCATGTTCTAGTTCACATCCCAAAATGCAATTTTTCAATTCCAGAAAGTTTCGGGATGTGCCAAGAAGTCGAGGCACTTCAACGTTCATTGATGGTTATGTCAGGGCCTCGCGACTCTGGTAAGCCCGTCAAACCACATGAGATCTCGTTTCTCACACACAATCCGTCTATCTACATGGTTGCACTTGACGTGGATCCCCATGTAAAGAATATTTACTATTTAGGGTATGATATTTCAAAATTTCAGATTTTCGCTAATGATCAAATCCATGAGTCCATTACAACATGTCTGTCTTCATGCACCTCTCTTACATCCAATTCGGGTTGGTAGTTTTCATCCCTCATCCAATCATGGGAAAGTGAAGTTGATCATCTCAAAGACTATCTCTATCCGGAATCATGCTTATAAGATGTTCTCTCTCGTAATCATCTCCTTGGTCTTTTTGCAAATTTTGCATGTCAAATATGCCCACTCATCACACCAACAATCTCCCTGTGTGATGATGAGCACACAACCTATCGCACGAATCAAGATACTCTCATTTTTCCACACCCCAACCAGTTTCACACATTCACAGTGCTGGCATGCTTTCTACATTTTTGTGATGACCATGGTGCTTGCACACGTTTTCACTAGTTTTAGGTGGGTGTCCTATCATGCCTAGTGCACAACGAACTTGGTTCTCTCATTCGGAGTGTTCACACGATTGTTCAAAAGTTTTCTTTATTCATGTCAAACTGGGAATCTGACATCTCGACCAACTGGTCTAATTTATCTTCTATCTTAGGTGGTTGTCATGCATTTTATCATTTTCCCAACAATACATCCAATGACAATCACTTCATGCACTATGATCTTCACCATGTAACATATTTATTCTTAGACTTCTATCAAGCAAGTGAGGCACTTCGGCCTGTACTAATGGCTATGACAGGTCCTCAATGTCTTGACATGATTGATGAGAATGACTAGATCTATCTATCCGTATCAGATTCTCATTGTGATCACCTCTCTCGAATCAGGAATCCATCTTCTCAAAGATCACAAATATTTCAAAACAAGCATCACAAATTTTATGATCCAATCACTAAACGGCTTGAACAATCTTACTTGGCGAGTTGTGTTGCAGGTAACAAGCTTCAGTCCTTCCTCACACTCGCTAAGAAACTTGGTGCAGAACAACACACACTTGCAAGAGGCCTCCAAGGTTTGTTGAAAAATGGTAGTCACAGAAGAGGTAAGTGTGTGTGTTGGGTGGTTGTGACACATTCTTTCGCCCACAGGCGATACCTTCTCTCTCATGTGAAAGTTTTTCAAGTTTTTTCATTTTCTGTTGCACACTATTTTTTATCTATTTTAATCGCTCGTATCTTTGTGACTGTAGGTCGGGTATGCCTACGGTGGCTTCACTGGAAATTTGATTCCATGTAACCTCGACCGTGTAACGTAGGAGTAGGAGTAGTGTTTGATTTTTCACTTGTCTTTGCTTTCTGGTTTGCATGTTTGCTTGCTTTTTGATTGGGTTCCTTTGCTTGCTTGTTGTTGTTTTCAGTTTGTTTGCTTTGCTTACTATTTTTGTTTTTGTTTGTTTGGTTTGCTTAATACCTTACTATTTTTGTTTCCAGAAATAAGTGCTGCCAACTACTACGTTCTAGCTTTTGAATAGAGTATGTGGCTGATATTTGAAGAGACTTGTGACATTGCAACACTTGGTGAGTCTTGTATCAGTCTTCTCTGTTCTTCATTATAACCTTCGGCCGATGAAGTCTTGAAGAAAAATACGAGTCATCTTCAAGGGAAGTTTCGATCCAACCATGAACCTATGTCCACACTGGGAAGCCTCATGCCTGTACTCAGATTTCTACTTTGTGTGTTCAAGCTCATCCAACTAGTAGAAATGGAAAAGGTAAAAATTTAAATGAGCAAACCTATGTCAGAGGTATTACATGCTTCTCTGAATGAATAACCTCTTCTACTCTCAATAAGTCGGGATCCCTATTCCACTCCAAAAATAAATAAGTGCCTATGCAAAGTCCTCCTTAAAAAATACAAAGGTGAAAGAAGAGAAAGGCTTCCTATCTGGAGAGGTGAAGCATGCAACTCCATTGGGGTATTGACCAAGCTCGCTGGCAGTGGAGCAATGTGTGTGTTCCTACGTGACTCCACCAGGGTACTGTCCAGGCCTGCTGGTAGGGAAGAAACACCAGAGATGAAAACTTATACTCTAAAAATGTTCAATTCACGAGCTAAACTACCCTTCCTAGATTCGAAACACTCTGATCAAGATGAACTTTTGATTGTGTTTAACTGAGTCGGCAAAAGGTGAACCATGTGTGTCCATGGGGTAAGTGGGGAAGCCGAAGTAACCCGCATAGAGATTCAATAATCCCTGAAAGACCAAGGCCCTGTGCTATCAATGAACTAAAATAGAGAGCTGGATTTCTACCAGTGTGTCGCCAAGTGTTGTAGCGGCTATGACCACCCTCCAAAATTTTGGCCTACACCCAGTTTCAGAGCCTCCCTTGAGAGTTTCACTTGATGACTACACACACTTGGGTTCACTCTGTGAGCCCGTGTGAGTCTTTGCATCTGCCTTTCTTGTTCATTCTATCCAAGTTTTTGCATGTTGATATTGAAGTCATGCCTGCAACCATGTTCTAGTCATGCTCAAGGTCTTCGCTTCGTGTGTACATGTTGTGTTCGCTATGAAAGCATCTGTCGCACTCACACACAGAGTCACACTCACTGTTATGCATGCGTCATCACAGTCGATCAATGATTAATCACAAGTGTCGCACTTGTCGCTCACACCATTGTCAATCATGTTGACCATGTGTGGCTGGATGGTTGGGTCGTCTCGTCATCAAGTCATGTTGGTGTGTGTTTGCAAGATCACATGTGCTTCTTTCACTCATTCACACACTTAGTCATTTTGTTGAAGTTCTGATGAATGGACTCCCCTCTGACAGAGGTACGATCACCCCATCATCGACTCGATCGACTGCCACCCAAAACAATGCAGAAGCACCAATAAAGTCATTTCAAGCTGCGCTACCCGCATACAATCAATCATCCTTCAAGCTGGTCAAACAAAGGATTTGACCTAGCAGTCACCTCGTGACTCATTCCACTCAAAAATTGTGCAAAGGTTGTAGACCTTTCCCACCCTTCTGGCTAGGAAAATTGCATAGACAGGTTGGACAGACACCCAGTTCCCGTCCCTGTCTCCCTCAAAAAATTGCATAGTTTTTCCAACCAGTCCTTCCGACAGTCTAATGGCTACTCATCTAGAAAATTGCGCAGTTTTCATGAGTAGGCCCTCTGCTGCCCAGCAGTTCACTTGACTCAGAAATTGCGTAGAGATGATCAGCAGGTTGGCCTCCCAGCCTCAGTGCAGTTTCTCTCGCCAACATCTGCCAGCAGCAGACTGCTAGTTCCATTTAGGAATTGCACAGTTTTTGTTGCCAAGCTCTCGGCAGCTAACTGCCAGTTCCCCTCAGGAATTGTGCAGTTTCTGCTGCCAGTGACCAAGCAACTAGCTTCTAGTTCCCTCCAGGAATTGCGTAGTTTTGGCTGCCAAGCTCCCAGCCCATTCCCCCAGAAAATTATGCAAATCATGTTTGTCAATCCTCCCTGCAGCCTGTTGGAAATAATACTGAGAGGGGGGGGGGGGGGGGGGGGTGAATCAATATTATCAAGACAATTCTTTTCAATTCTTTCACAGATTTGTATACGCTACTTTAGTTAGATAACCCAGCGTATATACATAACTTCAGTAAAGGAAAACCACGTATAACTTATAGACTTGTAATTTAATAATTCTTCAGATGTTGATTTTAAATTTGTGTGTCAGAACCATAGAAACAATAACCAGGAACAAGAAAATGCAGACAGTCACACACAAGAACACAAGATATAAGGTGGAAACCCAATGTGGGTGAAAACCACCTGCTGCAATATGTCTCTATCTTTTAATTAGAAACTTCTTTCTACAATGATTCTATACTGGTGCAGTCCTTTACCAGTACGTAGGCTGCAACCTGCAAAGAGCTACAACCCTCTCTCGTTCTCTAGCTTCTCCTGGAAGGGAGCTACAACCCCCTTAGCTCTTGTACTAGCTGAGATACTAGTACGTAGGTGCTGACCTACAGAAGGCTACAACCTTCTCTTTCTTCCAGGGACCATGTTTCATAAATTTTCAGACTGGATCCATGAACATCAATCAAACATCAAGAATTTTTGCATCAAACAATCTCCTTTTCACCAATTAAAACTGAATCAAATAGACACTTCTCTGACAGCTGTACCCAGAACACAGTAATAGTAACCATACACCAATTCTGAACCCAGATCACTGCAGTAATCAACAGAGGCAGCTAGAACATAATTTAAGAGATGTATGCTACTTCAATATTTAGAAACATGCGTGCATACGCTTCTGTGTTAAGACCAACCTGCGTATACGCGATTTTGACTTACAGAAACAACGTGTATACGCGCCTTCGCTTCACTGAACCTGCATACAGATCTATAAAGATAATTCACTCCAAATTTCAGACTTTAGTTAACCAAGATTATCAGATTTATAGATCAAGCGAGCGCCACATATAACAGATCAAAATCATACAAAGATACTATTACTCAAGCCTTAAGATTTTGACCAATCAATAGAACTTATCCTTTTCTTTTCGCTTAGGTTCCTCCTTCATTCAGATCCAGCTCTGCATCATAACCCCAATTACCAGTATTCCAGATCTCACACTTTATCAGATATTCAATAATTCAGATTGTGACCTTGCCTAATGATCTCCTTCCTCTTTTATAGTCTTAGGCCTTTCACAATATCACTGTCCAAAACCATAACAAATCAATACCATGGACCCAATACTTGGGATCAACACTTCGGACGAGATACCATGGTCCAAAACCATAGGTTCAAATACCAAGGACTAAATACCACGGACCAAACATAAGTTCTCCCACATGTACGCGCTTTTCCTAATATCAGATATACATGACATATATACGAAATATCTAGAGCAAGACTACGAAAGTCACCAATAACTAATATCAACAGCACTATTCAGATCAACAACCATGTTCTCCTTCTATTCTCCTTCTGCAGCTGATCCACCTGAACCCAAAACAGCTTGTGTACTCGAACCAAGAGCTTCTAATGTAATGCCAACAATGCATTATTAGAAGTTTATCTACTCCCCCTGAACCTATGCTAGAAGGTCTCTGTCAGACCCATATCAGACTCTTTTCAACCAGAGTTTATTCCCACTGATTTCCTTCAAACCACCATATATGCGACTGTATCTGCATAAATTAGCGTATGTACGCGGATCCTACTCATGCAACTCACATACAACCATATTTCTCTGAAACAGACAGGTTTCAACAGCAAGATGATGCATCAACTACCCCCAGCTTCTGTCTAATGTATTCAAATGTCTCCCTGGGCAGTGGTTTGGTGAGAATATTAGCAACTTGTTCCTTGGAGGGAACATACTCCAATTTGACCTTTTGTTCCAATACTTGTTCCCAGAGAAAATGATACTTGATCAGTATGTGCTTAGTCTTTGAATGCATGACAAGATTCTTTGAGATACTGATAGCACTTGTATTATCACAAAAAATGGAGATAGGTGGAGCACAAGTGATTTGAAGATCTTGCAATGTTTGCATCATCCAAAGGAGTTGTGTGCAGCAAGATGCAACAACTACATATTCTGCTTCAGCTGTAGATAAAGCAATAGAACATTGTTTCTTGCTAAACCAAGATACTAATCTAGGACCCATGAAGAATGCACCACCACTAGTGCTTTTTCTGTCATCCACGCTTCCAGCCCAATCTGCATCTATATAAGCATGAAGTGTGAGCTCTGTATCTCTAGGATACCATAAGCCATAGTTTTGAGTTCCTTGAAGATACTTGAAAATTCTCTTTACTGCCTGAAGATGAGTTTCCTTTGGATTTGCCTAAAATCTTCCAACCATTCCCACTGCATGCATAATGTATGGTCGGGTACCTGTTAGATAGACTAGACTACCAATCATGGATCTATAGGTTGGTTGATGTACTGCTGCCGATTCATCATTTGCGCTGAGGCTGCATCCTGTCACCATAGGGGTACATACCGGTTTCGAATCCTCCATCCCATATTTCTTCAAGATCTGCTTGAGATACTTGGTTTGTGATAGAAAGATGCCATCTTTGTTTTGTTGGACTTGTAAACAAAGAAAATATGAGAGCTCACCAAGCATAGACATTTCAAACTCTTTCTGCATTACTAAGGCAAAATTTTGACTCATGTCTTCTTCATTGCTACTAAAGATGATATCATCAACATACACAACAAGTATTAGCACTTATCATTGTCAATTTTTATATAAAGATTGCTATCAGTTTATCCTTTTATAAAACCTTGTTGATGGAGGTATTTATCCAAGTGATAATACCAAGCCCTTGGAGCTTGTTTAAGGCCATAGAGAGCCTTTTTGAGTTTTCATACAAGCTTTGGATCATTTCCAAGGATAAACCCATCTGGTTGCTCAGTATACACTTCTTCATCCAAGTCTCCATTTAGAAAAGCAGATTTCACGTCCATTTGAAATACTTTGAACTTCTAAAAACTAGAGAGAGCAAGGAACATTATGATGGCCTCAATTCTAGCAACGAGAGCAAAAGTTTCTTCAAAGTCAATTCCTTCTTGTTGAGCATACCCTTTACAAACAAGTCTGGCTTTGTTTCTAATAAGTTCCCCATTTTCATTCAACTTGTTTTTGAATATCCATTTTGTCCCTATGACATTCTTATCTTTAGGTCTAGTAACCAACTCCCAAGTGTTATTCTTTTCAATCTGCTCAAGTTCTTCATCCATTTCCTTGACCCAGCATTTGTCTTTGCATGCTTCTTTTACATTTTGTGGTTCAGTGGAGGAGAGCAATTCCAAATAGCTTGAAGCTTCTGCAATTGTTGTTCTTGTTTGTATACCTGCCTCTTTTTGCCCCAAAATTTGGGATTCTGGATGATTCTTTTGAACGTACCTGGATGGAGTCTTTTCTTCTATCCTTATATGTTCTTCTGGTGCCTCATGGGTTTCTTCTTCATCATGAATCTAATTTGATGTTGATGGATAGTCCTCATCATCTTCAAAGTCTTCAGATCTTACTTGCCTAGGAGTGCTTTCTTCTTCATCAACCACTACATCAATACTTTCAACAATTTTTCCAAGCCTTTTATTGTAACACTTGTATGCTTTGCTGTGGGGAGAGTAACCAAGGAGAATGCCTTCATCTGCTCTAGGTTCAAACTTGCCAAGATTTTCATCAGTATTTTTGATGTAGCATTTGCTCCCAAAAATTTTGAAGTATTTTACCGTGGGAGTCTTACCATACCATAGTTCGTGAGGAGTCTGAGTGCTGTTTACCCGGACGTTTGTCTTGTTGAGAATAGTAACTGCTGCAAATGTGGCTTCACCCCAGAAGGTTGCGGGAGTTCCAGACTCATCAAGCATAGCACGAGCCATTTGTTGAACCATTCTGTTCATCCTTTCCCCTACTCCATTTTGTTGAGGAGTCCTAGCTGTAGAGAATTCCCTTCTTATTCCATGTTCTTCACAAAAATCAAAAAATTCATTCGAGGTAAATTCTCCTCCTCGATCAGACCTGAGGCATTTGATTTTGTGATCTGATTCATTTTCAACCAAAGCTTTGAAAGATTTGAATTTTTTGAAGGCTTTGTCTTTGTGCTTCATAAGTCCTATCCAACACATCCTGGAAAAGTTGTCAATAAATAATATAAATTATTCTTCTCCTCGAGGTGACCTTTTCCTAGATGGACCACATACATCAGTATGGACAAGTTCAAGTGGCCTACTAGCTGATCCTTCCTTTTCAGGGAAGTTAGTTCTGGTTTGCTTAGCAAACTGACATGATTTGAATATTGTATTGTCTGGAATTCTGATGTCGAGAAGACCATGGACTGCCTGGTATTTGCATGCTTTCCTTAACTGTGAGAAGCTTAGATGCCCCAATCTTTGGTGCCATAGCCAGTTTTCATCATTCTTGCTCAGATAGCAATGTTGTTGTCCTCCCTTGAGAATGTATAGATTATTTGGAGTCCTTATGCCTTTGATCACTGTTTCTCCTTTTATGATTGCAGGGGTGTCATTTTCAAATGAGACTTCTTCTCCTTTTCTAAGGCACTATATGACTGAAGTTTTTCTTTATCCCCTATCATATGTTTTGAACATCCACTGTCGATGTACCATTGATTTTCCTGCCCTTCCGCATATAAGGCTATACCACATCTTTCTGGTTGTGGTTCTTTCATTCTCCATGTTTTGGCACTTGAGGCTTGTTCCTTCTGAGTTGTCTGCCGAAACCTGCTCTTGCATTCAGAATCTTCATGACCGAAGTTGTTACAAATAGAACATTCTATTTCATTTTCAAGAGCAGAAAAGTTATTGTAGGTCCTTTTCATGATCCCAGTCATACTTCTTTGTTTTTGAGCTTCTCTAGTCATGATTGTCTTATAGGCAACACATTGAGCTGCTTTGTGACCAAATTTATGACAAGAGAAACATTGGCCATTGAAGAAACTCCTGCGATTATCAAATATACCAACCAAATGATTATAGTTTCTATTGACATCTGTTCTTGAGGCAAATTGAGGATGTTTTACCTGTGGCTGGTTGTAGCTTCTGTTCATCCTTAAAGTAGATTGCCCCTGATTTACCTGGTAGTCTTTGTTCATTCTTGAGGTAAATTGTCCCTGATTTACCTGGTGATCTCCATTGGGCCTTTGCTCACTTCTCCTTGCTGCATCAAGATAACTTTTGGAGGTGGATGGTTTCTGTGCTTGAGATGCTTCTTCATTATATCCCAGACCTGTCTTGATTAGTGGAGAACGCTGCACTTTGATAATCTCATCTAAAGTTTCAGATCCTTTAACAAATCTAAGATTAAGAGCTTTTGTTTTCTCAATCTCTTTTCTAAGTCCCACAATTTCACATTCTAACTTTTCATGATGTTTTTCCCTTTCAGCCAGTTGGAATTGCAGAGTATCAATAATCATATTTTTCTCTTCTAAACAAATTTTGAGTTTAGAAATCTCTTCATAAAGACCTTCTTCATCTATAGCATCCAAGAAATCATCATCTTCAAAAGCCATTAAAAGTCTATAATTATTACCTTGTTCATCTTCATCACTATTTGAAAGTCCATCACTGTCTTCATGAGTGTAATAGCTTTTCTTATTTACATTCTGTTTTCTGTTCCATCTAACTAGTTCCTTACCTTTGTCAAGCTTATCTTTATGAGGACACTTGGTAGCATAGTGACCGACTCTTCCACAAGAAAAACATTTGAAAGGTAACTTACCTCTGAATCTTCCAGCACCTCGTTGAAGGTTTTTGACAAAATTTGATTCTTCCTCTTCTTCTGACGTATGTCCCGAGTCATAGGAATCTCCTCTTCCTGAGGCCTTGAATGCAGCTTCTCTTCTATTTGATGGTCCCCCTTTCCTCATTTCATAAGCGGTTAGGATTCCGTGTAGCTGCGACATGGTAATGCTCTGTAGATTCTGTTTTTCTTCTATTGCAGAAACTTTTGATTCAAACTTAGAAGACAAAGATCTTAGAACCTTTTCAACCAAAACAACCACTTTTATTTCTTCACCCAAGTTTTTCATACAATTAACAATCTCATCTATACGTAGGAAATAGTTAGCCCCACTTTCATCATTGTGCATTCTGAGATTTTCATACTGAATTTCGAGGGTTTAAAGTTTTGCTCGTTTTACCTGTTCATCTCCTTCATAGCTCAAAACGATCTTGTCCCATATTTCTTTTGCGGTTTTGAGCTGCATCACCTTGACGAATTCTTTTTGAGATAGACTCCCTAATAGAGTATTGAAAAATTTTGCATTTGTTTCATACTGCTTCTTCCCAGCCAGATCTGTAGGAGTTGCTAATGGAAATGTGTACCCTGTATCTATGATATCCCAGACTTCTGTACCAAGAGATTGAAGGTAGGCTATGATTCTTACCTTCCAATAGACGAAGTTAGTCCCATCAAAAATTGGTGGCCTGATCGATGCTTCTCTCTCGTAGTTTCTCATGATGATAGATCTTCCTTCAAGCGATCAAGCTTCTTCTGAAGGACCTGCTCTGATACCAATTGTTGGAAATAATACTGAGAGGGGGGGTGAATCAGTATTATCAAGACAATTCTTTTCAATTCTTTCACAGATTTGTATACGCTACTTTAGTTAGATAAACCAGCGTATATACGCAACTTCAGTAAAGGAAAACCGCGTATAACTTACAGACTTGTAATTTAATTATTCTTCAGATGTTGATTTTAAATCTGTGTGTCAGAACCATAGAAACAATAACCAGGAACAAGAAAATGCAGACAGTCACACACAAGAACACAAGATATAAGGTGGAAACCCAATGTGGGTGAAAACCACCTGCTACAATATGTCTCTATCTTTTTCAATTAGAAACTTCTTTTTACAATGATTCTGTATTGGTGCAATCCTTTACCAGTACGCAGGCTGCAACCTACAGAGAGCTACAACCCTCTCTCGTTCTCCAGCTTCTCCTGGAAGGGAGCTACAACCCCCTTAGCTCTTGTACTAGACGACATACTAGTACGTAGGTGCTGACCTAAAAAAGGCTACAACCTTCTCTTTCTTCCAAGGACCACGTTTCATAAATTTTCAGACTGGATCCATGAACATCAATCAAACATCAAGAATTTCTGCATCAAACAATCTCCTTTTCACCAATTAAAACTGAATCAACTAGACACTTCTCTGACAGCTGTACCCAAAACACAGTAATAGTAACCATACACCAATTCTGAACCCAGATCACTGCAGTAATCAACAGAGGCAGCTAGAACATAATTTAAGAGATGTACGCTACTTCAATATTCAGAAACATGCGTGCATACGCTTCTGTGTTAAGACTAACCTGCGTATACATGTCTTTGACTTACAGAAACAGCGTGTATACGTGCCTTCGCTTTACTGAACCTGCGTACAAATCTATAAAGATAATTCACTCCTTCAAATATTCAGACATTAGTTAACCCAGATTATTAGATTTATAGACCAAGCGAGTGCCACATATAACAGATCAAAATCATACAAATATACTATTACTCAAGCCTTAAGATTTTGACCCATCAATAGAACTTATCCTTTTCTTTTCGCTTAGGTTCCTCCTTCGTTTAGATCCATCTCTGCATCATAACCCCAATTACCAGTATTCCAGATCTCACACTTTATCAGATATTCAATAATTCAGATTGTGACCTTGCCTAATGATCTCCTTCCTCTTTTATAGTCTTAGGCCTTTCACAATATCACTGTCCAAAACCATAACAAATCAATACCATGGACCCAATACTTGGGATCAACACTTTGGACGAGATACCATGGTCCAAAACCATAGGTTCAAATACCAAGGACTAAATACCACGGACCAAACATAAGTTCTCCCACATGTACGTGCTTTTCTTTGCGTGAAAGTGCGTGTATACGCATACACGTCTTTGGAACATCTAACCCGCATGTATACGCGGCTTGGTCACGATGAACCTGCGTATATATATTTTTCCTTCATTCTAAGACCCTGAACTGAGATCTATCACCAAATTGAGTTTCCATCAAGGACAACACTTGTGCCATAGCGCAAAAACTGTGTCATAATGCCAACACAGCCTGGCCTGTTCCTCTCAGAAATTGCACAAATTTTATTGTCTAGCCCCTATTGCCCGCTCGTTTCAGAAAATGTGCATATCCTGTCTGCCTTGCCTTCCTGCAAGCTGGATTATTCCTCCAAAAATTTGTGCAATTTTTCCCTCTAGCTGAGCCAGACCTCATGAACAGTCACTGTCGACTCTGATTGCCTATCTTCATCACCTAGTGACTCTTGCATAGTTTTTATCAACAGTTCCCAGAGCCATCATCCTGCCTAGCAACCTTGCTGCCTCTCCCGGTCACCTGCATCCAAAATGATCATGTGTCATGGTAGACTAGGAGGTTTTTGGATTTGATGTCGTCTCATCATGAGTGACTGCAAGCATAGGCACACCAACAAACATGGCGTGATGAAGGATGGGATGAACAAAGGGAGCACATGTAGAAGGACATGTTCACCAACGAACAATGAATGATGCATGTGAAGGGATGTGCTCGCGAATGGATGATCATGCAAATATGTGTTCATGGACGGACGAACAAGCAGACATGCAAAATGTTCTCACAGATTGGGGAACGGACGAACATGCACCTTTCGCAAACAGACGAGCCTGTTGAGCCTTCCAACATACAAGCAAGGAGAAATGTTCCAAATCAACATCAAGCGATCCAATGGTCATCGAAGGCTCCGCACACCTTACCATGCGAAGGTGAAGCTGTAACACACCATGAATACATCCATTACCTAGCAGCACTTCAACTCAACATGATCTCTAGTAGCAGCATGAATGTACCAGCACTGTCATCTCGAGTCATGTCATGAGTCATGTTTTCCACATCTCCACTATGGGCCATGTTATCAAATCAATGTAATGTAACGTGGAAGTCCAAGATACCCACTTGTTGTACAAAGAGTCATGTAAAGTCAAAAAGTCATGGAAGTCAAGCAATCATGAGGGTAGTCGAACAACCACAAGGGTCAGTTTAACCCTCGGCTATAAACACCCACTCATTTGTACATGCAAAGGAATTTTCACCTCAGCGCCTCCCACATAGCCAAGAGAGTCTGTTATATCTTCTTTGAGGAGTGAGTAGTGGCTCCAATGCCCCTCACATGGGGTTAGTGATGTATGGTGTAACGATGTATCTTGGAACTTTCGCTTAATTCAGAAGCCTACTAACAGGCCAACATGTTTGCACACATGTATTGTATCTATTGTAAGACTAATCTTTAACACTTGTGATGCATGTTACTTGAACCTGTGTTTAACACTTTAACTAATTCATTTTTTGTAATACACATATGTTAATGAAAATGTGTTGTATATGTTGTTCACGTTGTCTTGCCCATGTAGACTACTCTCTCGGACATTAGACAGACCTTTCACATGGAACTTGCTATAACAACCGTTGTACTCGCATAGACCAATCCATTGAGTGTTATACGTGTTATCTTCCCATGTGTGTTGTGATTGTTGCATCCGTGTGGACTGTTTTGCCAGAAGCTGTGCATGTCCTGTTGTGTTGTGTGTTCCTAGCAGAGTTGGGACTTCTCCCAACTAAATTGGGACTCACTCCCACCCTCTCCCTCTACGGTAAAATAACCATTGACACAAGTGGTACTTACACTCACCAGGCACGCGAACCTCACTTCTCGGAAGACAAAGAAGACCACTCTCCTGTGCTGACAAGTAAGATTTGAGGAAAATATTTTAGATAATGGCAACCAGGCCATCGTACCAGATGGGACTCCTACACCAAATAGTGTGAGGTCTAGTTGGGAACTCATATTCGAGAGATCCCCTAATGTTGGCAGGTCCAACACCATGAACACTTAGAAATATCGATATTGCTGCTAAGTGTTTAAAATTCTCTTCCTCATTCTTCGAATATATCAATATGTCATCAATGAATACTATCACAAACTTGTCCAGATAAGGACACATCACACTATTCATCAAACACATGATAGTAGCTAGAGCATTAGTTAGACCAAAAGGAAATACAACAAACTCATAATTCCCATACCTAGTTCGGAAATCAATGTTGTAGATGTCCTCTTATTTGATGTGTACCTAATGATATCTTGATCTCAAATCAATATTCGAGAACACTGTTGATCCCTTCAACTGATCAAGCAAGTCATCAATCCTCGACAACAAATACTTATTCTTGATGGTTACCTTGTTTAGTTGTCTGTAATCAATGCACAACCTGAGAGTACCATCCTTCTTCTTCACAAACAACACTGGGGCACACCAAGGTGACACACTTGGCGTAATGTATCCTTTGTCAAGGATTCCCTTCAACTGTAACTTTATTTCCACTAGCTTGGGAGTGCTTATCTTGTAAGGTGCCTTTAATGCTGGTGTTGATCCTGGTACCAACTTAATAGAAAAGTCCACTTCCTAGTGAGGCGGTAACTATAATATCTCTGATGGAAATACATCCTAAAAATACTGGAAAATCGGATACCTCTTCAACACTTCTGTATCCTCAACATCCTTACCTTTATCACTGGAAAAATGCACTACAAACAACACATGCCCTTTCTTGTAACTGCGCTTTTCCCTCATAACTATAACCATTCTCACCGATGTCGGCTTCTTCTTAACCTTCAATATTCTTTGTTCTCCATCATCACCCAAACACTCAATATCCTTATCATAACAATCCACCTTAGTCATGTGAAGGTGCAACCAATATATACCCAGAAGCATACAATATGATCCCAATGGAAGCGCATTCATATGCGCTAATGTAGGAATACCATTCAACTCAAATGAACAAGATATTACCCAAGACTCTGCATGCACTTATTTTCTCAAACCACACTTATCCACCAAGTCATTGTTAACATAACTATAATTAGATCAAGGGTCAATCAAAATAGAAACAACTCGATCATAGATCCTACCTTCCAACTCAATAACAAATGCCTGGCAATCTTCCTACTTGTTATCAAATGTTTCATAGATCTGAGGAATGCTCTGTCCAACATCTTCAACTGTATGTGCCTCCTGAGCATTGTATATATGAGGCTTTCCACCCTGATACAACAGAAATTCCTTCTTGTGATGATACTTACCACATCTCCAACACTTCAAATGCCCATTACCTATGCTCTAATGCTCTCTAAGTTGCGAACCATGTCCCTTCTCAACTAAAATAAACTTCTTGTAAGGAACAACATTCTCTTTCTCACCTACATCCTGAGGTCTTGCCTGCTTCGATGCAATTTACCTTTAGTCTTGTCATTCCATTTCCAATCCTGCTTCGACTTGGTCTTATGCTTTGATTTATCATAACAATGTTTCAACTTTCCAATGGGTTCCTCTAATGACTGAGGCTAATCACACTCAATCCGATCCTTAAATGATAATGGAAGTCCACTAATAATTCTATGAACGATTTTCTTCTCAACCTTAAGATATGACACATACTTCAACAACTCCAGGAACTTAATCATATACTCCTCATCTATCATTGACCCCATCTTCAGCTCATATAACTCCTTGGCCTTATTGTCATATTACCTCTCTAACAAGTAATTCTTCTTGAAGAGTCTCTTGAATTCATGCCAACTCAAATCCTTTACCCTTATGTATGTGAGACACTTCACATCTTCCCACCAGATGTTTGCTTTCCCTTTGAAACTAAAAATAGCTATCCTAGACTTTATGTTCTTTGTATAGTTATGCAGCTCAAATAAGTTCTTCATCCCAATTAACCATGCCTCTATATCTCTCAGTTTCTTCAACTCTCCATCAAATGTAGGTGCCTTGGCTTTCTTGCTCTCATCTGACAAATATCCCTCGTCACTCCTCCTATAAGGATGATAGCGATGATGACCATGATACCTATCTAAACAAAACCTAGAATAGAACTCATATCCACTGCCTTTCCTATTAGGTGTATCCCAGGACCTATCATCTATGACCATGTCATCTCTGTCTGACTCATTCCCACCATGAGACATGCTACCATATGCCACATTAGTCTTTTCCTCATTTCCATAGCTAATTTGTTGTTGTCCCTCTCTCTGCAAATCTGACAAATTCTGAAGGATAATAACGTTGGCCTCTGCTTGTTTCTCCTGTGCCTTGGAAAGTTTTTCCTTTGACTGAATGATCTTGTCATTATCTGCTTTACAACTTCTAATTTCTTCATTTAGACCTCTCAAAGTGTCTTTTATTTCAGGAGAGTACCCATCTCTTGGATGCTCATCTAAACTATAACGTGAGTCTCGTGAACTACAATCCACCATTTTTCTATTCATTTATGATCATCTTCTTCCTGCAAGCATACCATGTCAGATAAACCAAATACAAACATAATCAACATTCCTCATTGAAGTTTACGGGAGGTTATTTTGTCTGTGAAATCAATCAAGATTAGCATGATATACGTTATATATAATCATATCAATATATTGACATCATGCATGATAACACCATATGTATACAATGACCTTATGCATAACAACCATAACCATGACTATGCATTCATAACAACCATATAGACAAATGACATGGATACATGACAAACACATCCCACCCATATAGTCCAAGTATTGAACCATGCTTTGGTACTACCCTGTAACATGCTCCTCCCATATTTACATAATTTCACCGATCTGTCAAGGTAAACATGAGTTGAGGGCTACTATGATATGACTTAACTTCCTAATTATAGTTATTGAAGTGGAGTTGACAAATTGGAACGTTACTGACCTTCCTTAGGAGCTACAAGACACCCAGGAGCTAAACAACCACTCCCAGTGCCCAAAACCTAACCCAGAATTCCTTTTTAATGACCTCGGCTCCCAACTGCATGCATGAAAATTCCTCAATGTGGTTGAGGACTTACAAATGCATGCAGAATCCTACCATGGTGTGGGTGTGCCCCAAATTCTTCAGTTTAGAGGGTTGTCCTAGATTCTGAGCCTAAATTCCAGGTCAAGCTCCAAACCACTATCCAAAACTCAGTGAGGCTTTCCAAAATGATAAATAAAATTTGTACAAATCTATTCGTAGAGATATTTGATCAAAATTGACCTAAACATGTTTAACCATGACAGTCATTTCGTCAAACATATATAGAACATGTAATCTACAAGTCATGAATGCATATCTAAACACAGGGCTCTGGTACTTATCTAAGAATCATCAAGAAGGTCTAATTCTCTTTCATAATAGTTGTAATAACATTTTTTAGCTCATACATTCAATAACCATTCATCAACTAATTAAAACATGTTAAGAACCATAACTAGAACTTGTTATGAAACTATGCTTATAACGAGCATATAACTAGAATAATAACCGTGATAGAACAACCATCAAAGCCACATAATAACAAGTACAAGAACTCATGAAATACAATAGGAAAATATCTCTTAACATATGCAAAATCCAACCAAGTCAGGGACTTCCACATACCACACGACCACAGATTAGGTTGAACCATGGTTGAACCAAATCTTTCTTTCAACTGATCACCCTTGTGCCATATTCCAAGCATGAATGTGGGACTAAAGACAAAAAAAATAGGGATTCCCAGAGATTAAACCACCTCCATCCTCATGCTCCTGTGATCCCACCAATACCAGTCAAGAGATCGCATAAGAAAACTAATACATAAACATCTAGGGCTTCCCCGAGATTAAATGACCTCCACCCTTAGGATTTACCACACATCCCGCCAAAATCAGTCAAGGGATTACTATGCCCAAAACAAGATTGGATGCCTCATAACTCAATCATATAACCCCATCAAACCATGGCTATCAGGAAATGGAATGGAAAGGATGAAACCAATGTCACACCTGGCAAAATCCATGTCAGTGACAGTAAGAGAACCAAATATACACATGCATGTATCATGCATTCACAAACCAGCTAGGAAATCACACATGCAACCTATTACCTACAAGTAGTCCTATTGAAGATTCTTGATCCAAATTTTCTTTGCTTGTCCCTTGCTTTCCCATGCATTCTTGTCCTTCATTTGCTTTCCTTTTTCTAATGCTAGAGTGCTCCAAGCATGTTCTAGGTGTGCAATAGTATGAGATAATAAAGAGAGAGCTCCCAAAAACTGAGCTAACAAAATCTATGAACTGATCCTTAGAAGCCCTTTTATTATTGAGTCCTCTATTTTCTTCATTTTCCTCTATTTTTCATTCAATTTTCCTCACAATCCATTTTGTGACCTTTCACCTTCCTTTTTTCCTATTTTCCATTATTTTCATAAATAAATTCCAATTAATGACTCTTTACATTTTCCAATTTCTTTAGCCATAATAAACCAAATGAACACCCACTATGATGTTTTACCCAACATTCGGCTTGGAATGTGTCCCATGACCTTGGACTTATTCTTCCTTTGTTAAATTTATGACACGAACTTTAACATCGGGTTGTTACAGTGGCACTCCAAGTCAACATGACATCATCAATGACATTGCATACAATAACTTTAACACCTCATTATGATTTATGGCTATAAGCCATTTTGGCACAGTAAATTACTTGAGTATTAACACAATGAATGGGGTAAAAGGGTAAAACACTCTTTTATGTGCATGGGCCAATCAGATTCATTTTTCCTACTTTGGAAGGGAGGTCAAAACACTTTAAGTGTGGCGAAACCACCCTAATAATTCCCATGGTTAATAGTTATTTATTTTCTGAGGGTCCACCACATGCTATTTTGAATTAATAATAAATAATCTATTAATGTATTTGGTTAATTTAGCTTGTCTAAGATTATAAACCATGTTTAATATATTTTTACGATGTAAGGCATTCCATTTGAAATCAACTCTCCTTTTGGATTGTGTGTCTTATTATGGTCCCTCTGATTTGATGTTAGACAATTAAAATGTTTTCCACCATTAGATTAAATTTCTCATTATAACTGAAACTATACCTATCTTACCTTTTCGACCTTTAGTATGTTTTCTGAAACACTATTCCATGTCACCTTCGATAGGTTTTCTGAAACACTATTCCATGTCACATGGGAGTGACCAGGACTTGCGTCATCGAGTCGAGGATCTTGCTTGAATCCGCCGGCCACTATGCAGGCCTTGGCCCTGTGGAGCGTCTTGGATCATACTAAAAATATTGAACTTGTGGGTGTCTTCTAGATTTGGCTGCATCAATTTTTTGTTTATGGCATCCATGCATTCTTCTTACACTTTAGGGCCCTTCCGATCAAGGTACCATTCTGTCAATTGAGCATGCCCATTGATATTTTAGATATGCGTACGGTGATATTGATTAATTTTTGGAGATAAGGGCTGACCCTTCTTTGAAACATAACCTTCAAAATTATTGGGAGTTTGATTTCGATGGTGGCATTCCTCCCATTTACTCATTCGGGAAACCCATACAATTTTGCTTTTCAAACTGCTGCATCAACTTTTTGTTGACGGCATCGGTGCCCAAATGGAATTCACGGAATTCTACTTACGTTTCAGGGCCCTTCTGATCAAGGTACCATTTCGTCAATTGAGCACACCCATTGCTATTTTATCCATTTCATGGAGATATGCATACGATGATATTGATTGATTTTTGTAGAGAGGGGCTGAGCAGCAGATCGAATTGCCAAAGCGAACAATTGCAATTAAGGGTAGATCCCATTCATGGGGACCTGGACAAAGAGATTGATGGATTGCATCGTAAGGTTTCCCAGCTCAAAAATGTAGGCCATGCATCCCATATTTGTTAACCCTTGTTTGTCTACAAACCCCAATAAAGGGATCCTGTATTGAGTTTTGTACTGAAATTGCTCTGTAATTTTCGAAATAGTTTGTGTATTTTTATTCTTCACAGAAGTTCAGGTTGCATTTGCCATGCTATTTTCTTTATAATCTTTATCTCTTTAATAAACCATTATTTCTCATTAACTACTAGTTGCACTTGTTCAGGCTGTTGAGCTTGATTTTCTCTATCCAAGTGAAGGTATTCACAGACGTTGGGACAGTGGCTATCGAATAACTTCTATTGCTACAAATCCTAATCACGCTGCATTCATCCTGAGCAAGCTGAAAAAATATTTTTTCAAGTGAAGTACAAGAAACGCTTCAAACATCTGCTTTTCCCAGCATTCATGTAAAGGTTTGATATATACTACTAAATTTGATTCATCAAAGTCTTTTAGGTTACTATAACTGCTGGAAACTAGTATGCTATTTTTTTATTCTTTATTTTCAGGAAAAGTGGTCTAGGAATTTTTACATTTCTTTGGCGTAGGACTATATTCGTGGTCTCAACAATCAATTTTTAATTTTAAACAACCTTTCTTTGATAGAACCTATACAATGTCTAACTTCTAAACAACCTGAACATGGCAGGGAACATTGTTGAAGTGAAATGCATGCATCGACATAAACGGTCCTAATATATTAAAATTAGATCATTGTGCCATTAATATTTTTAAGTTTAAGAGTATAGATTCTAGAATCTAGATATCTCGAAGTTAAAGAGTATAGAAGCTAGCATAAATGTGCCATTAATATTTTTAAGTTTAAGAGTATAGATTCTAGAAGCTAGATATCTCGAAGTTAAAGAGTATAGAAGCTAGCATAAATGTTTGCTGGAGTTTGATTTAGCCATAGTAGTTCCTAAAATAAAGCAACCCATGTTGTTGCAGTTGGGGTATTGATTGTTACTCTGGACTGTTGGAGTAATATCTGTAATTTTTGTGCTTTTGGGAAATACTCTTGATGCTGAGGCTTTTGAGTGTTTACTAAACTTCCTTGTAGTGATCTGATGATGCACCAGTTTTTCTTAGGTACACTCTATACACAACAATCATATAAAGTGAGCGATTCTTTTCCATTTAAATGGATTAGTAGGAAATGGAAAGAGGGATTTTATGTGACATCAATGGCAACTGCTGGAAATCAATGGGGTGTGGTTATGTCAAGGAATGCAGGGTTTTCAAATCAGGGGATCTTTTTGTTCTGAAAAATTAGATAGCATTATTTTTATTCTTCACAAAAGTTCAGGTTTCATTTGCCATGCTATTTGCTTTATAATCTTTATCTCTTTAATAAACCATTATTTCTCATTAACTACTAGTTGCACCTGTTCAGGCTGTTGAGCTTGATTTTCTCTATCCAAGTGAAGGTATTCACAGACGCTGGGACAGTGGCTATCGAATAACTTTTGTTGCTACAACTCCTAATCAAGCTCATCCTGAGCAAGCTGAAAAAGAATTTGTCAAGTGAAGTACAGGAAATGCTTCGAACATCTACTTTTACCAACACTCATGTAAAGGTTTGATTTATACTACTAGATTTTATTCATCAAAGTCTTTTATGTTACTATAACTGCTGAAACTAATCTGCTATTTTTTTATTCTTTATTTTCAGGAAAAGTGGTCTAGGAATTTTTACATTTCTTTGGTGTAATATTGTATTCATGGTCTCAACAATCGGTTTTTAATTTTAAACAACCTTTCTTGATAGAACCTATACAATGCTCTAACTTCTAAACAACCTGAACATAGCAGGGAACATTGTTGAATTGAAATGCATGCATCGACAAAAATGGTCCTAATACCTTAAAATTAGATCTTTGTGCCATTAATATTTTTAAGTTTAAGAGTATAGATTCTAGAAGCTAGATATCTCGAAGTTAAAGAGTATAGAAGCTAGCATAAATGTTTGTTGGAGTTTGATTTAGCCATAGTAGTTCCTAAAATAAAGCAACCAATGTTGTTGCAGTTGGGGTATTGATTGTTACTATGGACTATTGGAGTAATATCTGTAATGTTTGTGCTTCTGGGAAATATTATTGATGCTTAGGCTTTTGAGTGTTTACTAAAATTCCTTGTAGTGATCTGATGATGCACCGGTTTTTCTTAGGTACACTGTATACACAATAATAATATAAAGTGAGTGATTCTTTTCCATTTAAACTGATTAGTAAGAAATGGAAAGAGGGATTTTATGTGACATCAATGGCAACTGCTAGAAATCAATGGGATGTGGTTATGTCAAGGAATGCATGGTTTCCAAATTAGGTGATATTTTTGTTCTGAAAAAACAGATAGCATTATTTTTATTCTTCATGGAAGTTCAGGTTGCATTTTCCATGCAAGCTAAAAAGCTTAGCAACAAAAATATGAAGAGTCTAAGGACAGGTGATAGTGGAATATGTTTCAAGATATTTTTTAAAGATCACCAAAACACCAAGGCATAAAAAGTAGCCAACTCTTCCATATATGCCTCAATAAAATGAGGTGCCTAAATGAAATAATAGAACCATGATGGTAATTGCTAGGAACATGTTGAAGATAAAGACCTGCCTAACAGGTTCATGGCGAAAGCAACTAGCACTTATGTTTCCTTATTGAATTGAAATCCAAGTAAAGCAGTTCTGAGGAAGGACATATGGAGAAGTGTCACCCAAGAGAAAATCTTCAATCAAATACCTTATAATTTTTGGTTGTCCTGCTTATAATTTTGATACAAAACAAAAATCTAAAAAGGCAATAAGTACGTATTTGTTCAATTCATTGATTTTTCAAAGGCCTATAGACTTCCTGATTCCAACACAAATAATATTGTTGTAAGTGGAAATGTTGACAGCAGGATATAGATTAGAATAGAATTGGGTGCATATACAACATAATAGCTTGGGATATGGCTGGGTACATGCACAACAGGATATAGTCTTGAGCAGTTGCAGATGACAAGGTAGCTATGGTACAACTACAAGATACTGGAACAAGATTCTGGTACATATCTCATGTACAGGTCATAGGTACAAATCAGAAGTAGAGATCACAATATGTACAGGGTACAATATTCTCTTTAGCTTTGCAGGATCAATAAAATTCTGTAAAAGGAATCTTCAGTATCACATCATTAGAGAAGGTTGTACGAAATAGAATAGACTCTAGCCTCTAGGACATCTTCATTGGACTGCTGGGAAGGGATGTTTTTAGCTATGTTTTTCATTGTTGTGACCATCAAGGGTGGTGTCAAAGTGTTATGGCGTTATAGCAATGGTCACATTATGTAAATTGTTTATGTAATACATTAGCGTGTGTCAAAGAGAGAACATGGAATGAAATGTTATTGGGCAAGTAAATGGTAATAGGAATTGGAAGTTAAGTGTGAAAAGCTTAGTTATATCTTCATATACTTCCATATCCAATTTGCTTTTGAGTCATCCTCTTAATAATATTGTTACTCTTTGTCTCATTTCATGATCCTCAGTGATGTGATTGCCCTCTCTTTTAACCTTCCTCGAGCTGTTCTACATTTGAAGAGTGCAGGACAGGGCAGCTTTGACCATGTGCTGTATTGGGCAAACAGATATTCAAATGGACTTAATGTGAATATGATAATAAGCATAATCTAATGTAACACTACAGTTTAGCTAGGCCAACCTCAAATGGAAGTTTGATGTACGAGATTGGTTGGGATTTATTTATTTGTAAGGCTTTTTTATTTACTCAGAGAAATTTATGAAAATTTAATTTCTGTTTTTTAATCATTTAATGAGAATAACATATTTTAACCGAGAATAACATATTTTACCCAGACACTAAATTGATGTGTAATATTTTTTGTTTGTGGCATAAGAGACCTCTTCATATTCTATCTTTTCTAGATTGCAACATATTTTAGCCAGACACTAAATTGATGTGTAAGATTCTTTGTTTGTAGCATAAGAGACCTCTTCATATTCTATCTTTTCTGGATTGTGCCTGTGACTTTAAAATACTAGGAAACACATATTTTTAACTGCTAGACTCACTGAGGTTGTACATTAAACTTCCATTAAGTGAACATTTTGCCTATTTTCAATTGAAAAAATTACAGCAAATAAAAACATAAACAGAATAAAAAAAGATGTTGTCAATTAAATACATCAACACAGTTCTACTTCTTGATGTCAATTCTAATTAAAATCAATTTATGTTTACAGTTTAGTCAATTCAAATATTAGATTTGTAGTTAGAAATACAACTGCATCATCTTATTTCTAGGCCTTCTTTGTGGCAGGCACTGCCCTTTTCAATTTAGGAGAATTTTCCCTATTTATAGCCTAGGCAGAGGCAAGCCTCTTGACAGGATCTTCTTTCTTTGCAGGTATCACCTTTTTATCAAGAATTTTTGCATTGCCTTCTCTACCTTCTTATCGAAAGCTTGAAGGAGTTCTTGATCTTGATGAGCTTGCCAGATTTCGCAAGATTTCTCAGCTGAACTACTAGCAACTTCTTAAAATTGGCAGGGAGTTGCTATTGGTACTTGCTGCCAACATAGGTTGTTATGGCATGTTGGCTAGACCCCGTTCTCTCCTTCAAAGATGTAATCACCTCCGTGCTCATCTTCTAAAAAAAGAGAGGAAATGAGACTCCTACGTTCAAAACCTAATGTCAGAAAAAAAATTAAGAGGCCAAGAATTGAAACCTAAAAATATGTGGGATGAGAAGGTAGCAGTTTTGATCCCTTGGAACCCCTCGACTTATTTTCTTTGATCGAATTCCTGACTACAGGCTTTGCAGTTGCCTGAGTTGAAGACATTGTCTAGAAATCTCATTATTTATAAGGCGCAAGATCCCAAGGTTATAAATAAAGTTGAGATAAGTCATTGTTAATTTATATCACACTATGGCCATAGTTGAATCCAACACAAAATAATACAAAAATTCCATGTTTAAAGAACCATAGCCTACCAACATCCTTTTTCACAAGGATCAATGTTAAATTACAACAAAAATTACAATTATTTTCATCTCAAATAAAACCATTAATCAACTTATATAATAATAATAATAATTCAATTGGTCTTGACTGAGTGACAATTCATCTCCATTAAATACATCAACACAGTTCTACTTCTTGATGCCAATTCTAATTAAAATTAATTTATGTTTATAGTTTATTCAATTCAAATATCATATTTGTAGTTAGAAATTCAATTGCATCATATTATTTCTAGGCCTTCTTTGCAGCAGGCACTGCCCTTTTCAGTTTAGGAGAAGTCGCCCTCTTTATAGCCTAGGAATAGGCAAGCCTCTTGGCAAGATTTTCTTTCTTTGCAGGTACCGCATTCTTTTCAGGCATTGTTGCATTGCCTTCTCTACCTTTTTAGGGGACGTTGCAGGCTTCAGCTTAGGGACTTTAGGAGCCTTGGCTACTTTGGTGAGTGTTTTAGCCTTCTTGGGCTTAACTGCGAGCTTCTTGGCTAGGGCTTTAGCCTTTACAGGATTGGCCTATTTGGGCTTTACGGGCTTCTTCAGCTCCTCTGAAATCTTGAAGGAGTTCTTGACCTTGATGAGCTTTCCAAATCTGGCAAGATTTCTGAGCTAGACTGCTAGCAGCTTCTTAAATTTGGCAGGGAGTTGGGATTGGTACTTGCTGCCACCATAGGTTGTTATGGCATACTGGCTAGACCTAGTTCTCTCCTTCAAAGAAGTAATCGCCTCCATGCTCATCTGCTAAAAAAAGGGAAAATGAGGCTCCAGTCAGTAATTGACATTTTCATTGATGGCAATTGAGCAGCTCAAGCTTTCGGCTTGCCTTTTCTTAGTCCATATCTGCAGTTATTAGGCTCTGATTTTCGTCATGGGGCCAACTATGCCTCGGATGCTGGTACTGTTCTTCAACCAAATACTTCACAATATGTTACCAGAATCAGCCATTTCTACTTGGGAGTTCAGTACAACGAGATGCTAGATTTCAAGGTTCAAGTTCTTGATCTTCTTTCAAAAGGTACAACTTTTGTTAAGATTTTATTTTTAATGGATAGGAAAAGAAAAGTCATTAGTAACAATCAAAATTATGGACGTCTGAAGATATTCGTAGATAGGGTATCTAAATTTGATAAATTCTGATTTTGGACACAAAAGCTATTTGATGTTCAGCTCATATGATTGCCTTAACAAAAGATTGTGGAAAAGTGAGATGTAGGATCTACATCTTTTGGAAATATTAGATCTTTTTAGCATGTTGTTAAGTAATTTAGTCGCTATTACCCAAACAAGCATGAAACGTGTGCTTGCATTTTTGTCTATTTATAAAGTTGGATATATCCTTATTGGAATCATTGAAGGGGCCTCTAACTTTGTACAGGTCTCATGGATATGCATTTGCGTATTTTGATAAAAATAATGGTTTAATATAAAAAAATAATGGTTTAATATTTGTTTATTTTCAATAATTTTTTATATGTCACAATGCTTCTCAAATTTGCTGAATTAGATGGTACTTCAGTTGTGCCAGATCCCAACATCAAATCAAAATCTAGGGCCCTGTACTGTACAATTGAATAAGTTAGTTGTCTGTCATTGGGCCTTGACGTTGTACATACATGAACATGTTATACACATGTTTATTTTTGCTGACATTCATTAACATCTTTTTACTTTAGTCGCCATTATTGAGGACATGAAATATGTTTTCATTTGTGGTTGGCTTCAAAAATAATATATAAAGGTTGAATGCATAATAATTTTTGTTATATTTGATATTCTGCCAATATGCCATGTAGATTTTGTTTCTTAGTGTGTATTCACGTATTTGTTCAACTGTTCACAAACTCTTTTTTTGTGATGAATGATATGCAAAGGCACTTTGAAGTTCTTGCATTAATTCAGTGACATTTGTGGTCCTATGAAACAAAATCAGTTTGAGGAGCAATCTATTTCAGCGTTGGCATTCTAAATCTTTTTCAGCATTTTCTTTCATGCATTGAACCCTCCATTCCTGGATGTTGTTTAGTCTTGAAATCAATAATTTTTACAACATTTGGGTTTAGAAATTAGAAACAATGAAATATATTTTAAATTGTAGAAGTAAATCAATTTTATCTCATTGATGAATTCTCAATCCATGAGACAACTGCAGTTGAAATTAACTCACTGACATGTTGATGATGTAATTGATACAGGTTTGTGATTTTTTATTCTTGATAGCTTCAACAACCTATTAGTTTAAGTCAGATTGAAAGGATTCTTGGCTCTCACCTATAACCAAAATATAGGAAAATGCTAGGTCATTTACATCTGTAAGAGTTCTCAGTTAACCCTAGGTTGTTTTTCTTCTTTACTATAAGACCTTTCAAGATCATACCTTCTAGAGAAGGCAAAGGACCAAGATTCGTGGTGAAAATTTTTAGCCTGCTTGAATGTACTATGCTACTCTGCTTCCTATTTATGTATGGTGTGATGCTTGGACCCATGCCCTCTTGTTTAATATATGTTATTATGTATATATTTCTTTATGATGGGACAACTTTGTAATTAGTTTTGGTGGGATATTTGTCTGGAGGATTCTTACTGCTATCACAATAGTCAAGATGGTCACTTCTAACTTTCTTGCAGTAAAATCACATGGACATCATTAGATAATGTACATCATCACAATGCAGCTTGCTGCAAGAATTCTTGGGACATTGAAGAAGCCATCATATTTTTTGTGCCTCTTGCCATCTGTCACCTCCCTCAACAATGGCTTACAACATCTATGGCATTTTATACAAAATTTTGTGCAAGACCAAGAGATCCATGCCTAACAGTCAACTCGACTTATCATGACTTTAGTCTTTATATGAAAAAAACATAGATAGATAGATACATTGATTTTCATTAGAATTGTAACTTGTTTCCAATATCGATTTTTATACAATATCCATCATATGTTTATTGTAGATATTATCTAGCACCATTCAAAAGTTGTTTCCAATGAAAATACCTTCAACAGTCTCATTTGTGTCCTCATAGGGCGATCACAAGCCTATTTTCCAGGTCTTTATTGTTCTTTGTCGTGGTAATAAATATTTATTGAATGATCTTGGACATTGTAAATATATAATTTTGAAACATTATAATGATATGTAGAGATTGCATCGATTTTACAAGACACTTCAAGCTACTAGTTTGTTTTCTATTGCCATACGGCGTTTTTCTTTGCAACATCTGGTGCAAATGCTAGTTAATCAAGTTTGAAATTATATATGGCTATAAGCTATTTATGCATAGTAACTTGCTCGAGATTGAACACAATGAATGGGGAGAAAAGGTTAAACCATCTTTCATTTCACCCATTTTGGAAGGGAGGTCAAACCAATACTTTAAATCTGGGGTGAAACAACCCTAGATTTTCCCAAGGTTTGTACTTATTTATCGTTTTAGGGTCCACTACACAAATTAATAATTAGTAGCTTGTTAATGGGTTCAGTTAATTTATCTTGTTTAATATTATAAAACATGTTTAATATGCTTTTAATCAATTTTGAAACAATTTTTTTTTAAAGAAGTACAAAATAACAAATCATTCATTAGAACTTTAACTAAATATGGGTTTAATTATTCTTTAAAATGTAATTACAAGTCTAGTTGTGATTTTATATTTTATTTTTATGGACTGCCTTACTTTTACAATCAAACATCACACGACTCTTTAAACCAAACCTTAGATTTTATTTTATTTATTTCTTTTGAATGTAATTAATATGTCTTTCGAACACATGATTAATGATATTAGTTATAATGAAATGTAATTTAATAAAAAATATTTGTGTTTGATTTATAATATAAGGTAAGGTGGGGTATCGCATTTTAGAATAAAATTGAAGATATATTAATGATGTATGCCCTTTAAATAATAGTTTATAATGATAAAGCACATCTATATTGTTAATATATAAATAACAAATATTATAAATATATGATTATATTAGTAATTATTCATTTATGCACAGATATAAAAGGGGCTATTAAAAATTCCATAAAAAAAATGGATACCTAGGATATTTGGAAAAAATAGGGATTTTAAAAATTTTAAATGTGTATTGGAAAGTGGGGGTCAACAAAAGGGATTTCAGGGGTATTTTTTAATATCTACTAAAAATAGAGGTATTCTTTAATATCCCATGAACGAGTGTGCTATGACACAAGCTCAATGAGTGAATCCCCAATGCATTAAAGTGGATTGAGTGAGAGAGTGAGAGGGAGGGAGGAAGAGATAGAAAAGGATGAAGGGAGAGTAATAGAGATATAGTTAGAGAGAGAGAGAGAGAGAGAGAGAGAGAGAGAGAGAGAGTTGGACGGGGTTGTTATGATGCACGAATTGAGTGAGGGAGGAGAGAGAGAGGGAGGGGGAGAGAGAGGATGAAACATGAGAGGAAGAGGTAGGAATGGAGAGAATATATATATATATATATATATATATAGATATGTGGATAGAGAAATAGGGGGGAGATAGAAATGAAACTTGGGAGGGAAGAGAGATGGAATACAAAAGAGAGTGATGAAGGAGAGATAGAGAGAGGGAGTAAAGGAAGTAGGGAGAGAGGATAGAGGTAAAGAGGGGAGAGAGAGAGAAGGGTCTGATGGGGAAAGAGACGAGGGGGGGGGGGGGGGGGGGAGAGAGTCATAGAGTTAACGAATGATGAAGAGAGAGAGACACATATATATGGAGAGACAAATAGATAAATATGGAAAGGGAGAGGCGGAGAGAGAGTGCGTGGTGGTGAGAGAAAGAGATAGATTAGATAAAAGTAGGGATAGAGATAAATATATAAGGGAGAGAGAGAGAGACAGGTATTGGAAGAGGGGTGGAGAGGGAATGACTGTGAGAGAGAGAGATGGTGAGAGAGAAAGAGACAAAGTAAATGGGGAGAGAGACAAAGGGATAAGGGGGAGATCGAAATAGAGTTGGAGGGGAGGAGTGAGAGAGAGATAGAGCAGTATAAAGGGAGGTAGATAAAGAAAATTCGAGAAGAGAGAGAGAGCGAGCGAGAGAGAGAGAGAGAGAGAGAGAGAGAGAGAGAGAGAGAGAGAGAGAGAGAGAGAGAGAGAGAGAGAGACTTGGAGTGGGATTTTTGTGAACCCTGGATGGAGGGGAGGGATGAAGAGAGAGGGATGGAGGGAAGGAAGGGGGGAGAGAGATATAGAGGGCGATGTGGGAGAGATAGAGAGATAGAGTAAGGGATCTAAGGAGAGAGGAGAGAGGGATGGAGAAAAAGAGAAGGAGAGAAGGGGGATATAGATAGGGAGAGAATGGGGGCCAAGGGATGGAGAGAGAGAAAGAGAGAGAGAAGGAGGTATGAGGGAGGGGGCAAGAGAGTGGGGGAGAGAAGCGGGTGAGGATATATATATATATATATATATATATATATATATATATATATATATATATATATATATATATATATATATATATATATATATATATATATATATATATATATATATATATATATATATATATATATATATATATATATATATATATATATAGAGAGAGAGAGAGAGAGAGAGAGAGAGAGATGGGGTAATGGAGTCGAGGAGATTGAAACATTCCCGATAGTTGATTGTTCTAGTAAATTATAAAAGGTACTCCTGGAATTAGTTTTGTAGCATGTTTATGTGTTAAGTGACCAAGGTCCTTTGAGCTTATAACAATGAAAAAGGTATTGCGGGCATATGTATATTAGCGCCACGAGCGTGAATTAAAAGGAACATATACATATTTATTAAGCCCTTGGGGCTATAGCTCAAAGGGGGCCCAAAAGACAATTTAGTGATGGTTTTGTGCATGATTTATTACCAAGGGGCCTTCAGGCTTACGGATAATGAATAAGCACCATGAGCTAAGAACTTGTGAATGAAAATGTAAAAAATTGTTTCATCCCATACATTATATTAGATAATTATGTCATTTCTAGAGTGTAGGTATATTAGATTTCGAAAAATTCTACAAAACCTATAAATGCCAGAATTTTCTTCAAAGCTTGGGACTCCCAACCACCATGGTTATAATATTTTATAACTTATTTACTTATTTTGTTCCTATGATGGTTCTCTATCAAAAACTACAAAAACCATAGGACTCCCCCTGAACTTGCCACACCATGAATTTGTTATTCTTGTCCATTTGAAATCAATGCCGACAATATGCTCAACATCGAAGGCACCAATCCATTGGGGTCCCTTAATCTCATGGCTATCATCAATTTTTCCTAGCTAACTTGCAACAAATTTAACATAAACTTCACGAGAGAAAATATGATCACTCTCCATGTGCATGATTCAATCAGAGTAATTTTGCCTCATTTGAAATGATTTCTAGCCATCTTTTATTGTGGTTTTACATAAATTACTTTACACGTGGATAAATACGACCGAATTCCTCTCCGATGCCACTTCCTCCAGGTCAAGTCCTCTTGTCCACATCATCTTGTTATCTTGGCACTAAGGTTTCCTCGCCTTGCTTTTCTTTGACCACTATTGGAAGGTTTGAGACTCGAGGTGGAGCCCATTGGTCTATATCATCTCAGTGTCTTGGCATTGGGGGTTTCCCCTCCCTCTGATCTAACCTCTATTGGAAAATGTTTAGGTTTGAGTTCTAAGACCCAAGGTGGAGCCCTCTGGTCCATGTCATCTCAACAACTTGACATCAGGGGTTCCTCACCACCCTCTGCGTTATCCTCTATTAGAAAATGTGGAGGTCTAATGTCCAATACTAGAGGTAGAGCCCACTAGTCAACATCATTTTGACGCCTTGGCATTAGAGGTTCCTAACCTCCTCATGCACGTAATTTTTGTGGTTGGTGGTCGATGGCTGATATCATCCCATTAACATTAGGTCTCTCCATTCATAGGTCCAAGTGATCACCCTAGGTTCGACAACCTAATGGGCCCCACATTGTAGGGATTTGATGAAATGAGGTACTGCCATCAGATCCTTGGTGTTGAGCCCTAATATACTTTATGTATCATGCCAATACACTCTATGGATCCCAAAAAACATTGGGAGCATGTGATTTACAATTAACTAAGTGTAAGCATACAAGTGTTGATATTAATATAAGAATAATTGCAATCCCTCTACCAGACAATGCAAACTCTCTGAGCAGGCTGAACTAAAATTTTCATGAACCATTATTGTCAATTGAGAGAGTAAGAAAGATCATAAACACATAGTTTCTCACCTCAATCATGGACTAAATATTAATCAACACAGTGCAAACACCAATTAAAATCATGGACGTACAAGATATCGTGCAATCATAAACATAACAATGAACTTCATAGTTAAGGCATTCATTTTCATTCATAAGCATACAAGATCATGTACCAATCGTGAACATAATAAGGAACATCATAGTCCATAAAGTCAAGTATGGATATGCAATAGACTTATCTCAGTGGTTAACAGACATATAACAAGTACAACAATATTCGAGCACCCATTGAGCTTCCCACAAACCACCCAAGCTTATATAGATATTCTAGTGGCCTCCAAAACATATCAATATAGAGAATATTATCCCGTGAACGATGTTGCATCCATGCTATTTATTCTCTCAGATAGATTGATTTCTCACCTTGTCCTGAGGATGAACCACATTAGTTGGTTCGAAACGTTGACCCAATCCTTTCAATGTGATTAATCCGGAAGACTGCTCTCTAAATATTATCCCCATTGATCGTGCACTCGCTCAGTGACAACTCCAACACTTCTCCTCCTTGCTCCAACATTTTTAATTAACATTTTTAATTTTTAAATATTAATTTAAGAAATTTTAAAATGAACTTTATCCAAATTACTGTAATGTAACATTGAACTTTCAAATGAAAGCTTCAAAATGGTTTCCATGAGAATTGAAAAGAGTTCTATTAAAAACAACAAAAACAAGGAGCATCTCATGTATTTCCCTAGACTCGTTTAGAAGCCCCCCATTACCCTATGTTCAACAATTTATAGCGCTTGCAAAGATCATGCCACTCTTTGCTAACCCTACACAGCCACCTTCATGCATCCCATCACAAGGTTATTTAATTTCTCATTTATAACAATTGCAAAACTACCTCATTTTTACTGTATTGTTAGCCATTTTAGTAATCAATATTTTTGGAGCTACAACTCCATTAATTATCCGTTAATGCATGAGACAGGGTATATCAACCTTTACATTTAAACTATTTTCATTTAGACCACGCTGGCCAGTTATCCACATCGATTACCTCGTTAATTAATTAAATACAAAAGCGAGCGGCAAGTATGGCGTGAAGATATTCCTACACACCACACCGCAGTCGGATATGCCAACTGTCAAATTGCGATGCCACAACACGATAATATTATAACAGATTGTAAAAAGGTATAATGTTCATTTTCCAGTAGCTTTATTTTATTTTTTAGTAAGTGAATGAATACATAATACTCATTAGAAAATCTTCTCTAAAATTTGGTAAAAATTGGCAAAAATTCAAAAACAGGCATTTTTACCCGCAATTGATACGGAGGATTTATTAAATTTGAATGACTAAACAATGTTTTAAATGTGTATTTATTAATAAATTAAATTTAAATTGTATTTATTAATTAATTTGTTAGGATAAAATAATGGATAACATTGGATAAGAGGTAAAATTGTAAGAGGTTTTCAAAGTCTTGGCTTTTATATATGTGGCTTAAAAAACTCTGACCCACATATATAAACATTATAATGAATTTTATACAATAAGTTAAAAATAAAAAATATTTAATTGAAACAAATTCTTTAAATTAGTTAAACTCATGCTATCAATATACAGATATACAAAATAATCCATTTACTTATATATTTATTAAAATATTAATATCGTATTAATAAAGAAAATATATAAGTAATTTTCTGTCTTTGTATTAATAAAAAGGAAATGAATTTTAGAAACTTATTAACTTCTTAGTGTATGCTAAATGAATTTTGTTGTTGGATATTGTTAGAATAGAAGTAATATTTATTGAGTTCCTAATAAATACTATGATAGGATATCTTTGAGTCAAGAGGAAAGATAATAATTTATGTTACCAAGAAGGTATGTAATTTCATAGGGTAAATATCAACATTTTCTCTTACAAAAGAATAACTATTTGAGTATGATTTTGATGAAATCTAATTAGAAATTTTGGAAATCTTGGTTGTAGTTATTAAGTGAATTTTGGGTGTTCCTGAGTTCTTAAGGGTACTAAATCCATTTTCACCATTAAAAAATGATTGAAAGTCTCATTTAATCATATCACGGTCCCACCTTTCTCTTTCCTAATTTGACCCCGGAAATGTGTCCAAGTTGGCCAATAGTTGAGTTTTTTCATTCGCAACATTATTTTATGATAACCATGCCCAAAACGCCTTTTGGGAAAGTCCATCTACTCTCAAAATTTTATTTTCTTCAATGCATACGATTTTCCTTGCCATAGCATCTATGGTTTTAGACTATGAGCTCTTCTCATACTTTAATCTTAGAATTTTGGTTAAAATTTTGACGAAATCTCCATTTCTTGAAGCTGGGGAAATGGAAAAACATTTATTTCCTAGAAACCATATCTTGTCTCCTCGTACATCAATGCTTTTATTCATGGGAAAGCACTAAGTCATATTGGTCAAGATTGTGACTCTGACAATCTTTCTTTTTCCTCACAATTGAAACTCACTTTTTTTCTCATACCTAGCAAGTGCTGAAACCTACAATCCTTCATTCTTTGTATTATTCATTATAAAGAAATATCTTTAATGGGTTCTTTTCATTTATACTGGACTTCTAGGAGAATCACGCATGTGTCCAAGAAATTATCCTTCACAACTCTAGTAGTTACATCATCTGATGAAGAAGGGCACATCAATTCGTCTAGAGAAGAGTTTTGGGTACTCCATGTTTCATTGAAAAATTTACCATGTATACTTGGTTAAAGATAGGAAGGCTCTTTCAAAACAAAAATCCACCTACTGAAGATGTAAATTCAGAAATTTGTAAGATTGCAAGGAGATGCTTGCTGCCAAAGGAAACTAACCATCCATTTAAGTTCTCATGCGTTGAAGTTGTAGAATGGATAGTGAAGCATGTAGATCAATAAGAATCAATGATCAACTATAGCCATGGAAACCCCATTTATTTCTTCAACACATCTAACATTGAGATGTACTAAAAGTTTCCTAGGGAAGAAGTATGTTTTGAAAAAGTTTTGTTGATAAAATTCAGAAGTTTTCCCAAAGAAACACTCAAGACATGGTGGACTAGTAAGGGTACTTTTAGAACAAAGGTGAACAAAAAATATCCAGTGTATAGTTTGAATGCCCATTTCTAGTTGGTGGATTCCATGGTGTGTTGGATTTATGTTAGGCCTAATATAGAGACTTTCCTAGAGGATTTTGTTTCACTCATGTATGCAGTGGCTCATAACCTAGAGGAAGGTCGTTAACTTTATTTTTTTTATGGCCTCGCGCATTTCAGATATACTTTATGCCATGATGCCTTTCCTAGCACTGAACTAGATATGAGCCATTCATGAGGAGTTGGTTGATGCATACTATAAATTCCTTTGGGAGGGTCATTATATACCATCTTAAGCACATATTTGTCAAGATTTATTCATTCCCTTATATGACACTATGTTTAATGATGCTAGCCCAAACATGTCAGAAAGAACCCCATACAAGTAGTTCCTTCAGTTAGTGATTTATTCATGGACTACGACGGTACTTACGTCAAATTATTTGGAACAATTAAACCTCCCCACCTACTACTCGTATTTATAATTAAAATGGTATTTCTACAAGAAATATTTGATTACTTCTACATAGGGGTAGGTAGAGCTCTCTTAAGGACCAAGAACATCCTTGGCTTCACATTGCTTTTGACCTAGGAGCATATGAATTGAAGGGTATCAAGAGAGAAAAGGAATATTATGAAGATTCTTCTTTGTTTTGGAACTTGATGTTCCATAAGTTGGTTGGTGCTTAAAAATTCATTCCATGGAATAGAGGATAACGCTGGTCCTTAAGGAGAATATCATATAGGGGTTTGCAAATACCTAGGTTAAAATTCCTTCAAACACTAAGACTATGGAAACCCACAAATTAAACTATGTGAAGGATAGATGTGTCATGGATGGGGTGAAGGATCATATAATCCCTCACATATCAGGGAAGAATAATTCTTGTGAGATGGTGATTTGTTTGGTGAGTATATACTAGAGTGACAATTAGAATCAGAAAAAGGTGTTAAGGGAGAAGCTTAGGAACACTAAGATGGTTGAATTAAATATTTTGGTATGAGCGAGTTCAAGATGAGCTTGGAGTTTGTGGGGTATACTTTCTAGATGATGACCTTGTAGAGAAAACCCTGAGCAGGTTCTAAAAAACTTCGGGTACCTTTGATAGGTATTGTAGCAAGAGAAAAGTTACCAGATTGGAATAGACTATGATATGACTTCATTGAGAAAGAGATATGGGAGAATTCATTACCTAGAGGATGGTAGAAAAGGTTGATTATTAAAGTCTTGTTCTTGCTAAATGAGAAAAAAAGAGAAAGAGTTCAAGTAGTAGGGATTAGGAGTCAAAGTCACAACCAAAGAAGAATAAGGACTTGAATGAGGTCAAATGTTATTCTTGTCATAATATGGGACACTATGATTCATAGTGTTTAGAGGGGAAGAAAGGGGGAAAGGGTACACAACCATCTATAGTTGCATCGGTAGAATATGAGGAGGCATTTTCTAGGAAGTTCAAAACCAAATATGTACTTGTTTCCTAATGCAACATATGAATATTACTAGTAGTTGCATGGCTTATAGATAGTAGAACCAAATGGAATATGAATAGAGAGCCGTAACAATTTGATAGCTTGCCTAAATAGAACTCAGATCTACATGTGGATTTTGTTATTGGTACAAAACATGGAGTGAAGGGGTTTGGGATAGTAGTATTCTAACTTAAGTTAAGAGGCAGGAAAAAGGTAATGGATGTGTTGTGGGTGTGGGAAGTTAGGTGGAGTCTTATCTCCATATCTATGATGGAGAATATTGGGTTTTTTGTAGCATTCTAGGGTGGGAAGGTACTAATCAAAGGTTTAATATGCAAAGATAAATATCTACATCCTAAGTAGAAGTCCTTATAGGGTTCTGGAAGATAAGAATATTGAAGAAGCATTCACAGGTAAGAAACCATATGTTGGTCATATGAGAATCCTTGGTTGTTTAATGTTGATACATGTACCCAAGTATAAGAGAAATAAATTAGATATTTCCCATAAGAAGGAAATATTTGTTGGGTACAATGAATTATCAAAATCCTATAGGATCTAGGTTATAGGGAAGTGAAACGTGGATGTAAGCAGAGTCTTGAATTTTGATAAAGATGCATCTTATTGGAAGTCTAGAGAAGAACGACCAGACAATGAAGATGAAGAGAAGAAGCATCCCACTCCTAAAAAATAGGATACAAGTCCTCCCTCATCCTCCATCCATCCTGAATATCATGAAGGTACACCAGAAGGACCTTGTGAACTATTGGATCCTGTGGTTGTTCCTGAAAATAGAAAAAGACAAGCTTGTATAAAATCTACTTTGCAAGATAGAGAAGGACATGCAGCTCCACAAGGCACCTTCAAGGAATCTAAGAAACCTAAGAGGTATTATGGTTATGTATCTTTGATTGACTTTGAACCTTCCAACTTTGAGGAAGCAACTACTTCACTAGTGTGGAAGGATGCAGTGATGGAGGAATACCAATCTATTATAAAAAAAGTGATGTTTGGGAAATTGTTCTAAGAACTTAAGGAAAGTATATGGTAACCTCAAAGTGGATTTACACAATAAAGCATGCAATAGATGGGATCATTAACAACTATAAGGAAATATTCATGTTTATTTTCTTTCTAAAAAAAGAGGGAGAAGACTATGATGAAGTATTTGCACTAGTTTCCAGATTAAAGAAGGCCTTGTATGGACTCAAACAAGCTCTGAGAGATTTTTATTATAGAATTAATGGATATCTTATGAGACTTGGTTTCTCTAAAAGTGTTGATGGGTAAATCTTCATAGTGAGGTTGTAAAAGGATAGCTAGTGATATTGCTACAATATGTTGATGATTTGTTCCTGACCAATGTAGAGCATCTTATTGGACAATGTAAAAGGGTGTTGCACTTTGAATTTGACATGAAGGATTTTGGCTTGATGCATTACTATTTGGGGCTGGAATTTTGGCATAACCCTAGTGAAATCCTTCTTGGACAAGAAAAATATGTCATTAAGATTCTTTAGAAGTTTGGTGTGATGGAGTGCAAGTATATGGCAACTGGTGAAGAACCTTAGAAAGTTGAGAGATTAAGAGTTTGACCTCGTGGATTTGTCCACATACTAGAAGTTGATTACATCATTGATGTATTTGGTAAATACCACGATGAATATTTTATTTGTCATAAACAACTTGAGCTAGTTATAGATGGAACCGAGACATGAGCATTGTATTGCAACAAATCATATACTAATATATTTGCATGGTATTGTTGCTAATGTTTGAGATATGCTTTAAATGGTGAGATGCAACTGCAAGGATATATGGACTTTGACTGGGAAGGGAGTGTGGATGACAAGAAGAATACATCTGGTGTATGCTTCAATTTAGGTTTTACTATGACATCATGTATGAGCAAAATGTGTAATGTCTTGTATTAATAATAATAACTAAATAAATAAAATAAAAATGAATATACTAACCTTAGGACAAAGTTCCTTAAAAAGGTGAAGTATGTAATGTTTAGTAATAATAATAATAAATCAAATAATAATATATAAATAAATAAAATAACAAATAATGAAGAAAGGATAATAATAATAAATCAAATAAAAATAACAATGAAAAGATAATAATAAATAAAATTCTAAATAAATATGGAAAATAAATAAAAGTTGGCATGATGGCACATAAATTGTAAACATGCAAATCCTTTTCCAATCCCCTTACCAATTTTAGAATAGTTGGTTCTATTTAATGTTGAAAAACGAGATGAGAAGCATTCTTTCATTCATTTATTCTTTGATCATTATATCATATCTTTATTTATCTATGTTTTACTATTTGTATCCACTCTTCTACCACTCATTTATATGTACCCCTTATATATATATATATATATATATATATATATATATATATATCCTCTCCTTTATTAATCTTGCTATTATATATATACCATCTCTTTGGCCTTGTTATCCTACTGACTTTTCTTATTCATTCTAATTACTGCACTCGTTTATGTTTTTTCATTTATTATTATTATTATTATTATTATTACAGGGCATTACAAAAAGTACACCTTTTTTGAACTTGGTACTACAGAAGCAAAGTATATTGTAGCTTGTTGCACATTGTGAAGGAGTATGGATTCATAACCTACAATGTGGATTGTTTGACCAGATGCTAGAATCGACTATGTTGTTCTGTGATAATCAAATCTATGTGAAGCTCACAAACAATATAGTGTTTCATGATAAGATAAAACAAATTAATATCAAGTACCACCTTATTCATGATATGGTACAGAAGAGAGTGGCAAGGCTCTAGTATATCTCCATTGA
The DNA here is from genome assembly GCA_031772625.1 of Pinus tabuliformis. Classification (NCBI taxonomy): domain Eukaryota; kingdom Viridiplantae; phylum Streptophyta; class Pinopsida; order Pinales; family Pinaceae; genus Pinus; species Pinus tabuliformis. Next base: position 579,241,855 of record CM062819.1, read on the forward strand.
TGAGAAGATGACTCACTTTCTTACAAAGAATTTCTCCAAGGAAAAGTTTGTATATTTCAGAGACAAACTTAGACTAGTGAATAACTCATGTATTAGTGAGAGGGGCACTGTTATGACACCACCAAGGGTATGACTCAGAATGTTGGTAACAACAGGAGACTATTTATTGGTGGATAACAAGGGTATGTCTCGAACTATTGGTGACAATAAGAGCATGAATCTAATTGTTGGTAAGATAGCATGAGGGATGAAAATTCTTGAAAGAAATGGTCTCTAGGGCCTAGAAAATAGTGGAGTGGTTGCCTCTTCAACATCATGGCCTAGAGAGAGGCCCTTGGATTTGGGACATGGGTTTTACTACGGTTTGACCATGGGAGATGACAACCCTGAACTAGTTAGAGTACCATGAGGTGAGGCAACCACCAGATCAAGGTGACTAGTTGAATAAGTACCATTATTTACAAGGGATAACCTGGGTTATTGTACATATTTATGATTATGCTCATGTACGTCAAGGGTATTGACCTAGATAAAGGTGTTACCGATGAGATTTACCTTTGTTTTAGAAAGATCATGTAGATAGAAAATATTTAGATAGCTATTATGAATACCTCCCAAGTTAAGAGAGAGTGTTGAAGAATGTAACTACGGTCGATATTAAAAATCTTTGATGTATTTGTAATACTATGTAAAAACACGAAAGAAAATTAAATACTAAATTAGAAGAAGGAAAATTAAAGGAAAGGAAATCAACAAAAAAATCTAAAATTAAGATCCTTGATAGTTCATACTAAGGTAAATAACATATTTACTATTAGCTATTACTCATCATAATTTGAACAATTATTTGCATAAAATATGTAATAGGAACAAAATGTAAATAAATATACTTACGAGGAGTTACTTACGACTACATCTCATGGAAATGGTCATAGATGAATGACTTTCTTAACACAGTGGAATCCCAAAAAAAAATGATATCTAATATAATGCACTGCAAATGTCACACCATATTTCACGACAATTAAGAAATCTAAAACCATGTTTCTCGCAATCCGTTTTGAATTGTCATGATGAATTTTTCTATTCAATATTGTGTAAAATACGGTGCAACCCATGAAGAGAACATCTAAGAAACCCTTGCACATATTTCGAAAATCCCATCGACTACATATTTATAGAACGTGTTGATAATGGCATATTTATGTGGCTCCATTCGTGAAAAAGGAGCAGCGAAAACCAGAAAATGGAAATACCAAGTTCAATAATGTTTTTGTTAAGAATTTATTATCGGAGTCAATGAATGATGACGATTTTGGATATTATTTTAGTGTGTATGGAACTATTAAAAGTGTCAAAGTGATTAGGGATGTAGTGGGTAATTCAAAGGGTTTTGGATTTGTCAATTTTGAGAATGTTGTGGAAAATTGTGTTGAGAATTTAAATGGAAGGAAATTGATAGTAAGGAATGGTATGTTGAAAAGGCAATGAAGTAGTTTGAATTGAGGAAGTGATATGGAGCAAATCTTTATTTAAAACATTTGGATGATATTATTGATGACAACAAGTTGAAAAAATTATTCTTTATTTATGGCACAATCACTTCATGCAAGGTAATGAGAGACTTTCATAGACACAGTAAAGGTTCAAGATTTGTCGTATTCTCATCACCTTTTCAAACATTCCTAGCTATGGTAGAAATGAATGGAAAAATTGTTGCTGTAAAATCTCTTTATATTGCTTTCACTGAGCCAAAAGAGGAGAGAAGAGAAATGCTACATTCTCATTTATTCCAGTCTCATAATCCAATTGGCAGGGCACCTACTATTCCTATCTGTCTCCATATATAATCTAAGAGGCCTTAGATTAGACCATCCAATTGGCATGGCACAATATGTTCCTCATGCATCATAATTACATTTTACTCATAAAAAGTCTTTAAAATACCCTTTACTAATGTTACTAATACAATTTTTATTTACATATATTTTCATTAACTTATTTGTATACCTTTTCAATATTTCAAATTAATATTAAATATTTTAATACCAAATCTAGATTTTCCAAACAGTTATCTTGTGACTTTCACACTTAACATTTACTTATTGACGCTCTTTGGTATAACTTATTGTTACATCCTCAAAGATTACCCACATGGTACTCCATCCCAACCACAGAAGTGAAGACTCTTTAGGAGTGATTTTTGGTCAAATTATTCATTTTTAACTTTAGCTTATCCACTTTCGGATGAGTGGCTTGTAATTTAGTTATTTTCTTTTGTAACCATCCATTGATATGTATATGTGACTATGTTTAGAATACTTCTTTAGAATATTAATCAAAAAATTATTTGTATTGTTGGAAATTTATTGTTTTTGTAATGAAGTTTCTTTCTAGGAAATTTATTTTTCAATAATGTTTTCTTGTTTCGTCTTTTTAATCCTAAATTATTCTTTAACATTTTAATAAAAAAATTACTAGTATTTCTGGAGATTTATTGTTTTTGTAATGAAGTTTCTTTCCAGGAAATTTATTATTCAATAGTGGTTTTATTTTTATTTTTATTTTAAATTTGGTGGTTCATTGTACCAATGTCTAGGTGAGACAATTATCTTTCATGTAGAAGGAGGTGGGGAGGATAATAGCCACTCCTCCCTACTACGGGAGCTACAACCAATTCAATTTTCAATAGTTTTTATGTGGAAAAGAAATGAATTATTAATTATTTGATTAGATTTAAATGATGATTACTAAATTGGTTTATTTACAAGTTTACATCATATGAAAGTTAATAAATTGTGCATTGGTATGACACAAGTGATCATATTAGTTTATATGATTTAGATAATTTGGAATTAGTTCAACGGAACCCAATGAAGCTATAACCTTATTTATGAGTGACCATTACCTTCTCAACAAAGGGAAATAAAAAATATTTAATAGGGTTTCCATTGTTGTAGTGTTTTCCAACCAAGAAAGCTAGATACTTATGTTATATGGTAGCAGATAGTACTTGTGAGATTGAATAGTTACTATGTTATACTATAGTAGAAAGTACCTATGAAATATTGAGCTTGAAACCTTAAAATGTGCTCCATAATTTATGCACTTCATTTCCTGATTCTTTCATGGTTCTACTGGGATTTATTGTTTAATATTGTGGGTTTTCCCATCCCTCTGTGTTGAATTCCTCCCTGACTTTCCTCCTTCCCATATTTACTACAATGACAAATTGAGTTGCATTTACTGTGTGTAGGCCACCAGACTTGGACATTTATTCTTAGGATGATCTGTATTGTTTATGTGTGTGTTTGAATCTACCTCTGTGAAAGGTAATTGAACTAGATTTAAAATCATTTTTTCATTTATCTCTTGAGAAATAATGAATTATCTTCAAGATACACTAAGATGTCCTAGGAACTGACCTCTCCTCAGCCCAGTGGTTATCTCTAGGAGCTACAACATCTTCTAGTGTCGTTGACGTGGAACAAATTAGAATATTTTCCTTGGGTACAACATTTTTACATTCCTTCTGTCAGGTGAGCAAGGGAAGTGTTGGTTGAAGATCTCTCACCTTGGTGAATCCATTGTTTAAATCTTTATTTGACCATCCTAGCTTTCAAAAGCTCTCATACTTTCTCTAATACTTCCCAATGGAAAACCCACCCCATATTCAACCACGAAAAGAACATATCCAAGAGGATTTGGAAAGAGAGGACCCCTGTTGCTCTAGATCCTATAATATCTTTTCCCAGATTGTCGAATTCCATCTCTCAGAAAGCTGATATAAACTGCTCAAAGTCCTCCTTCAAAGCTTTCGGATATTCAGAAGAAAATTGCCAACTGTTTGACTCATTTTCCTCCAGACTTAAATATGAAGAATATTTTGCTAGTTTTCCTCCTCTCATATTCCCCACCTGCCCAGAACCTGTAGAAGTCAAATATATCCTCATAAATAGTCCCACTCATAGAATTGCTAGCAATTCTACTCAACTACATACAACACCTCAATGAAGCTTTGTGGTAAATCTTATGCCACCTCCATTGAAAAACATGGTTGTCCCTAGTTTCCTAGTTAATAGATATGCTCCACTTAACTTTCCACATCCTTTGAATGGTATGCCACAAAATTACCTTAAAAATCTTCCAAGGTTCACTAGAGAGGATGATATTTCAGCCCAAAAACATATAGAGACTTTCTAGCCATTTGCTGAGAATCTGAATGTAGAACATCTTGATGTAGTACTGAGACTCTTTGTTCAGTCTCTGGATGGAGATCCCGGGAAATGGTTCAAGACTCTACCAAGTGCTTCAACTAATACCTAGGAGAAGATGGAGAATGTTGTCATGCAGTAATGGGGGGAGAAAAGGGATTATGGCTATATTCTTACATAATTTAATGCAATGATGAAAAAACACAATGAAGATGTTTTATAAATTATAAGGAGACTTAATAAATTATACAACTTTCTTGTGTTGAAATTAAACCTCCACAGGTTGTTGCCAAAGTGGTTTTTGATAGAGCCTTTGAACCATAGTTTGGGTTTATCCTCACAGAAATAAAGTCTTGTACTCTAGACTAAATGCAAACAAATTCCCTAGAAGTTGAAGCAAATTTTGCCTCTACTGGAAAATGGAAAGGGAAAGTGCAATATGGTGACACAAGGAGAGGAAAGGAAGAAGCTAGCGCTTTAGGCCATGTAAAGAAAACACAAGAATAAAATTTAGAAGATATGAACAAGCCGATAAGGAATTTGTCTAACAACCTAGTAAAACTAGAGTTGGACAACAAAAATCCCCATTGACAAAGTCAGTCAGCTCCTAACAGAAATTTTAATCCTCAATACAATAGGCCATCTTTGCATCTCTTACTAAGGGATAAAAGGGATTAACATGATCATATTCATCCTCCTCTATACCTAGAAGATGATCCCAAGGAGAATATTGAAGAAATAATAGAAGTTCAAGAAAATCAGTTATGATCTCTCTTAGAGGGAGAAAATGAAATATAATTCAATGAAGGAGAAGGGGATGATTTAGAGGCCCCACTCGATAATGATGAGATAGAAAGTTATTGTAAGCAGTTTTTTTACTTCATTCAATCCCAGGTGCACAAGAAATATGATCTCAGATCATCCAAGAAAAGGTCCCAGGGGTAAGATAAGAATGAAGAAATTCTTCATCCAAGTTCCCTTAAGCTAATAGATAAAGGGAAGAAATCACTCAACCCTATTCCACCAACCAATAAATAATCCTCCAATCTCATTCAAAATGATTCTGGAGATTCCAAAACAAATAAAATTCCCTCACCGATGAAGCAAATCTGTAATGAGAACAAAGAACGTATCGGTCCTGCTAAAATTAATAAGAATCCCTCTACCTTAAGTCTCCAAAAAAGAGTTGAAGAAAGTCAAGATAGTTGTCCCTTTGACTAAATTATTGAAACAACCCTAGTTTAAAGCTCATGTTTCTCATTTAATGAGCTCATATGCCACTATCCCTATGCAATATAGCCTTAACCTTTAAGAAGAGAGGCCTATGGTTGTGTTTGGACCCCATGTAGAGGAGCAGGACCCTTCCACTCGTCCATTCTATGTCACCTTGGTAATTCATGGTCTGCTACTACATAATTGTATGCTTGACTGAGAAGCATCTCACAACTTAATGCCATTATATGTGATGGAGGTGAGATTGCAGATAACAAAACAATACGAATATCTTTACTCCTTTCATTCCAAAAGAATAAAGTGCCTCGGTATGATCAAGGATATAGTGGTCAATTTGGCTCAAATTCCAATAAAGAGTGTCGTAATGGATATTCTAATGGCAGATATCCATGCAAGATTTAGTATGCTTTTATCTAGGTCATGGGGAATTAAAATTAGTGGTTCCATTAAAGAGGACTTAACCTATACTACCATTCTTGTGTTTGGTGGAGAAGAGCGTCGAATGTACATGGAATTTAGATTCATGAAGACAGGTATAAGGGAATATTGTTTAAACAATGCTCCTATGTATGTTAAGGAGAAGGATTTTTCTTGTCTATTGTTAGAAGAAGCTGATCAAGTCATGGGAGACACCCACGTGGAATGTACAACTCAGTTGAGTAAGAAATAATTAGGGCATGACAAAATATAGAAATTATATTTCAATGGTACTTATTCTAGAGAAGAAAATGGGGCAGGTGTGTTGTTGGTGTCTCTAGAAGGCATCTTGATCCATCTCTCTTTCACGTTGGAGCTTGAAGCCACAAACAATGTTGTTAAATATGAAGCTTTTTTTTTGGGGCTGCAAGATGCTAAAAACATTAACATCGGGTTCTTGAATGTGTTTAGGGATTCATAACTAGTGGTGAAATAAATAAAAAATGAGTGTCAAACCAAGCATCTAAGATTGAAGGCCTATAGGAATTAAGCATGGGACTTGATTGAAATCATTTTCTTAGATTTCAATATTCAGTTTCTTCTCAAAGAGCATAATAGGATGACAGACTCATTAGCCATCACTACTAGCACTTTTACGCCTCCCCAAAATCCCATGCTCAGATATGAATTCGAGCTCAGGTAAAGGCATTTGGTACTAAACAATGTGAAGTATTGGTATGTGTTTGAAGATGAAGAACAAAGAAAGCGCTTCATGGAGGTCATTGGAGAATCCTTTAACTCATTGATTCATCAGGAGGACGAGGAGATGACATGTTAACCGAAGGCCGGTTGGGAGGAAACCACCGTTGGTCACAATATATAACAACTAAAGGGGAATATCATCCCCAGAGGATTAGTTGCATTGCAAAGGATTTTTAACTCAAATGATGTGGCTACAAAGACAACTAAGCAAGATCTCGAGGAAGATGTGGAAGATTGTAATATTAGCATTGAAGAAGATCCGAGAATCATCAAATTAGCTAAAGGAATTCCTAGGGAATACAAACAAAGGTATATGGATCTTCTTAAGGAGTACATGGGTGTGTTTTCCTGGTCATATGATGATTATCCTGATGTCATAGATAACAAAATTCCTTTTAAAACTCAGGTGAATCCAAATAAATAGAAGCTCAGGAAGATTAATCCTCTGTTGATCCCATCAATTGAAAAGGAGCTGAAGAAACTATTACAGAATAAGATAATTGTGCCTTTAAGGTACTCTGATTAGGTAGCACATTTGGATCATGTCAGGAAGAAGAATGGATAAATAAGGTTATGCGTAGATTTCAGAAATTTGAATAAAGCATCACTGAGAGATAATTATCCTTTGTGTAAAATGGATTATATTATGCAGTGAGTGGTAGGGTCTTCTCAGATTTCCATGATGGATGGTTTCTTTGGATACAACCAAGTCATTGTACAACCTCAGAACCAAAAGAAAACAAATTTACTACACCATGGGGAATGTTTCTATATGCCAGAATGCCTTCCAACCTCATAAACGTTGGAGCTACTTTATAGGGAGCAATAAATATAGCATTTGTTGGAGAGTGGGATAAATTCATAGTAATCTACCTAGATGTCATAACTATTTTCTTTGATTAAGATGAAAAGCACCTCAAGCACTTGCAGCTCACTTTTGAAAAGTGCAGAAGGTATGGTATGTCCTTAAACCCAAAAAAAATCTCAGTTTTCTTTAAAGCTAGGGAACTTATTGGACCACATTGTAGCAAAGGAAGGAGCGAATATTGATCCCAAAAGGGTGGACGTTATTAAAAATGTTCCATTACCAAGGAATATGAAGGAGATTAAGGTTTCCTTGGGCATAATAATTTGTCTTAGGAGATTCATACCAAATTATGTTGAAATTGTCAAAAAAAATTACATAAATGTTGAAGAAAGACAGGGAATTCAAATGGACCATAGAATCCTGTAAGTCATACTCTAGAATAAGTAAGGATTTTGTAGAATCCCCAATCTAAGCTAGCCCAGACTATCAGAGGTCATTCCTCATTTTCTCTTTTTCCTCTCCTAACATGGTGGCAATTGTTCTATTGTAGAAAAATAATGAACAACAGGAACAATCAATCACATTTTTCAGCTAGTTGTTGCGAGATGCAGAGCTGAAGTATAATGTCTTAGCAAAACAAGCTTATAACTTGGTTAAATCCTTGAAGGCCTTCTGAAATTATGTCCTATAGTCCAATATAATAACATATGTCCCAAATGTCATTGTGGAAGGCATTCTTGTGTAGGGAGACAATGAAGGTAAGAGAGGCAACTGGAATTCAAAAATTCAAGAATATGACATGGACATCAAACCCTCTAAGTTGACCAATGAGTAGGTATTGGCTAAAATATTTTCTAAGGCTAACTGTTAGGCCCTAGGTATAAATTTGCTAACAGATAAGGAAGGAAAAGGTGGAAGACCAGAGGAACAAAACAATATTGAGACCTAAATACAGAAAATCCAAATGAAGTACCTTGTCTCACAGTGGTATAAGTATCTAGTCCATTATTTACTTTTTCTGAAATGCCCATTGAATTTTGACAAAGTTAAATACAGGGCATTAAGGCTGCAAGCCCAAAATTTTGTCATTTCAAATGGCCAGTTGTACTGGAAAGACCCGGTGGGGATTTTTCTTTTATGCCTAGTAGAAGAAGAGCTTCATAAGGTGATTGAAGAATTTCATAATTGTGTCTATGGATGAAATTATAGTTGGAGAGCCATAATTCATAAGATCCTTAAAGTGGGTTTCTATTGGCCAAATTTGTTTGGTGAGGTTCATGATTATGTTAGATATTGTGGAAAATGTCATATTTTTGCTGAGAAGCAAAAGTTAGCAACCTCTCCCCTTGATTCTTGTTTCTGTGGAGGAGACCCTCAAGCAATGGGGGTTGTACTTCATAGGGGAAATACATCCACAATCCAGCAGTCAAAACAAGTGGATTCTTACAACCATTGATTACTTCACGAAATGGGTGGAGTCAATCCTAACTAGAAATGCAACTAATGTAGTGGTCATTAAGTTTATGAAGGAATATATCCTTTCCAGATTCAATAGTCTAAGGAAGATTATCGTTGATAATGCTCAATGTTTTAAATCTGCCAAGTTTATAAGTTTTTACCAAAACTACAACATCATCGTGGGACACTCCACCACCTACTATCTGCAAGTAAATGGGTTGGTTGAGTCTTCAAATAGGACTTTAGCAGGATTCTGAAAAATACCATATCAGAAAAATTGGTACTCACAATTGAAGTTTTTTTTATGGGCCAACAGAGTTACTACCAAGAGGTCAATTGGGAATTCCCCCTTTGAATTGGTGTATGGAAAGGCCACCCTTTTCCCTGTCCAACTAGCCATGCCAGTGGCTAACATTCTCCAAGATGTTGAGGAGGAGCCAAATTATCTGACCAAGAGAATCAAACATATAGTATAACTTCAAGAAATGAGGGGGGATGTAACTAAAAATCTAACTAAATATCAAGAAAATATGAAGGCTTTTTTTGACAAGAGGGCAAGGGACAAATCCTTACAACTAGGATACTTGGTGCTCAAATGGGATGTTAGGAGAGAAGACAAAGGAAAACATGGGAATTTTGATCCCTTGTGGTTTGGATGTTTCAAGGTATCTGAAGCAAAAGGAAACAACACCTTCCAAATAGAAATTTGGATGGTGAGGTGCTTGAACTTCCTGTGAATGAGAAGTTTCTCAAGCTTTATTTCCAACATTAAAGAGGTCCATTTTCACCCACTAAGGTTAAGTGATTTCTCTACTATCACTAGTACAAAATGTATAATTATTTACTAAAAAATGACTAAAATTTGCATATAAAGGACTATTTTTCGGTCGATGACCAATATTAGCTAATTTACAGTATCTTATAACGTGACCAAATTTTAGTCGTTTTTATCTTAGTCATTAATTGGAAGTCTCAATTTTATTATTTAGTAATATATTAGTCATAAATTTGGTCATTGATTTAGTCATTAATCGCCACAATTAATGACCAAATATATATATATATATATATATATATATATATATATATATATATATATATATATATATATATATATATATATATATATATATATATATATATTACTAAATGATCACGGGAGAAAACCAATTAATGATTAAAGAAATGTGACCAAAATGTTGGTCGTGTTATAAGATATTGTAAATTAGCTACTAATAGTCATATATATGCAAATTTTACTCTTCATTTGAAACCAATTAATGGCCAAAGAAATATAACTAAATTTTGGTCGTGTTATAAGATACTATAAATTAGCTACTAATAATCGTATATATGCAAAATTTAGTCATCACTTGGAATCACAAATTTATCATTTGTGGTAGTCTTTTATATTTTTTTGGTAGTTTCATATTCATTATATAAATGACTACTTTAGTAGTTTATATTCGTTTCATTTACTTTTATTAAAAATGATTACAAGCAACTAATTTAGTCATAAATTCATTTTATTTGTGATTATCATTAATCAACATAAACTACTAATTTAGTAGTTTTAGATTGATTCATGCGTTCATTATTAACTAACATAAATTAATTAGTATGATTTTTCAACTAAATTAAAAGAAAAAAAAATTCATACAATGTACATGTTCATCTAATATGAAATCACAAAGTTACAAATGTTAATTATAATACTAGATACTATCAAGTGAAACTATAAATAATTTCAACCACAAAAATTATATTATATAAAATGTCAAGTATTACAATATGAGTTTCCAACTTAATATTGGTTGGAGTAAAATTTACACATGAAATATTGTTTCATCACTTCAAAACATTATCATTTTGTTGTCAAGGAATTGCAAGTGAATTCACCAACTATGAGGACTTGGCCATTAGTCTGTGTGTGTGTGTTATGTGGAATATTGGCTCTACAAGTACCACTAGACCAGTTCTTTTCTCTCTCTCTTTAATTTTCATTTTGTCTCTCTAGTATTATTGTTCTCCTCTTTCTTCAATTCCTGCTTCTTACCATCAATATTGAGTTCCTTTTCTGAAAAATAAAGAAGATACAATATAGAGTATAAGACATGAAAGACAATGAACAATGGAATATAAAATAAAGTTGACTATAAAGGATTTATATGATATATACCTTAACATCAGCAATATTTTCAATGCCATTTTTCCCCATAAAAGCAAGAAACACGAACAAATCTTCTTCAGTTGGGCAATAGTGACCATTATGTGGCCAGGTGACCTATATAAACAAAGAAAATAAATCATTACCATAGAAAATATGATCCGGATTTAAACAGGAACGCAACAAATTACAGAGATAACCATATACACAAAGATGCAGCGGAAATAATACTTCATTTCATTAATGGAAAATACTGAAATATGCTTACAACCAGAAATGGAAATAAACCAGCTAGGGCGAAGGTAGCTTATCTCTGAGAAGAGATGTGATGGCTACATGCCTCTGAACTGTGTTACAATGAGGCTCGAAGGCCTATTTATTGTTGAGAAACAATGGAAAAACCCTTAACATTCCAAAACCTAACCCTAGGAGATGAAACGCCAAACTATGGGCCCCGTTTGGGGTAAATTGGTACATCAACTTCCCGGGGTCGTAACTTTGGCATATGATCTCCGTTTGACGCGTACAATAGCTCATTAGAAAGATCTATCCGAGCACTATCATTGTTGGAACGGGCAACATCCCATGTTGCCCCCGGATTCCCCAAAAAACGTCGTTTAGGGCCTCAAAACGGCTCCGGAAGTTCAGGACCTGAAAAACTGCTAAAAATAGTAAGTGGTGCTACAATTAAGGAAACTGAAAATGCTGAGAAAGACAATGGTGGGGGTCCAGGTGGACTTAGCGGGTGGCCACCAATATCCACCTGGATCATTCCTCCCCCCTTAGGAAGCAATGGTCCCCATTGCGTTGAGCTCCTCCATGAGATGAGGAAACTTCTGCTGAACTTGTTCCCTGGTGAGCCACTTGCCCTGCTGAAGGAGTTGGCCTGCTTTGACAACTCGATACAGTTGGATATTCTGTTGGCGAGTGTTCTTGATCTGTGTGTCCATGATTCGATCAGTTGCAGCTTGTTCCATGCAATCTGGATTTAATTCTGTGGGTTTGAGCTGTTCTGCAATATCGGATGTGTCTAGCAATGGTGGAAAGTATGGCCGAAGGTAGTCCACATTGAACACTGGGTGCAGGCCAAGGAATGGGGGAATGCTGAGCTCAAATGCATTGTCTCCCATAGCCTTAGTAATGGTGTAAGGACCATATCGGAGTGGTCTCAATTTCCGATAGGCTCCAGTAAGGCGTTCCTTTTGCAAATGCAACCAGACTTTGTCGCCCACCTGAAACTTGTGTGGCACCCGATGTTGATCATGTCGCTGCTTGTACTTGGCATTTGATTTCTCAAGAATGTCATGGACCTGCTGGCGAATATGTTGGATGCGCTCATTGAAGCTGGTGGCCTTATCTGTTTCGGACTGGACATGAGCTGAATTCATGTGAGTAGCTGCAAGTGGCATGGCCACATCAATGGGGCGTAGCGGCTGGAATCCCAAACCCACCTGAAAAGGGCTATGGCCAGTGGAGCTGTGAAGAGCTCGGTTGTAGCTGTGCTGAACATAGGGGAGGCTCTCGTCCCATGTGCGTGGATGCTTTGAGTTATACATGCGCAGAATGTGCACAATCATCCTATTGACAACCTCTGTCTGGCCATCAGTTTGAGGATGGAAGGCTGTGGACTTCGTGAGTTTGGTGTCCAGCATTGACCAGAGACTGGACCAAAATATGCTGAGAAACCGACTGTCCCGATCTGAGATGATAGACTGTGGGATCCCAAAGTGCACCCACACTCGTTCAAAGAAGAGTTTAGCAGTGGCAGTATCATTGTTGGAACGGATGGACCCATGTTGCCCCCGGATTCCCCAAAAAACGTCGTTTAGGGCCTCAAAACGGCTTCGGAAGTTCAGGACCCGAAAAACTGCTAAAAATAGTAAGTGGTGCTACAATTAAGGAAACTGAAAATGCTGAGAAAGACAATGGTGGGGGTCCAGGTGGACTTGGCGGGTGGCCACCAATATCCACCTGGATCAAAATAACATCTTAGTAAACTTAGTCTTCAACCTGAAAGGAATGCTAGGCACAATCATGCCAACTAAGTTACATGCTAAAAAGATCAAGCTATAGATTACTTATACAGTGTGGGAGTGCAAACAAAACTCCTAGAAAAAGCCAAAGCTAAGTCTAGAATAAAATGAAATGAAGTAAAAAGGATACAATAATAGGATAGCCTTGTATACATGTATATAACTGGATAATGTAGAAGGCTAAGTGAATAAGTCCAAGGCTGGAGGTCGATGATGTCAAGAATTCCCAAGTTTGATGAGCATTTCTTCAGATAAGAACTACTATTTGGGTCCATTATCACATATGAATAAGCCAACTAGTATATATCAAATTATTAATGTTTTTCTTATATTTATGGATCACTACAATATAAGTGGATAAATTGCAAAGACAATTCCCTTCCCATTTTGTTCCTGAACTGTAGTACAATATATTAGCTATGATTTGGAGCAAATTTCCAACATCGATAATATGTAGCGATCATTACTAGTAATCCCCCAAATAGGCTTATTTTGGAATGTAACTTTTAGATTCCAGTTGCTATATGATTCTTGAATGGAAAATCCATATTGAATTCCAACACCAAAATTCCAATTTGAGGGAACACTTGTGGCCATTCTCAATCACTCAAACTCAAAACATCAGTGATCATTATATTGAAAAGATAAAATAAGAGTAGTTTTGATTTGTTTTACATATTTACATGCAAAGCAACAATAGTTTTCCCATATTTACCATACTTGTAATTTCCAAGATATAAAACATCAATTGATCTTTTACACCAAATAATTGATTCAATACAAACAAGAATTTAACATATTACCGCAATACCACCAATGTTTGATCCTCAATTGGTTCAAACTAGTTAGCACAAAAATTTCAAGAAAGAGCAACAAGTAGAAATAACAAATCCATCAATTAATAACCAATCAAAAAAGGATAAGATTTTTGCTCAAGCTTGATAAACAACTATAAATTATATTGACAATCCACTACAACTAGTGGTCCTATTCAAAGAGAAATACTACCTGGAGAACTCATCTTTTGAATTATTTTCTCTATCCATGAAGCTTTATGATATCCTCAAAACATAATTCACATTCAATATTTTAGGATTCGAAATCTTCCTAAAGGCCTTTCCAAATGAAGTTGTGAATTTCATAAAATGCACTTGTACTGAAAAAATATAGTTTGACCATGTGATAGATAATTCAATCAAGTAAAAAATTGTGTACAATATTTCCTAGAAGACTTCATGTTAAAACGAAACCTTGCATATTTCGGATAGAAAAAGAATATTAATAAATATGGTCAATATTACAAAACAATAGAGTGGATATAAAATTGCAGGTAGAACTAACAAAATCCTAATTGTAATATAGTTGATTGATTATTCTAAGTGAAGCCAACTAGATACATACAAGTTTTCATTTTCAACTTTCTTTCCCATATCTTTATTGGATGTGGAAGCTAACTTGCATGCATCTCACAAGGTTGTTTTAGAAAGAGTATATGTTTCATTCTCATATTCCACACTTTCTTTTCCATTATAAAATCACAACAAGTATTGGAGGAATTATTTGCTACATAAGCTGAGTTGTCAACTTTCATTTTCTTGATTTCTGTTTTCCTGCATGTGCATTAATTGACTTTTCCTTAGTGGAGTTTTAGATAAGAAAACAATAGGCCTGAAAATAAAACATTCATCATGCAAAACAATGGCTAATTATATTATGCCAACCCATATTTCTTTATTGTTGGAAGAGAAATAGTCAACTACACTCAACTGACATCATTAAAGTTATCCAAAACCAACTCGGTAGACATTTGAAGTTCTGCTACATGAACTTGTTCCTTTGTGTGGATAAATTTCTCTTTGTGTGTGGTAAGGGATATTAACGTTTCTGAGACTGATGACTTATACTTACCATCATATTTACCATTTCCAACAAATTTGTTACCATCTTGACATATATTCCTTTTTGTTGCATCTCAATTGTGTATGATCTCATTGCCCCTAACGTATATGACCTATGCATGAGGCTAATGGTACAAAGAATATAACACATACCCAACAATCTGAAGCGAATTAATCATTATATATTTATATGGATCAATGCTATAGCTTGTAGGATCAGTTGGTTGTTTCCTAGAGATATTTGGTAAGGCCCTATGAGAATGAAGCTAGGAGTGGTCAATGGTCCAAAATTGGACCCACTAATTTTATTTTTTTCTTTACAAGTAGCCATGATGAGTTTTCTTAACCTTATTTATATTATGTAACAAGGTGTGAATTTGGATTAGTAATGCTCCTTAGTGGAGATACTTACTGGTGATATTTTCCAACATTTAACAAATACCTTGTATTCATTATATTTCCATTTTTCTTCTTTTATTCCATTGTGCATGCTCCCATCCACAATTATAATACATAACTAAAAGATTTCCTTGCATTCATTCTCCTATAAATTTGTATGCTCTAGGCCCAAGGTGATTAACATAATATTGTTTGCAAGATATTGTTTGCAAGAATATGAACAATATATTGCCATAAACAAGCACAAATGTGGTCATAACCTAGAAAGCCAATCAAAAAAGGAAATCAGAAAAATTTCAAACATGGTTGAGAGAGATGGAGATGAATATATCAAAAAGTGATATTTATGTGTATCATAACTCAAATCACCCTGCATAGATCTATCTTAATCCTAAATCCATCGAGCACCAAGGTAGACAAAATCCTTTGAAGTGCAAACCTTTCCTTAATCTTTTGCACTCTAAAAATTGTTTGCACCTTGAATCTCAACACATGATAGATACACGGTTAATACAAATATACATTGTTTTATATTTTATTGACAATACAACAACTTTATATATTTATGGTTTTTGGCATACTAGAGATGTAGATTATAGAATGCATCTCTTGATGCAATCCCAAATGTCAATATATTTAGTTGAAAACTACAAAGAGAGGATATTCTCTAATGGTTTCATTTCAAGGATAATATCATAGAAACTGGAGAAATAAAGAGAAGAAAAGAAACTAAATACATACAAATCAATTAAGAAAGTGTTTATTAGGAGAAGTTGTTGATATCTTAAGCCATGTTCACTCTAGCCCAACCATAAGACAAACAAGTGACTCAAAGGGATTTTAGAGACAATAGTCCTAAAATAGTTTAGGAAAGATTCAAGAAAACTAAAGGTGAGCAAGCAAAAGAGTTAAATTTATGTCAAAAAACAACAGAAAGAATATAAAGTGGCCTTAATCAGCCAATCGCATGTGTTGTTCTTCATAGACTATAACCAATGTAATATCCCATCCATGAATTCACATTACCAAAAACATGTCATGCATTTGAGTAGGCACCTTCACACCTCTAGTCTACAATGTCTTTCCTACCACTACATGCACCAAATTTCTCTGATAGGGTCATTCATAAACCCTCTTTGCTTGGAAATGAAGTATTATTTCATTGTTCAGGTCAACAAGCAATTAATTTATCCACCAGGATTCCATTTTCAATGTGCTTTGCGCCACTCGAATGACACAAATTTGAAAGGGATGGCACTGGGTAAAAGTCCTAGGTGCAAGATCTTGGTGGAATCAGTTGAAATAGATTCTCATGGTTCCCCCATCGATCCAGTAAAATTCAGTCAATTTTTGTAAAATAGTACATCACTAGCAACAAAATTCAGCCTTAAGGGGTATTTTTACATGTTGATTAGTGGTAGATAATATTGTTTTGTCTTCAAGTAAAAAATGCAATAACCAGTTACAACACATACACATCATAATTCAAATGTGACATATCTCCTACCATATACAAAATTTTAAATGAAATAGGGCACTGACCTATTTGATTGTAGACAACAAATATGCACCTAGCACTGCAACATTTGGTGAACATACATGTAGGGATATACACCATGAGATGTTCAAAACCACCACATCCAACTGTGTTATCCCAATGTATACCCTCTTAAATGGTGGAGTGTTGTGTTTATTAATTGCTATTAATTGTATCAATATATCCATCATGACTATCCAATGTTAATCACTATTATGTTAAGCTAAATATCAGGATGCAACCTTCACTAATATGCACTTAAACAGAGTTGGTTACAATGTATCATCCAATATACAATACAAGTAGATAATGTCATTAATATGTATCAAAATCCTAGTGGAAATATATGTCACTTAAATTTTTATTTTAAGTTAGCTTGCAATTAAAACGATATCATAAAGATGGGTCTTATCCTAATGAAACGAGAGCGCGACCTGGTGAAAACGGGGGTTTACAATTCACGGACTCTTCAGATCTAGGGTTCGAAACTGGAAAGGAATAGGGTCAGAGTGGCAGAGCTATTCAGAAGAGGACAGATCCTAACCCGACAGATGGTAAACGAGGGGTCCATAGGGACCCCTTCTTACAAACATATAATGATGCACAAACAAACAGCACAGGAAGGTGTGCAAATAGCTGGGTATGAAAGGTCACAGAAAGAGGATGGAACCAACAAGGGAAGGAAAAAAAGGCTCACCCATCCGGACTTCCTTCAACTCATTGAAAAATGGTGGCATGAACCGGTGGACATCAGAGGTACCAAAATGTACAGGTTACAAGGCAAACTGAGATACATCAAAAGCAAAATCAAAATATGGAACAAAATAGTCTTTGGGAACATATTCAAAGAAAAAGTCAAATTAGAGGAGAAATTAGAGCAGATACACAAAGATTGGATAACTGGAGACATTAACCCAGAAACTGTAAACAAAGAAAAAATACTAATGCAGCAATGGCAGCTTCGTTGCCAACAAGAGGAGACCCTTTGGAAACAAAAGTCCTGGATTCAGTGGCTCAAGGAAGGGGAACAGAATACAAAATTCTTTCACAGATCAGCAATGAACCATAGAGGAGCCAATAAAATCCTCAGTCTCAAAAATGAATAGGGAGCCATTCTTCAAACACATCAAGAAGTTTCAACCCTGCTTACCTCGCATTTTAGCAGCATTGCTCAGGAGCGAGAGGTTGGTAGGACAGAAGCAATTAATGAACTCATCAAATCCATTTTCGAAACGATCACTAATGAGCAAAACCTAGCACTAACTCAAGAAATTTCTTTGGAAGAGGTGGAAGAAGCGGTGAAGGATATGCCAAATGATAAAGCACCTAGGCATGATGGTTTCACCATCAACTTCTACAAGGCTTGTCGGGGCGTTGTTAAAACAGAGGTTTGGGAGGTGGTGGAAGACTCTCGGCATTCTACCTCAATACTCAAGTCCCTAAATTCTACTTTCCTTGCCCTAATTCCAAAAGAAGAGGAGGCCAACACCCTGGCTAAGTTTCGGCCTATCGCTTTGTGAAATGTTATATATAAAATTATCTCTAAAGTCATTGCTAACAGACTGAAACCCATTCTTCCGAGCCTCATCTCTGAAGAGCAATCAGGATATGTTGAGAGGAGGCAAATTCTGGACAATATTTTGCTAGCTCAAGAAATGATTCATACGCTTCACTCCAGGAAAATTGCAGGTATGATGATGAAACTTGACTTATTAAAGGCTTATGATAAAGTCAACTGGAATTATCTGGAAGCAATTTTAAAAGCTTTCGGTTTTGCCCATCATTAGATAGAGTGGATTTTAGCTCTGATCAAATCTACTAGATTTTCTATTCTGGTAAACGGTGCCCTTGCCGATCAATTCTCCCCCTCATGAGGGCTCAGGCAAGGAGACCCATTATCTCCTTTCCTTTTTGTTATCCTAATGGAAGGTTTAAGCAGACTCATATGCAGCGCTAAAGAGGAAGGAAGTATCAAAGGCTTGCAGCCCATGCCGTCCATTCCAGCGACCACTCACCAGCAATTTGTTGATGATACAATGTTACATGGCACTCCAACAGTCAAAGAAGCCTTGGGCTATAAAAGGATCCTCAATCTTTTTAGCAAAGCCTCAGGTATGGAAATTAATCTATCTAAATCCACCATCTTCTTTTTCAATACACATTTAGCAGTGCAAAAGAATCTCTCTACCATTCTAGGCTTCCAAAGAAGCAACATGCCCTCTAGGTACCTAGAAGCGCCTCTAACGGATAAACCCTGGCAAAAAACTCATTGGGAGAAGATCCTAGCTAGCCTGGAGAAGAGATGCCATCATTGGACCCACAGGGCCCTCAATTTTGCTGGGAGGCTAGTCCTAACTAAAGCATTCCTGCAAGCTATTCCTCAATATATGCTCTCCATAATTCCGGCTCCCAAAGGAGTCCTTCAGCAAATGAGGGTGATCCAGAGAACTTTCTTATGGTCAGGAAACGCAGAGAAGAAAAAGTGGGCATTAGTGGCATGGAATACAATGTGTAAACCCAAACAATTGGGAGGGTTAAACCTGCTAGACCCCTCCACCATCAATAGGGCCTGTGGGGCTAAGCTGTGGTGGAAATGGCTGAAGAAACCCAACCTTCCTCGGGCTAGACACTGGAAGGAAAAATACGCTCCCATGCACAGTATTCAGAACCTGATCAGAATGCAAGAAAATCCAGAGGGCTCACCGATCTGGAACCTAGCAAGGAAAAATCGAGACATTATACAGGAGAATAGCTTTTGGGAAATTCGCAATGGAAAAACGACTTTTTTTTGGGAGGATGCCTGGCAACAACTCCCCAAGTTAGAAAGGCCTGAGTTTGCAGGTCTTCAAAGAAATTATCAGGAGCTTGGGAGAACAACGGTGAATCACTATTGGACTCCTAATAATAGGGACCCGGAGTGGAGAACTTGGGCAGTCAATGAAACAGAGAACATGACCGAAGCTAACAATGACATTAGGGACTTGCAAACGCTATTAAATAAAAGAAGAATTAGAATGGCAGAAGACAACGACCAACTAAGATGGGGAAAGCAAGGAGGGGGCAATTTCATGCTTAAAGAAGCCAGAAACTATATCGAAGATTCGGAGCAAGAAGAAAAGGTGAAATGGAGCAACAAGGTCTGGGATTCTCTGTTCTGGCCGAAAATTAAAACCTTCCTCTAGCTCCTAATGCACAGGAAAACTCTCACTAGGGAGAATCTCCAAAAGAAAGGGTTCTGTGGCCCATCTAGATGCCCCATGTGTGAAAAGGAAGAAGAAACAATGAATCATCTATTCAACACATGTGAGATGGCAAACCTCCTGTGGAATTGGGTGGAAAACACTTTGCAACAAACGGACAGAACAAGAGACTCCATTCAAGAGACCATCGAAAATTGGCGGGGCAATTTCTCCAGTAATCAAATGGTAAACATCATTTGGAAAACCATGCCAGGGTTTATTACCTAGTCAATCTAGAAAGAAAGGAATCAGAGAGTATTCTTGAATGAAACCAAAGACATAAATCACTCTATAGAAATTATCACACAAAATATCAGGCAATTGGTTCTTGTCAAAGGCACACCAGAAAAAGATAATAAAGCATCAAATGGGGACTTAGAAATCTTGAAAGCTTTTAACTTGGATAATGGAACCTTCGCAACTACCATAAATTGCCGACAGGAGATAAACACCACTTTGAGCATCTGGAAACAACCACCTTCAGGCTTCCTGAAGCTAAATTTCGATGGTGCGTCGCGGGGAAATCTAGGTCTGGCCGTTATCGGAGGCATTCTCAGGAACAGCGAAGGAGAAATTCAGTACATCTATAGCAGAACCTTAGGGGAAGGAACTAATAATGAGATGGATTTCGCAGCGATGGAACAGGGTCTAAGAATTCTTAGGAAATTTCAGGTGAGCATGGCAATGGTAGAAGGGGACTCCTAGCTCGCAATTACAGCAGCTAGAAGGATGTATGCAAGAGCTAGAGCAAGCAAAGTGACACAGCATTGGTGACTGGCCAAAGTAACAGAAAGTATAGCCGAACATCTTGGGCGTTTGAAAGGTTTAATCTTTCAGGTTGTTCGCCGCAAAGCCAATACAGTTGCGGACCATCTGGCAAATTATGGTATAGAGAACCCCACCAGCATCACGGACAGCTGTTGGCAGGACGGCACCTGCTCAGAAGTTAGAAACAAGTGTACCCTGCTCTCGAGGCAGGATATGGTGAATGCAAGATAAGGACAGAGGGACGACGCTCCATACAAGTATTGAGATATGATTACAATCAATTGTACTGCAGGGAGAATTAAGGGGCGGTAGAAGTATGAAGGATAGGCAGGAAATGGGCATTCAATGCTCAAGCAGGCGGGAGTCACTCCCATCAGCTCCATAATTGAAAAGTATGAGGGCCGCTGATGCCCTTATAGAAGCATGGACACTTGGCACGCTTCGGAGAAGTTTAAGAGAGGCAAACGTAAGAGCAGAAATCCGAGCCATCATCGAAAATATGAACCACGAAGTAAGGATAATTATGACGGAATTTGTGGGTAGCAGGCGATAAGATGGAATGCAGCAAGGGAATCACCTACTCTCCCTTATATATATTCTGTCACCAGTAACGGCAGCATCACTGTGTATTTGGTTAGTTGGCGGAATTTCCTTTCCTCGGCCCTTAGAACACGGTGCTGTTTAGTGCTTGAGTTTGAGACAATGGCGGGTGAGGGAAGCAGGAACGCGTCGGCCAACTGAGATCTTAGACAGGCTCGGGAAGCCTATGAAACAAGAACCTCTCTAAAGGAAAAATGCAAGATTGAAGAGCTGGAGGCCATCGTTACTGGGGAAGAGGAGAACATGGAAGCACATGATTTAGAGAAGGATATGGAATGGGTACAGGACCCTGGCACATCCACTACGCGAGCCACCTAATATGTCCGCACACAAGCGGAAATGTGGAGAATGAAAACGATGTTGGCTAAGGCCATAAGCATGCAGGGGGACTACATCAGCCAAGCTCAACAAGCACAACAAGCAATTGCTGTAACTTCAGCGGAGCATGCGGCGATCCTGGAAGGCCTGGACTTTAAAATCAGTGGCCTGGAGCAGCAATTTGACAGTATTTCCAAGAAACTTACGGTCCTGATCAGTCTATTGCATCATTCCATATGTCAAGAAACCAGAAGTGTTGGGGAAAGGGTGGAGGGGACCACGGGCAACAGTCAGAGCACATTTCCAGCGCCATCTCAGGTGGGCAGAGCCAAGGCTCCGACTGGTCAGGAACCCTCTAAGAATTATGTGGTTCTCGAGATGTAATGGCTCTTTGCTGCAAGCTATGGATGAGTTCCTGAGGCATAGGTCTGAATGTGCGATCGTTGACCGTGGAATTCATCCGTTTTGTTAGTTTTTTTCTATTTTCTTCTCTTACTGTCCATGGCCATATGTGGGTTTCAGTTTGGTTACTGTTGGTTTTTGTCAACCCCTGAATGTCCCTGCCGCCCTGCGTGGTGTGCCTTGGGGTTCTGTTGAAGTTCATTTTGGTCATCACGAGGTCTATATGGATTAGGAAAGCAGTCCTTTGTCTACTCGAGCAGACCATTTTGTAAATATGTATCATTGTTTTAATATAAAATGCTGATTTACAAAAAAAAAACACGATATCATAAAGACAATAGGGAAACACAAAACATGCAAGTACCTCTAAGCAATATTAGTGCCTAAATGACGGATAATATGTTACAATTATAGGAAAAATTAAAATATTTTCCTTAAGTTGATGAGAATACCAAGGCATATCTCTCATGTAGTTGATTGTAGGGGTAGATATGTCATGAAGGTCCTCCTATGCTAAATATTATTATGCTATGCTAAATATCAGAACACCATCTTCACTAATGTGCATTTTTAACAGAGAAATTTGCAATGTATCATTCCATATGCATTACAAGGAGATAGTGGCACTCATGCTAAAGAAAATCCTCAAAAAGGGATATGCCATATTAATTCTAATTTAAAAACTTATTGTGAAAAGGCATCACAAATTCAACAAAACGGTCAAAACGGAATATGCTACTTTACTTTCAATTAATTTTCTTACAAACATCACAAATACAAGAAGGAAACACAAAGTGGAAAAGCATCCTTGAGCAATTTTAGTGCCTAACCAAAGAAATACACATTGCAATTTTAGTAGTAAAGATTAAAATACATACCTGACAAAGCTAATGTGAACACCAAGACTACGATGAGATGCAGAACAATCTAGGAAAATGAAAATCCCATAAGTGACCAATGCCCATGTGGGATTCCTTGTATTACAGTCAAAGCACATCTGCCATGAATAAAAATCACATCAGATCAGATGATATCTACAAACAATCATAAATACCTATATAGATCTGGTCTCAAATTACCCAAATCACATTAAATTTTGTTGTGAACAACAAAAAAATGCACCCACATCGAAACTATTTTTTCTTTGGAGAAAATATTTTGTTCCCATTAAAGAAATAAATTAGCCATAAATAATTTGAAGAGAAAAAGCATCAGGAAATATGAATAGAAACTTGTTTTCAGGTTTGACCTAGAGCTTTCTGAATACAACATTCTTTTCCATAAAACCCTTGGTAGCCATTGGTGAATGGTGAAGGTAATGATAAAGCACTTCTAGGAATACTCAAAGCACAAATATTGGAGTACTATGTCTTCGAGAAGACCAATGCCTTCTTCATGTGAGCCCTTCTCAAGTATTTCTCGACTCTTCTGTAATGATTTGTATATTTTTGGTAGGTGAAAATGTAAAGTGGTTTTTCAAATTATTCATAGTTGTACGTATAACTTTATGAATAATATACCGTTCCTATGTTTCTTGTAGTATACTTTGTAAATCCAGTTCATAGTTATGGATTTTCAAGAATTTAAGTGGCATAGAGTTTTAGAATTTCCCCCACGAAAATATAATTCAAACAATTTTACTGGGAAAAACAATTTGCAAGATCTAGGCCAATTTTGGGATTTTGAAGAATTTAGGTAACATAGGGTTTTAGAATTTCCCTGGTAAAAATATAATTCAAATAATTTTACTAGGAATTTTTTTGCAAGATCTAGGCCAATTTTGGGCCATTCCCATAAGTTTTTGGCCATCCTATCTGCGACCTTGGTGGACTATACCATTTTTTATTGGCAAACTAATTTAAATTGTTTTGTGGTTTATATTCAAATTTGATGGCTATGGTTGCATAGTCAATTCCCCGACGTTAAATTTTTTCATTGGTTTCCCTTTGAAGTCATCATTCCAAAGAGGTTCCATTACATAATTTGGACTTGTCTGTGGAGATCCTATTAGAAATTTGGCATTTCGCATTTGGGAAGTTGAGTTGGCATTTGGAAGTTGAGTTTTGATTCTCCATCCGTGGATTTTGTAACCTACACCTAATGTGGTTGGGTTTCGATTATTATTTAGGTTGAATTGGGTTTGGATTTTAATTTCGATTGAGTTGGAATTTGGGAATTTGTGTTTTCTTCTTTTCCAGTATCAGTGAGTAAAGAGGCAATGGAATATATTCAAATCCAACCAGCAGAACCCAGTATTTCACAACATCAACAAGTAGTTGATAATGGCAACAATAATCAATTACTACCTAAATCTCTGTATAAGGGGGATTTGGAGCGCAATGTTACCAAGGCCAAAATGTATGATCTCTTTGGGCGGATTGGCCCATTTCTCACTGTTCAGATATGTAGAGATGCCATTAACAACACTTCTCTAGGATATGCCTATGTCAATTACAGGTCAGCTGAAAATGCTAGCGAGACTTTAAGTTTCTTGAATTCTACACCCCTTAATGGAAACCCTATTTGGGTAATGTACTCACCCCATGACCCCAACATGCTTTAAGTTTCTTGAATTCTACACCCCTTAATGGAAACCCTATTTAGGTAATGTACTCACCCGAAGACCCCAACATCTACAACCTTTAAGTTTCTTGAATTCTACACCCCTTAATGGAAACCCTATTTGGGTAGTGTACTCACCCCATGACCCCAACATCTACAACTTTGGATAAGCTAAAATATTTGTTAGGAAACTTGATAAAACAGTAGGTGAATATACTTTCTATCTTTCTTTCGTTGTGTATGGACCCATTCTCTATTCTAATATTGCAACAGATGCATCAGTTCAATCCAAAGGATATGGATTTGTGATTTATGAATAGGAAGAGGGAGCACAAAATGAAATAAAATATTTAAATGGTCAATTTATCAATGCAGAACGAGTTTATGTGGCTCTATTCATGAAAAAGGAGCAACAAGAATAAGAAAATGGAAACACCAAGTTTAATAATGTTTTTTGTTAAAAATTTATTAGAGTCAATGAATGATGAGGATCTGAGATATTATTTTAGTGTGTATGGAACAATTACAAGTGCTAAAGTGATTAGGGATGCAGTAGATAATTCAAAGTGTTTTTGATTTGTCAATTTTGAGAATGATGTGGTAAATTGCATTAAGAATTTAAATGGGAATAAAATTGATGGTAAGGAATGGTATGTTGAAAAAGCAATGAAGAAGTCTGAATTGAGGGGGAAATATTGAGCAAATATTTATTTAAAACATTTGGATGATAATATTGATGACAACAAGTTGAAGGAATTATTCTCTATTTATGGCACAATCACTTCATGCAAGGTAATGAGAGACTTTCATGGACACAATAAAGGTTTAGGATTTGTGGCGTTCTCATCACCTTTTCAAGCATTCCTAGTTATGGTAGAAATGAATGGAAAACTTGTTGCTAGAAAACCTCTTTATGTTGCTTTCACTGAGCCAAAAGAGGAGAGAAGAGAAATTCTACAGTCTCATTTATTCTAGTCTCATAATCTAATTGGTAGGTCACCTACTATTCCTACCAGTCTCCATATATAATCTAAGAGGCCTTAGATTAAACCATCCAGTTGGCATCGCACAATATGTTACTCATGCATCATAGTTACATTTTACTCATAAAATGTCTTTAAAATACCCTTTACCCAATGTTACTAATATAATTTGTATTTACATATCTTTTCATTAACTTACTTGTAGACTTTTTCAATATTTCAAATTAATATTAAATATTTTAATACCAAATCTAGTTTTTCCAAACAATTATCTTGTGACTTTCACACTTTAGATTTAGTTATTGATGCTCTTTGGTATAACTTATTGTTCCATCCTCAAAGATTACCCTAGGAATGAAGTATGGGACTTGATTGAAAACTTTTCTTAGATTTCAATATTCAGTTTCTTCCCAGGGAGCATAATAGGATGACAGACTCCTTGGCCATCGTTTCTTGCACTTTTAAGCCTCTCCAAAATTCCTTGCTCAAATATGAATTCGAGGTTAGGTAAAGGTTGTGAGTACCAGAAAACGTGAAGCAATAACATGTGTTTGAAGTGTTGAAAATAGCAATAAGAAATGTTAAATATAGAAGTGCTAAATTTAGTATTGCTATAAATAGCATTTCAGGATACCTTCCTATTTTACTTAGTCCCTGAACTAAAATAGAGAAGTAAAATTCAAATTTGATCTTAGTAGTTGTTTGTAAAATAATTAATTAATTCACCATGAGGTAATTAGTTGTAGAAAATAAAACATGAAGTCTATGTGGGGACATGCAATAGTTTCTCCATTAATTGAGGAATTTATCCATCAATTAAAGAGATAAGGACAAGTTGTAATTAGTTGGCTCAGTTAACTGAGTCAATTCCAGTTAGATTAATTCAAACATTTGTTGAATTAATTGTGAGTTCAGTTAGTTAATGCATGCATGCATGTAACTGCTACACTTCAGATAACTGAATATTCTCTCATAAATAACTTATTCATGTCAGTTCAGACAGAGACCTAGTTGAGATCATATGGAGGGGCAGTGTACTATCAGTTGCTAGAATATTCCATTGTGAATATCTCTTGCATGAAAAAATAATTTTTTCCTTGAGGACTGCACAGTTACTTCTTCAGGTTTTGTGAGTGTGATGAGGCCAATTCACACATGTGGCATCACTGGACCCCAATAAAAACTACGCAAGGAAATAGGAGGCTTGGAGGGCTTGAGGAGGACATATACAGTGTCTATTCAGTCTGTGAACTGTATTGTTTGATTGTAGAGAGAGCAAGATAGCTTGAGAATTGATTCTTTTTGTAACTTGAACAAGATTTCCACTTGTATGATAATACAGAGATTAGGGTTTTAGGCTGAGGCTTTCCCAGGGTTATTTCTTCTGTGTTATGTGTGATTGATTTCTCATTCTTAGTTATATGTGTTCTCATTCATCTTGCTCAATTTGATTAAGCTTCCGCAAAGTTTGTTGTAGAAGTATATCTTGTGTTTTTCTTTATTCTATTGCATAATCTGTTGATCTATAGTGGGAAATTCTACGTGGTATCGAAGAACAAATCATGTGCTTCATGGAGGTCGCTAGAGAATTCTTGAACTACCTAATTCATCACGAAGATGAGGAGATGACATGTGAACCAGAGACCGGTTGGGAGGAAACCATCGTTGGTCACAAGCTATTGCAACTAAAGGGGAATATCATCCCCAGAGGATTAGTTCTATTGCAAAGGATTTTTAACTCAAATGATGTGGCTACAAAGACAACTAAGCAAGAGCTTGAGGTAGATGTGGAAGATTGTAATATTGGTATTGAAGAAAATCTAAGAATCATCAAATTAGCTAAAGGAGTTCCTAGGGAATACAAACAAAGGTATCTAGACCTTCTTAAGGAGTACATCGATGTGTTTGCCTGGTCATATGATGATTATCCTGACGTCATACATCACAAAATTCCTTTAAAAACTCAAGTGAATCCAAATAAATAGAAGCTCATGAAGATTAATCCTTTGTTGCTCCCATCAATTTAAAAGGAGGTGAAGAAACTATTACATACTCAGATAATTGTTCCCTTAAGGTACTTTTACTGGGTAGCACATTTGGTTCATGTCAGGAAGAAGAATGGAGAAATAAGGCTATGCGTAGACTTCAAAAGTTTCAATAAAGCTTCACTGAAAGGTAACTATCCTCTGCCTAAAATGGATTATATTATGTAGGGAGTGGTAGGGTTTACTCAGATGTCCATGATGGATGGTTTCTCTGGATACAGCCAAATCGTTGTACGACCGTAAGATCAGAAGAAAACAACTTTTACTACACCATGGGGAATGTTTATGTATGCCATAATGCCTTTTGACCTCATAAACGTTGGAGCTACTTTCCAGAGAGAGATGGATATAACATTTGTTAGAGAGTGGGATAAATTCATAGTAATCTTCCTAGATGTCATAATTGTTTTCTTTGGTTTAGAAGAAAATCACCTCAAGCACTTGCAACTTACTTTTGAAAAGTGGAGAAGGTATGGTATGTCCTTAAACCCGAAAAAAATCTCAGTTTGCTTTAAGTGTAGGGAAGTTATTGGGGCACATTGTAGCAAAGGGAGTGAATATTGATCCCAAAATGATGGAAATTATTAACAACATTCCATTACCAACAAATAGGAAGGAGATTAAGGTTTTCTTGGGTAGAATAAATTTTTCTCATGAGATTCATATCAAACTATGTTGAAATTGTCAAAGAAATTACAGAAATGTTGAAGAAAGACAAGGAATTCAAACAGACCATATAATCCTGTGAGTCATTCTCTAGAATAAAAAAGGATTTTATAGAATCCCTAGTCTTATCTATCCTAGACTATCAAAGTCCATTCCTCATTTTCTCTTTTGCCTCTCCTAACACGGTGGCGGTTGTTCTATTGCAAAAAAGTAATGAATAACTGGAACAATCGATCACATTTTTCAGCCAGGTGTTGCAAGATGCAAAGCTGAAGTATAATATCTTAGTGAAACAATCTTATACCTTGGTTAAATTCCTAAATACTTTTTGAATATATGTCCTACAGTCCAATATAATAACATATGTCCCAACCGTAATTATGGAAGGCATTCTCGTGCAGGGAGACAATGAAGGTAAGAGAGGCAACTGGATTGGTACAAATCAAGAATATGACATGGATATCAAACACTCTAAGTTGATCAAGGGGCAGGTATTGGCTAAAATATTTTTTGAGGATAACTATCAGGCCCTAGGTATAACTTTGCTAACATATAAGGAAGGAAAAGTTGGAAGACTAAAGGAACAAAACAATATTGAGACCTCAATAAAAAAAATCCAAATGAAGTACCTTGTCTCATAGTGGTATAGGTATCTGGTCCATTATTTACTTTTTCTGAAATTCCCATTGAATTTTGACAAATTTAAATATAGGGAATTAAGGATGCAAGCCCAGAAGTTTGTCATTTCAAATGGCCAGCTGTACTAGAAAGGCCTGGTGGGGATTTTTCTTGTATGTTTGGTAGAAGAAGAGCTTCATAAGGTGATTGATGAATTTCATAACTGTGTCTATGGAGGAAATTACAGTTGGAGAGCCACAATCCATAAGATCCTTAAAGTAGGTTTCTATTGGCCCAATTTGTTTGGTGAGGTTCATGCTTATGTCAAAACTTGTGGAAAATGTCAGATTTTTACTAAGAAGCAGAAGTTAGCACCCCTCCCCTGATTCTTGATTTTGTGGATAAGCCCTTCAGGAAATGGGAGCTATACTGCATAAGATAAATACATCCACAATCTAGCAATCAACACAAGTGGATTCTTTGTTAGGTCCCTATAATACTAGTGATTAACCCATTACTATTGTAGTTGTATCCCTTATTAATATTGTTGTGCCCCTATTGTCCCCATATTGTTATTATTGTGCCCCATAAAATCCCTCTATTGTTATTTTTGTGCCTTTATATTATTATTGTTAGGTCGGCTGGGTTATATTTTGACTCCTTAGGCTCCTCTATATAGAAAGAAGATTTTTTCATTTGAATCATCAAAGAATCATTCATTTGTGTAATGTAAAGGAGGTTTCCCCCTCGAAGAGGTTGAATTATAAGGCGTTGATCTATCTTTTCTATCTTTTTGTGAGCTGGTTTCATAACATTTGGTATCAGAGCTATGAATTATAGGGTTTTGCTGCTCCAAACAGGTCATCGTGGCATTTGTGCTATAATTTTTTTTTTGACGTTTCAGACGCTAAAAAAAACCCATTTGGGCTGAAATCGTTCTAAACCGCAGGTCCAAATTTCAGAGCTTTTCATGCTATATTTGCAAAGATATGATCTGAGGAAGTTGGCATTTTTGCAGACTCCCGAATTACATTCCAAACAGGTGACCTAGGGAAAATAGTCATAACTTTTGTTTTGAGCATCAGATTGAAATTTTGTAAGAAGTTACAGAAATAGGATGAACTATAGTTTCCTATGCATATTTTTCAGATCCTAAGGTTGAAACAATGACATGTGGCACTTCCTACAAGTTCGCTTTTCTGAAAAGGTCTATAATCAGGTCATCTTGGGAGATTGTGCATAACTCTGCCTTGGAGAATCTAAATTCGATCAGACTAGTGGCATTGGAAAGAGGACATAGTGGGCTACTACAAGTCATAATTTTAGAACTGGATGATCCGAAATTACAGAGATACATCAGAGATAATATCGAGCTCCTACAAAGTGAAAAAAGGTGTGTAGATTTTTTTAAATTTTTTCTTAAGCTTGGTTTGAAAAATTATTTTGAAGGAATTCAAAGGGCATAGTAGAGCATTATTATCGGTAACTAATGCCCCAAGGAAAGAAAATGCAAATACCTAGTAAGCAACCTAAAAGCTCTAGCATGACTTATGAAGAAGAGGAAGAAATGCAACATGATGTATCAAAATTACGAGACCAAGTGCAACAAATCTCACTCGCACAAAAAGTAACAGAATGTAAGATGGATGGTTTAAAGAAAGATGCAGAAGCTAATATGAATGATGTGGAAGCTAAGATGGATGATTTGAATTTAGATTTGAAGACAGATTTGACAAATTTCCTACAAGAAATACTTACTAATGGTGAAAGGGTAGTAAAGGAAACTCATGATGAGAACAAAAGAAATGTTAATCATGATTTCATAGACTCTAATGTTGGATCGAAGACCCACCATATTTCAAAAATCGATATGAGGAAGTTTGATGGCAAGGATCCCGCAACATGGATATTACAGATGGAGCAATTTTTCGATCTCAATAATGTGCAAAACACACAAGAGGTACGTATTGAAACTTTATAATTGGAACCAAATCAGTTTGCATGGTATCAATGGTTTTTCTCTCATAAATAAATTATCACTTGGGAAATTTTTACGGAAGAATTGACAGCACATTATGAAGATACAAAAAGAAACACTTTTTTTAGCCAATTGATAAGTCTCAAACAAAAGGGCTCAATAATGGAGCACATTGAGGAGTTCCAAAAATTGAAAATAAAGGTACAAAATATTCCAGAGGAGCATAGGATTGATGTGTTCATAAGGACTTTAAAGGATAATATCCAACATGATGTTCGCCTTTGGGAACCTGATTCATTAGAGAAGGCATTCAAGTTAGCAAGAAAAATGGAAAGCAAAATTATGGAAACTAGGAAGCATACCACTCACAACTATAAAGATGGAAGTGTTGTTGCCCCTAGCCTTCAACAATCTATAAGGTTGAAAGCACAACAATTGGAAGAAAAAAGAGCATAAGGGCTTTGTTACAGTTGTGATAGAAAATACACTAAAGGTCATAAGTGTGCTGAGAAGAACTTATTCTACATAGATTGTGAAGAGGAAGAAGAAAAGGAGCAAGAAAGGTCAAAATAAGAGGATATACTCTAGGAACAAAGCCTAGATAAAGAAGAAATGAATCCGACCATATCTTGTAATGCATTGGCTAGAATTACCACTCCTCAAACCATCAAGATAGAAGGAAAAATCAAGAAGAAAAAGGTAATAGTGTTGATTGATTCATGAAGTACCCACAATTTTATTCATTGTAAGATAGCAGAAGAATTGAATTGCTTCGTATATCCAGCACCAGAGTGTCAAGTGATGGTTTCAAATGGAGGAATGATAAATTGCTCTGGAAAGTGCCATAATATCAAGCTATCCATGGGAGAATATGTATTTACTAGCCCAATGCTTTCCTTTCCAATGGGAGGTGCTGATGTTGTACTAGGAGTCCAATGGCTACAATCCTTGCGTACAATAGCCTTTAATTTTCAAGAACTTTTCATGAAATTTTCTATGGAAGGAAAGGAAGTTGAATTAAGGGGTATTGTAGGGAAACCGGGAAAGATAATCAGCTCTAACGGTATGACAAAGCTTCTAAAAAAGGAACAAAGAGATGTAATTGCACAATTATTTTCGGGAGATGTTCCCACATCGAAATCATTTATTTCTCCAGATCTCCAAAAAGTCTTGGACAATCATTCCAAGGTATTTGATACTCCCAAAGGTCTCCCACCTATTCGTGAACATGATCATGCTATTCATCTAATTCCAGGAAGTGTTCCTCCAAACATCAGGCCATACAGATATCCATATTCCCAAAAGAGTGAAATTGAATGTATGGTTGCAGAAATGCTAGAGGCAGGTATAATTCAACCTAGTCAAAGTTCTTTCTTTGCTCCAGTAGTATTGGTTCACAAGAAGGATGGATCATAGCGCATGTGTATAGATTATAGGGAGCTCAACAAGCTCACTATTAAAGATAAGTTTCCCATTCCTATCATTGATGAATTGCATGGATCAATTTACTTCACCAAGTTGGATCTTTGTTCAGGGTATCATCAAATCATAATGAAGACTGAAGACATTCCGAAAAAAACATTTAGAACTCATGAGGATCATTATGAATTTTTATTCATGCCTTTTGGCCTTACCAATGCACCTTCTACATTTCAAGGTTTGATGAATTCCATTTTCAAACCCTTCCTTAGAAAATTTGTGTTAGTATTTTTTGATGATATACTAATGTACAACAAGTCTTGGAAGGATCATGTTGAAAATGTTGACAGGGTGCTACAACTAATGGAGGAGAAACAATTATATGAAAAAAGATCCAAATGTTTCTTTGGAGTACAAGAGGTGGAATATCTAGGTCATATTGTATCTTATGAAGGAGTTAAGGTAGACCCTAGCAAAATTAAAGCCATTAAGGAATGGAAAATCCCCACATCCATAAAGCATCTGCAAGGATTTCTCGGGTTGACAGGGTATTATCGCAAGTTTTTTAAGAATTATGGGAGAATAGCATCACCTCTAATAACATTATTGAAGAAAGATGCATTTTCATGGACTCCAGAAGCAACAAAGGCCTTCGAACATCTTAAAGAGGCAATGTGCCAAGCACCGGTCTTAGCTACACCAAACTTCACAAAAACCTTTATTGTGGAATGTGATGCTTTAGGAAATGGAATTGGTACTGTTTTAATGCAAGATGAAAGACCTATTGCTTTTGAAAGTCATCCAATAAAGGGAAAGTTTTTATACAAAGCTATTTATGAGAAGGAAATGTTGGCAATACTACATGCACTTAAGAAATGGTGACCCTACCTAATGGGAAGACACTTCAAGGTAAAAACGGATCATGATAGCCTTAAATACTTTTTAGAACAAATATTATCCTCTAAAGAGCAATAAAAGTGGGTCACAAAGATGTTGGGTTATGACTTTGAAATCATCTACAAAAAAGGGAAGCAAAATGTGGTGGCAGATGCACTCTCAAGAAAGGATGAGGATGTGGAAGCATTATTGTGCACCATTTCTATTATCCAACCAGATTGGATAAATGAAGCAAGGGAGGAATGGAAGAATGATGAAGAAGTGTGGGCACTTATTCGAAAGTTACAACAAAATTCCAGTACATATGATACATTTAGCAGGAAAAATGATTCGTTATGGTACAAAGATCGCTTATTCCTCTATAAGAATTCCCAACTCAAACAAAAGATTCTTATGGAATTGCACACTTATCCCCTAGGAGGGCACTCGGGATTTTTAGAAACTTACAACAGGGTTAAGAAGGAATTTTTCCTTAAATCGGATATTCAAAAGTTTGTGGCGGAATGTTTGGTTTGCCAACAAAATAAAGTTGAAACAACCTTTATCCATTCCAAGCCAATGTTGGGAGGAGGTTTCAATGGATTTTATCACAGGTTTACCCAAGTCTGAGGGAAAGAGTGTCATCATGGTGGTAGTTGATAACTTACCAAGTATGCACACTTTTGTGTATTATCACATCCATTTAAAGCCAGTACAGTTTCTACTGCATTTATGGAAACAATTCAAAAGCTACATGGAAACCCAAAGATTATTGTAAGTGACAGAGATACCATTTTCATTGGAAATTTTTGGACAGAATTATTTTCTTGTCTTGGTACTCATTTAGCTCATAGCTCATCTTATCATCTTCAATCTGATGGGAAAACTGAGATAGTAAACAAATGTTTGGAAGGATATCTTCGTTGCTTTGTATCTAATAAACAAACACAATGGGTCAAATGGTTGCCTCTGGCTAAATGGTGGTATAACACTTCCTTCCATACAACAACAAAAATGACCCCATTTATGGCACTTTATGGATATCAGCCACCATCCATCACATCATATTTAAGAGAAAATCCTAAGGTTCAAGCAGTGGAACATCACATCGAGCATCAAAAACAAGTCCTCCAACTCTTAAAGGATAACCTCGTGTTGGCACAAAATAGACTGAAACAATAGGCAGATCAACATCGCAACAAAAGAAGTTTTGATGTAGGTGATTGGGTATTCCTATGGCTACAACCATATAAACAAATGTCCCTCAAGCAAGCTAAGAAGGATAATAAATTATCACCAAATTATTATGGTTCGTACAAGGTGTTGCAAAAGATTGGTACTATGGCATACAAATTGGAGCTTCCTGCAGCTTCTCGAGTGCACCCAGTTTTCCATGTTTCATGTTTAAAGAAAGTTATAGGCGACAAGCTCCCAGCTCAAACAATATTGCCAGAACTTGACGAGGAAGGAAAAATTATATTGGAACCGTAAGTAGTCACAGAAAAAAGAACTTGACAGCTACGAAATCGATCAATTTTGAAGTATCTCATCAAGTGGAAGAACTTATCCACTGAGGATTCCACATGGGAGGATGAGAATTTTATACAGAAGCATCCAAAACTACTCAAGCATTGAGGACAACACTTTTTTGAAGGAGAGGGGCATCTTAGGTCCCTATAATACTAGTTATTACAACATTACTATTGTAGTTGTATCCCTTATTAATATTTTTGCACCCCTATTGTCCCCATATTGTTATTACTGTGCCCCATAGAATCCCTCTATTGTTATTTTTGTGCCTTTATATTATTATTGTTAGGTCGGCTGGCTTATATTGTGACTCCTTAGACTCCTATATATAGAAAGGAGGTTTTGTCATTTGAATCATCAAAGAACCATTCATTTGTGTAATGTAAAGGAGGTTTCCCCCTCGAAGAGGCTAAATTCTAAGGCGTTGATCTATCTTTTCTATCTTTTTGTGAGATGGTTTTGTAACATTCTTACATAATGTAAAGGAGGTTTCACCCTCGAGGAGGCTAAATTCTAAGGCGTTGATCTATCTTTTCTATCTTTTTGTGAGATGGTTTCGTAACATTCTTACAGGCACTTATTACTTCATGAAATGGGTGGAGTCAATCCTAGCTAGAAATGAAACCGATGTAATGGTCATTAAGTTTATGAAGGAAAATATCCTTACCAGATTCAGTAGTCTAAGGAAGATTATCACTGATAATGCTCAAGTTTTTAAATCTGCCAAGTTTCTAAGTTTTTACCTAAAGTACAACATCATCGTGGGAAACTCCACCACCTACTATCCACAGGTAAATGGGTTGGATGAGTCTTCAAATAAGACTTTAGTGAGGATTCTGAAAAATACCATAAAAAAAAATCAGAAAAACGAGGACTCACAACTGAAGTTTCCTTTATGGGTGAAGAAAGTTACTACCAAGAGGTCAACTGGGAAGTCCCCATATGAATTGGTATATGGAAAGGCTTCCATTTTTCCTATCCAACCATCCATGCCAGTGGATAAAATTCTATAGGATGTTGAGGAGGAGCCACATTATCTGACCAGGAGAATCAATCATCTAGTAGAACTTCAAGAAACAAG
This sequence comes from Pinus tabuliformis, assembly GCA_031772625.1. Classification (NCBI taxonomy): domain Eukaryota; kingdom Viridiplantae; phylum Streptophyta; class Pinopsida; order Pinales; family Pinaceae; genus Pinus; species Pinus tabuliformis. Next base: position 579,277,866 of record CM062819.1, read on the forward strand.
GGGAGAGGTAACTCAAAATCTAATTAAATATTAGGAAAATATGAAGGGTCTTTTTTACAAGAGTGAAAGGGACAGATCCTTACAACCAGGATACTTGGTTCTCATATGGGATGTTAGGAGAGACGAAAAAGGAAAACACGGTGATTTTGATCCCTTGTGGTTTGGAACTTTGAAGGTAATTGAAGAAAATGGAAACAACACCTTGTTACGAAAAAATTGGATGGTGAGGTGCTTGAACTTCCTATGAATGGGAAGTTTCTCAAGCTTTATTTCCGACATTAAAGAGGTCCATTTGCACCCACTAAGGTTAAGAGATTTCTCTACTATTGATAATTTATTGTGAATACTTTTTACTTCATGATAGGATCTTGTTTTACTTATATTATTATAGTGTTATTATTCATCAAACAACTACTAATGCATAAACCATAAAGAGACAAGAGACACAAAATATAGGCTATTAGCTAGGGCCAAAACCTCTCCCACTTGAGAGGAAAATGCAAAAAATATCTTCTTCTTATAAAGACTTCAAGTGAAGAATACCAAGACCAAGACCCTTGACCTATTTTCCACTCCAATACCAATACATAAAGCTTCCTTGATGAGGTCCTTCTTCCTTGAGTCAACTATAGTCAATACTCGTGCTTCTTCCTTCTTCTTGACTACCCTTTAGAATTTCAATCCATTGGTTCACCACTTTACTTCTTGTCTCTATTCAAAAACCCTAGCACGTGAGTTTGAACAAGTTTGACCCTTTGCCTTCCTCACTCTAGAAGGAGACTTCTTCTTGACTCTCCAGATTGAGATCTTTCTTGGTCTTCACCCAAAATCCTCTCTCACTGTGACTGTAATATTTTTCCCTTCTTCCTGCAATCTATAGGTCTACAATATCCCACGTGTGGAGGTAATTTGAACCAAAATTGGCCCAAAATAAAGCTAAAGACCTCGCTACTCCTTCCCTTCTCCTAGTTAGTTATAGGGCTTCTACTTGATGACCTTCACACTTCTTGATTTCAGACTTGCTTCACCGAAATTGTGTGTTCTGAAATGAGGCCGAGCTTCCTATTTATAGTCATTGGAACCTCCATAATGAGCCGACATGAATTTAGGGTGAGATGATGTGTCCTTTTTATTGTTATTGTGCTTGTTCTTCTTCATCAAATAGCTACCAATGCATAATCATAAAGAGACAAGAGACACAAAATATAGGCTATCAATAGGGCCAAAACCTCTCACTCTTGAGAGAAAAACCTAAAAAAATTATTCTTCTTATAGAGATTCCAATTGACGAATACCAAGACCAAGACCCTTGACCTATTTGCCTCTCCAAGACCAAGACACAAGTCCTCTTTCACTGCTTCTCTTCCGAGCCCAAGTCAACACTAGTCAAGCTTTTGCTCCTTCCTTCTTTTCGGCTACCCTTCAACTTCGGCTTCCTAGTCCTTCATTAGTTTCGACCTCCTAGAATTAGGCCTTCTTTGCATAGGGACTCTTTCTAGCTTGCCTCGGCTTCCTCTTAGACTTGTTCTTCTTCCAATTCAGCTATCTAAGAGGACTGTAATTCCTCTCGACCTTACTGCAACAGATGACCTCCTTCTACGCATATGTGACAGCAGAATTACCCTAAAACAGATCCAAGAAAATGAAGCTAAGAGCTTCACTTTTCTTCCTTTTCCCCTCGCTGATAATTAAGCTTCCTTCGCACTGTTTTACTTCAGACTTGACCGAATTACTGTTCTGCAATTTCTCTCTGAAATGGGATCTGAACTGGGCTATTTATAGTTGTTTGGCCATGTATATAAGCCGACATGACATCAAGATGAGCCGACATGTCAGTTGGAGAGATGATTAATTCCATTTGAAGCCGACTTGAAGAGGGATGCCTTGTGCTTGTCTTGGAGGGCTTTCAATCTTATCTAATGACTCATACAAAATGTAACATGCCCAAGAAGGGTCCTTCATACATGACATTGACTCAATTTGACTTTATGACCAATCCTAAGGACTCACAATGGGAGTCAAACTAAAAGTAAATTTCCTTGCTCATGAAACCCATGAGACAAGAATTACAATAATAAATTTATATTTCTTATTTTCATCAATTACATAAAATCACAATTACACATGTCTTTATGAAGACCAAACCTAGTTACTTTTCAACACTCTCTCTTAACTAAGGAGGTATTCATAGTGGTACTTAGTAATTCTTAATCTGAAGAATTTCTCATAAGATGAGTCAGATTGGTAACCCATCTGTATAGCATCATATCAACCAGCATTGTCACATGGCAAGGCCTTGACTAACTGCTATATCTATCCACAAGATCTGAGCACAATGTTGGCGAGACCAATGATGTATAAACACACTCATCATTGTCTCTCTCATAACATACCCCAACCAGGTTCTTAGGTTGTGCTCCATCGAAACTATTCTTATCTTGGATTCCCAGTCATCAAAGAATATCAGTGCTCAATGACTACTCTTATCTTGGATTCCCTAATACATCCTCAAAGAGAATCAGATGCCAAATGCTTACCTAATCCTCCATTTTTTCTTCCCAAGTGAAGAAAATAATGATCTGTATATCTCTCCCTCTTAATTAGGGAGGACATAATTATTCCAATAAAGGAATGTACTCATTCCTACAGAAGGAATATACCTAAGCTCCCTCTTGGCTTAGGAATTTCCAACTTGTTCGAAGGCTCCCCCTTAATTAGGGACCTACAACAGCGCCTCAGGTGGATATGATGGGACAACCAATTGCTTGAAGAATTCCTCTTTCCAATGTCATGAAATTCCTTTTCTCATTCAGGAGTCTTCATATTTTGGAGCCATTGTACATACCAATAATGCTTTAATTTCTTAATATTTTTTTTTCCTTTTTACATACTTGAATAAAATGACTCCATGCCCAATGGATAGAAGGCACTAATATATAGGCTCTCAATGCATTGGTTGCAATACATTGTCCCTAATTGGAGCCGATGTTGTCACTCATCATAACCTCTTGTGATTATGGAAAATGGTCCTATTTTCCATCCCTAGTATAGAAAAGGATGGGTGCAATCTTGGATAACCAAAAAGGGAAAGCCTATGTCCGAAAGCCAAAATGGATGGTTGTCCATCAAGTTCTAATATTAGAAAGATTGGTAGGAAACATAATTTGGATTTCAGGATATTGGAGGCCGAAAATAAAGTAGAGCCAAAATTAAGAGACGATATCAAAAGGGGAAGGCCTACCATCTGGATCCCGATTTCGAAAAAAACTCAGCACATCAGAACTCAAATTTCGAAGGGTCAATCATTTTGGAACTTCAGAGCATTGAAGTTCCATAACTCCTTAAAAATTGAAACTCTTTTGAAAGCATTGAGGGTCATAAAGAAGTGGAAATACAAAGGAAATCATCGCAAGACCAAGGACCCCAAGGATATTTTCTCTCTCCTCTAAGAAGACACATGGCGGTTGATGATTGGCCATGAGAAGTAGACAGGGCAGATGAGGTCAGCCTGAAGTGGTTGTACTGTTGGCTTGAGGGGGCCTGACCCAGGTTCAGTGTTAGTTAGCTAAACAAATCCCTACACTAGTAGCCCTTTCGGCATCAGCCTGTGGGGCGCGGATTGAAGTCTCACTTGAAGCAGTATGGGGGGATGTTGGAACCAAGTTTATGCACCCTTGAGATGGATGTGATGTTGGTTTATTTAAGCTAGACCTTCCTTCACACAAGTTTCTTAACCCTCTGTTCCACCCTTCAGTGCCTTCGCAAAAGGGTACAATCGGCTTCCGCATAGCCCTAACCAGGGGCTGAAGTCCTTTCACACTACTAGGGAATCGAACTGTGATATCTTCCAACTAGGCTAAGTATCTTTCTTATCTTATTAACATATCTTAGTTAGCTTCGCATAAACAAATGTTCTTACTTGCGTTCACTTAACCAATACATTTACATACATTCACACATCATATAAGCATTATAAGTGAAATTCATACCCAATATAACAGATGCATAAATAGGAAATAAGATGCAGAAATTATGGAATACTTCTCTTTATTGATAATTCTAGATGATTACAGACTCGACCCACCCTGTGCACTCAGCTACAGTGGTCCGCGCACTCAGCTGCAGAGCCTCTACCTATGCTAAAACCCAAGAATTAGACTTCTACTTCAGAGTTATCTCTTCATTCTTGCTTGATTCCTTGATTTATTCTTAAACTACTTAGAGATTAGCTCTATTTATACAATCCTATGGTCCGTGGACCATGGGTAGATCTTTTATAGCCGACATTACATTTCCAAAATAAGTGCAAACAACCCTATGACTCTTTAATACCTACGCACTCTGTGACCACAAAATGCAGAGTCTTTACATTTGGATTACAAAATTGGACCAAAATATCGACTTTTAGCCCCAAAACTGTCCTTGGGGGATCCCGCGCCCAACAGGCCCCCAACACAAACATCGTGACTCGCCCTTGAGTCACTCTATAGGTGCGGAGATCTTAGCGTGAAGACCTCCCAGCTCCATTTAGATCACCACAACTTCGGCAGTGCACTGAGCGACCACTTGTTGGACTTCTTTCACGCGCTACTCGGTGACTGCTGCTGAACTGCTACCCTGAATCTTCTACTGAGCTACCTACAGCTGTGAGAGCTTTCCTTCAATGAGTTTGTTGATGAGCCCCGAATTGGGTAACTTATTGGGCTCATTTTGCGTCCTTGTTCAATCCTCCATTTTTCATAGATTATTCATGTTTTCCTAATATGTTTATGTCATTTGAACGAATAAGGGTGGTCACTCTACCAAGGAGGCTAATACGTGGTCATTTCAGGTTTTTTGGACAAATTTTGGAGCAAAACCAAGCAATTATGGCCCAGGTGACAGCCAAGCTTGAGTTGAGGATTCGTAGGGAGGTTTTCTGTGGCATTAAATGGCCCTTCCTCGAAATCTCCACCCTGAACTCCGAGCTCAATAGGCCACCAAAACGAGTTCTAAAGGCAACCAAGCAGCTTTGGGAGAAGTGACTGTTTACTAGCAGTTGGAACAGCCGAGTCCCTTGAATCTAGGAGGGCTGCTAGCCCCCTCGTATTGTATAAATAGGAAGGCCTCAGCCTTCGTAGTTTACTTTTGGAACTATTGGTATTTGCACTAGTGTTGTCCTTTTTCAGCTCGTTTTTCTTAGCTATTGTTGTACAACTTTCTTGTGATGATTATTTTTGAGTAATGAGAAGCAGCTTTAATTGGCATCAGATCTGAGTTCTTTATAGGAGCTTGCAGCTCTTGGGGTTGGGCCCAACCCAAGTGCTAAGGCCTCCTTTATGTATTGTTATTTGTCCTTTATGTATTTGCAAAATCATTTCTGTTAAGTAGATTACATCTTGCTGATTAACTAGGTCACTGTTAATGGTTAGAAAGACTTTTGATGCACAGATTTGGTTGATAGTTTGTTAACAGGGAAAAGCTTCAAAAAAGGGCCATCAAACATCTATGGTTTCACCTCTCCCTCAGTGGGATTAGGAGCTGGGATCAGGGTGACCTTGCTGCCCACAAAAACACTGATTTTGCTTGGCCATGTAATCACTAGTGTTTGATTTTCATTTGTAGAAGTTGGTTACAGGTTTAGACTTTTGCTTACTTAGTTGCATGAGTTAGTATACATGGTTTCATTGCAGTTCAAACTTCTGTTCATTCCTTTTACTGACAGCTAGATCAGATTAGGTCAATGTAACTAGGTCTTTGATTTTACAAGTCTTCATCGGTTCAGTTGGAAAAACGATTTGCAGAGCACCTGTACCACTTCTCTACCTGCCCATACTCCATCAAACCCATCTGCTCCATCCCTCAGCTCAGCTTCTAGCCTTACATTTTCCATTTGCTCACATAACCCTAGTTTTTGTGCATCCTTGCTTCAGTCCTCCTTGAACAAATCCAGCCATCTACATCTGTCCTCAACTCCATCCACCAAGTCTTGGACCACCTCCAACCCTTATCCTACCTCCATACCCACTCCTTCATCTTTCTTCATCCATCCATCCTCCAAAATCCCATTTCTGAACATCCTGTAGAAAAGTTACAGACATCCTGTAGAAAATCATAGACATCCTGTAGAACCCCTGTAGACTTCCTGTAGAAGCTCACGAATGAGGTTTCTTGATAGCCAAACTCTGTGAAACTCTCTGGAAGGGTGTTAGGGACCCCTTAGGCCCTCTCTGAACCTTCCCGACCTCATCCAAGCATTTCCTCTCACCAATCCACCTCTGCACAGTCAAAATAGTCAAATCGCATGCATGATAATTCTGGCAACTTATTCAAAAATACAAAAAGATGTTTTTTTCCAGATGTTACTGTAGAAGTAGCTTAGATACATGTATTTACCTTCCTAGAAGTCAATGGAATTTCTTTCAGTAGCTTGCATCCTCTTTCTTGCATCGGTAGGGATAGCTGGTAAAATTAGGGTTTGCTAGGGTTTACGTTTCCTTTCAGCTTTCCAGTTTCTTTCTGCAAGTAGATCAACCTTCTTTGAGTTAGCTTTCTTCCATCAGTTAAAAAGCTTCTTCTCAGAGCTCATAGAAGTTGGCTTAAGCTCCTAGTGGACTTGTGCCAGCTGACCAAGTGACAGCTGCGGCAAGAGCTAGTACTTGTGCATACAGCACTGTCGCTTCCAAGTTTGTTACGAACTACCGGGTTGATAAAAGTAAAGAAGGGAGTCCCAGGAGTTGCAGCATTATTGCTGCAATACTGGAGCTCACCACTCTTTTTGGCACCATTGCCGGGGAAGCGTCAGAGTATTTGTGATTGCTGCTTTTCTTCTATTTTCCTACTCTAACCTTCTGCTAAGTAGTTTATTTCAGTTCCATTCTGCAATTTCATTTCTGCAAAAGTAAATTAGACATTTCCTGCTTTCATAGATTAGCCTTTCAATTCCGCAATTTCAATTCTGCAAGCGTAGAATAGAATTTCAATTCTGCAAGTGTAGTCTAGCATTTCATTCTCGCAATTTGATTTCAGCAAAGTAGATTAGTCCTTTCCTACTTTCATTTCAATTCCGCATTTTCATTGCTACAAGATAAATTTTAGTTAGTTGCAATTCCATCTGTTTCAGTTTTGCAGGTACAAGCAGAGAAAAAAACAAACGTAACCAAAAATCCTTTCATGCCTCGTAGGAACAGAGATAATACTGGAAAATTCCTACCCAACACCCCCACCACTTCACTGAGTCACCCTTCTCTCTTCTTTGGTGGCAGTGAACCAGAAGAACCTATAGGTAAACCTCCTGAGATATACGAAGATCCTATAACAGAAGAAGAGCAAGAAAACATTCCTTTTGATACCATGGCTGACAACAGAAATAGTAGAGACGATGACAAGAGAATAGAAGGTACCTTCCCCATCCGAGAGACCAACGGGGACATGAAAATGAAGAACATAAGTCCCTCATTTCCATGGATTGACCACTCAAGACCCTGATACCTTCTTGTTTGAGTTTGCAATCCTTTGTCAAACTTATGACTATACAGAAGATGAGCAAAAGTTGAAACTCTTTCCCTCTACCCTCAAGGATGCAACATTACGCTGGTTCATGGGGTTACCTGGAAACAGTATCACTACTTGGGCTCAAATGCAGCAAGCCTTTAACAACAAATACCGAGATTACTGTAGGTCAAAGGAAACCAAGGGAGAAATCTTTCGGATGACCATGGGAAATGATGAGTCTTTAGAAGACTACGAGGAAAGGTTCCAACTTAGCTATAAATGGGCCAGGTGCACACTTGACCCTGAATCTCTAAAGTTGGTTCTGCTTCGAGGAGTCCCTGAAGACCTTCTAGATACCCTTCACATGCTAGCTGGAGGAGACATTTACCAACTACCTTATGAGGACATAAAGACTGTGTTTAGAAACCACTCTAGGGCAGCCCGGAAAAGAGGTAGGGGGAATCCACTTTTAGCTAGTACTACCTTCTCCAAGCATGAGTTTGCTAATCAGATGGAGGACCTCAAAAGTGAGATGAGACAGACCATTGCCATGCAACTTGATACTTTCCGAATCCAACAAAAGAAAGAGGAAGCTGAGAGGGCTTTGGCCATTTTCTGTCCCAGATGTATGAGGAAGCACCCTAAGAACGAGTGTCCATTGCACTCAATAGAGGTATGTTTCGTTTGTGAGGAGAACCACCCCACAAACCAATGCCCAACCTTGCCTGGATTCAAAGCCATATACCAGGGGACTGAGGCACCCACTGAACCTCTCTACTTCCTCAACCAAAGGAGGCTGCATGGACCTAGACCTTACCAGCAGGGGATGCAAGGGACATCCCAAGCTTATTATAGCCCCAACCAATCTGCTCACATGCCTTTTTGGGGTCCCCCTGCTCATCCTTCCTGGTCTGCACCTCCTTCGTGGTCCTATCTACCTCAATACCATACTCAACCCACTACTCATTTGTTTCACTCACATGTCTAGCCACAACCTCAGTGGAATGCACCTCAACCAGGGTGGAGGCCCCAATACAACTCTCCTCTTACCATTCTGCCTCCTCCACCGGCTCAACCACAACCATTACCTCCTGCTCCTCCAAGACAACCCCAGATGCCTGCTCAACTAAACCCGAACCCCAACAACCGACAGGCCCAGCAGGTATACATTGGGGAGACAACATGTCCTACCTATGCTGTGGAGATCCAGGAGATCAACCTGCAATCCAGGAAGACCCTTCTAGATTGCCAACCTCCTCCCCCAGAGGATGAGGAAGAGAAACAAGAAAGTGAACCCAAAGCCATTCCACCCTTTCATGAGTGACTAATAGTAACCACGCAGCCAAACCCAGAGGAGACTGAACTTTTGGGAGAACTGAAACAGTTTTGTGTGAAAATACCACTTCTCCAGGCCATCAAAGATGTACCGACATACAACAAATTGATTAAGGAGAAGTGTTTCAGGCACCCAGGCAAGCGAAAGAGAGATGCCTCGACTATCAATGTCATCGGACAACTGTCCGATCTAATGTTGGGGCAAGTAATCTGTCCAAAGTATTTGGACCCTGGGAGTCTTGTAGTTGATGTCCACATCAATGGCACCATAATCCCCCATACCTTGATTGATCTAGGGGCTGCCATTAATGTGATGACCAGGGACACCATGCTTAAACTCAACCTTTAGAATTCCTTAAGGAAGACCTCGACAGTCCTGCAGTTGGCAGATCGCTCCACCGTGACTCCCGAAGGGATTGTGGAAGATGTCTTGGTCTCTATTGACTCTTGGGAGTACCCTGCAGACTTCTTGGTCCTTCAGCCAAAGGAAAAGCTCACTAGATACCCCCTCATTTTGGGAAGGCCTTGGTTAGCCACTGCGGATGCTTACATTAGTTGCCGAGCTGGAAGCATGACCATCAAGAATGGGCCTATGTCCAAGCAGCTAGTCCTATATCCTCCTGCCCAACTTCTGCTAGAACATGACTTACCACTCTGGTTGGAAGAAGGAGATGAGGACGAGGTCTAATCTGCACCATTGTGCACAGTAGAAACCACTAGGGGAGGTCCTCAAACCGAGGATGATTTGATTGAGACTTTGATTCAAAATCCACCTCCCAGTGCACTATCCTTAGAGGAATTGGTGGAAGATACCCAAGCCAGCCCCTTAGTGGACCTCTGTGTGACTGATCCAACCTCTCCCAGAGTTAAGAATGTGGAGTTTGGTCCCGAAAGAACTTTAAAGATCAGCTCCTCCCTATATCCTTCCCAGGAGAAAAAGCTGTGTAGCTTACTGAACAATCATTTAGATGCTTTCGCTTAGAGCTATAAGGAGATGAAAGGAGTCCATCCTTCGGTCTGTACCCATCACATCTACATTAAAGAAGATTGTAAACCATTCAGGCAGCCTCAGAGGAGAATGAGTCCAGCCCTTAAATACATTGTCAAAGAAGAATTGCAAAAATTATTGGATGCAGGATTCATCTACCCTATCTCCGATAGTGAGTGAGTCTCGCCCCTAGTGTTGGTGCCCAAAAATAATGGGAGGTGGATAATCTGTGTAGATTATCAAGAACTTAACAAAGCCACCAAGAAAGACCATTTCCCTTTTCCTTTCATAGATCAGGTGTTGGATGGACTGGCAGGGAAGAAGTTCTTCTCTTTCCTAGATGGGTTCAACGGGTATAACTAGATCCAAATCAGCCCGGAAGACCAAGATAAAACCACCTTCACCTGTCCTTGGGGTACCTTTGCCTACCGAGTCCTTCCCTTTGGGCTATGCAACGCTCCTGCCACTTTCCAGAGAGCAGTATTGAGCATCTTTTCTAAGTTGGTCCATGATTTGGTAGAAATCTGTATGGATGACTTTACTCCTTATGGGTCCAACTTCCAAGAAGCATTGACTAATCTGGGAAAAGTTCTAACCAAGTGCATTGAGATGAACTTGTCCCTCAGTCCCGAAAAATGTGAATTCCTGATGACTGAAGGGACCGTGCTAGGTCATACCATTTCTCGGCAAGGATTACAGGTGGACCCTAATAAGATTTTTATCATCCAAAAGGTCCCACCTCCTCAAAAGGTAAGAGAAGTTCGGAGTTTCCTAGGCTTAGCAGGATATTATCGTAGATTCATTAAAGACTTCAGCAAGCTAGCCTCGCCATTGTTTGGCCTCTTAGGGAAAGATGTTCAGTTTAAATGGACTGACAACTATCAAGGGGCACTGGATGAGTTGAAAGATAAGCTGGTGTCCGCCCCGATCTTGAGAGGTCCAAACTGGGCCCTACCTTTCCACATGCACACTGATGCCTCGAACAAAGCCATAGGGGCGGCGTTAGGAAAAGTTGAGGAGAAACTCCGATATTCCATATACTTCGTCAGCAAAAACCTGTCCAAGGCAGAAATGAACTATACTGTAACCGAGAAAGAGTTCCTGGCTATAGTCCATTCCCTAAACAAGTTCTGACACTACATCACTGGTTATCAAAATTTTGTACACACTGATCATGCTGTGATTAGATATTTAATGAATAAGCCTGATGTCAATGCTCGTATCATTAGATGGTTACTTTTGTTGTAGCAATTTGATTTGACTACTGTCGACAAGCCAGGTAAGGAAAATTTTGTTGCTGACTTCTTGTCTAGATTGGACTTGCCCGCAGGTGAAGAAAGAACAGTGGATGACCAGATGCCAGATGAACATCTGTTTACTATCTCAGTGCTCTCTCCACGGTTTGCTGATATAGCAAATTACTTGGTCTCAGCACAGTTCCCTCCGCATCTATCCTCAAAGGAGAAGAGCAGAATTGTAAGGAAGAGTGCCCCGTTCACTTGGATCAGGGGCAACCTGTTTAAACTTGGCCCAGATCAGATCTTGAGACGTTGTGTTAGGGAGGAGGAAGTTTTTGACATCCTCCTAACCTGTCATGACGGACCTTGTGGAGGCCACTTTGCAGCCAAAAGGACTACCTTCAAAATTCTACAGGCAGGCTACTATTGGCCTACTCTTCATCAAGATGTCAGAAGATACATCAGCCAGTGTGACCGATGTCAGAGGATGGGAAAACCGACTCCAAGGGATGAAATGCCTCTCCAACCTCAAGTGACCTTCGAGCCATTTGAGAAGTGGGGCATGGATTTTGTGGGTCCTATCAACCCTCCTTCAAAGCAACGGTCTTACATCATTGTGTGCACCGACTATCTGACCAAGTGGGCAGAAACAAAGGCAATCAAAGTAGCAACAGAAGAAAAGGTGGCTGAGTTTCTGAGGGAAAATATCTTCTACAAGTATGGCTACCCAAGAGAGTTAGTCACAGATCAAGGAAGCCAGTTCACCTCCAACCTGATTGAAGACTTGCTCGCGCATCACAAGATCAAGCACAATACTTCCACCCCTATCATCCTCAAGCAAATGGGCAGGTGGAAGTCACTAATAGAGCATTGGAAGGGATTTTGACTAAGGTTGTGAGCAGCAACAGAAAGGATTGGGCAGATTGCCTAGTTGAGGCCACCTGGGCCTACAACACCACTTGGAAGACTACAACCGGTTTCACACCTTATGAGCTGGTCTATGGGAAGAAAGCTTTGATATCCATAGAGTTCGAGTACAATACATTGAGGGTGGCAGCTCAGCTGGACCTAGATCTCAGCCATGCTCAACGTGAAAGATTATTGCAGCTGAATGGATTAGATGAACAAAGAATGCAAGCCCTCCTCCACTCAGAAGTAGTTCAACTCCAGAGGAAGATATGGCATGACTGGCACCTTAATGAAAAGCAATTCCAGCTAGGAGATTGGGTGCTGTTGTATGACTCAAGATACAAGAATTTCAAAGGAAAGCTGAGGACAAGATGGTTAGGACCATATACAGTGGAGAAATGCAATGAAAATGGTTCAGTCCTTATTAGGACCATTGATGAAGAAGCCATCCCCATGCTTGTCAATGGGCATCGATTGAAAATCTACAAGAAACCCCTTTCAAGGCAAGAGTTCATTGAAACTGTGGAAAAATCAGTGCTGGTAGTAGAGCAGGGTTCTACCTCTATTCCGACCACACCTTGATCATCAAAAAAAAAAAAGGGAATAAAAAGATCCCTGGGTGAAAACCTCGCTGAGGCGCCCAGGGCAAACAGTGAGGGTGAAAACCTCATGGAGGCGCCCCAGCTGTCTCTTAGAAAATAAAGAAATGGAATAAAAAAGATCCTTGGGCGAAAACCTCTCTGAGGTGCCCAGGGCAGGTAGTGGGGGTGAAAACCTCATGGAGGTGCCCCTGTTGTCTCTCTCAAAAAAAAAAAAAAAAAAAAGAAAGAAAGAAAAAAAGAAGCAGGTCTAATCTCTGGAATTATTGCAAGTTGCAAGAAATACAATGCAGATAAAGAAGGTCGCGCAAAACGAGGACAGGGGTCCGTACCAAGCTACCAGACATCCTCATAGACAAACCCTCCATGGCCACTCACTTTTTCCAGGATTTGAACACATTCGGGTCGAGATTCAACCTCCTACAGGAAGTTCTGAGCTTTCTACAGGAAGTTTTGGGGCTTTCTACAGGAAGTTTCGCATTTCTACAGGAAACATCCTGTAGAGCCTTCGGGCAGGCCAAAGTCGATTCTGGAAAGGAATTTAAAGCTTGAAGTCTGTTGATGAGACCTGCAGCCACTCCTTTCTTCCATCCATCACCGGTTTCATCTCTTTCCACTGCCATTACAACAATCTGGACCTGTATTCCTGCACAGTCATGCAAAGAGTCCTGTTTTCCTCAGATTGCAATTTTTTTTCAAGGGACAAATCAAGTACATGAAGGCCCTACACAATCTACCTGTTAAAGCTCCATGAGTACCCTTCAATTGTGAATGCAACCCTGCTTGTTTCAGCATGCAGCCCAGGAGGAGAAGCAGCTACAGGATGTCCTACATGAATCCTGTAGCAGCTGATCCACCTGGAATACACACTATGGAGTCAATAGCAGTTTAAATCAATGCAGGAGGCATGCAACTGGCTCCGCTTGAATTTGAACACCTCCTTGACAGCTGAGAAAAGACAGAGCAGTGTATGCAACGTTCACCACCAGTGGATCGGGTCCCGAAGCCTTGCATGTAGCATCAGCCAATGAACAAAGGAATTCCAGCGCCTGTGCACGAAGCAACAGTGAGCAAAGCCATCGTTCCACGTCCAGAAACCTGCAGAGCACGTCCACGGCCACACAGGTAAGTGCCTAACCTTATTTCATCAAATTGCATAGACTATATTATGAAACTTGCATGTTTGTGAATGGTGCGGATTGAACAAATTCGGTGGCCAGTTAACTAGCCACCCATAGTCAGTCGAATGGCCTCGTGGGATCTGAACGAGTTTGGTTACGCTCAAATCTGCCAAAGGGACATGGAGCCGACACATGGGAAGTGTCTAGTCGAGGAAAATCGGTGGATTTGTAGTGAAATCGGTGGATGGGTAGTGATGACGACGGGTAATGGCAGAGATAGAAAATGACAGTCAGAGACACGCCGGAGAATGATGGCCGTGACGTTGGCCAACGGATTGGCCTGGACACTGTTAGAAAATTATATATTACAGATATACGCCAGAAAATGCACAAAACAAGAGAGACACAGATATACGTGGTTCACCCAGTTTGGGCTACGTCCACCCCGAACAGCCAGTCCTTCCTTTCTATTAACCAGCAAAATGAAGAGACACAACCTATAGCAAATCCGTTGTAATATCCTCTGTTTTCTCTCACAGTCTCACCTCTCTGTTTCTCACTCACAGAATACACATCTATATCTCAGCCTCCAATACAATACCCTCATACAAAGAGAGGGGTTTCCTTCTAGGGCAAAAAACCCTAAACTAAACATAATTTCTACCGTCAGATCATCTGCCTAATGAACGGCCCAGATTGACTAGAAATTACTATATTTTTACAAGGCAATTTTATATTTGTTTTTAGGTTCAGGGGCGCTGCCCCCGAGCCCCCGCCGGGGGACCGTTGGCCCCCGGACCCCCCAGCCGGGGGGATCGGCCCCCCCTCGGACCCCTGCGGGGGGGAAAAGTCCCCCCCCGCACCCCCCCATGTGGAGGGGTGTACAAACTTCCTGGGGTATACATCCGACTGAAACAAAGACCTCTGAACAATCATGCTCCACACACAACAATCTCCCACTTGGAGAATGATTGTAGAAACTCCACTGCTGCTTCATTTGCTGGACAATGACTCCTCTTTGGACCTGGCTGTTTCTCATCTTCATCGTCATCCTTGAAGACCAATTGAAACTAAGCATATTCTCAGTTTCTCCCTGGTTACAACTTTTGTTAGCCTATCTGCAGGATTCTGGCTAGTGTGTATCTTTTCCAGCTTCAATTCTCCATCTTCCAACACTGATCGTATGAAATGGTACTTGAGCTGTATGTGTTTAGTCCTAGAATGAAATGCTGAGTTCTTTGCAAGATGAATGGCACTTTGGCTATCAGTGTATAACGTGCCCATATCATGCTCCTTACCCAATTCAACCATAAACCTTTGTAACCAAATCATTTCTTTACTAGCCTCTGTAGCAGCAACATACTCTGCTTCTGTTGTTGAAAGTGCAACAACACTTTGGATTTTTGAAATCCAACTGACAGCTGTTCCACCAACAGTAAATACATATCCTGTAGTGCTCCTCCTGTTATCCCTGTCACCTGCCATATCTACATCAACATATCCCTATAGAGAAATGTTTGCACCACCAAAGAATAATGCTTGATTTGTGGTACCTTTCAAATATCTGAGAATCCATTTCACTTCCATCCAATGTTCCTTTCCTGGATTGTTCATGTACCTGCTTACAACTCCCACTGCATGTGCAATATCAGGCCTTGTGCAGACCATTGCATACATTAAGCTTCCAACTGCTGATGCATATGGAACTTTAGACATATAATCCATGTCTTCTTGGGTCTTTGGGCACATTTCCTTACTAAGTTTGAAATGGCTTGCAAAAGGTGTACTAACTGGTTTTGCATTGTGCATATTAAATCTTTTCAAAACCTTTTGTATGTACTCATTCTGAGACAATGTTAATTTGCGATTTTTCCTGTCTCTAGTGATTCTCATACCAAGGATTTGTTTTGCAGCTCCCAAATCCTTCATTGCAAATGAATTTGCCAATTTTCTTTTGAGTACATTTATCTCCTGCATGTTAGATCCTGCAACAAGCAAGTCATCCACATACAATAACAATATAATATAGCTGCCATCATTTTGCTTTTTTAGATAAAAACAATGATCAAAGTGACATCTAGTATAACCTTGTTCAGACATAAACTTGTCAAATTTTAGATACCACTGCCTTGGAGCCTGTTTTAAGCCATACAAGCTCTTCTTCAACCTGCACACTTCTTTCTCCTTCCCTTTCACCTCATATCCTTGTGGCTGCTGCATATATATCTCTTCCTCCAAATCCCCATGGAGAAAGGCTATCTTTACATCTAACTACTCAAGATGCAAATATTCAGTTGCTACAAGACTTAAAATAGTTCTTATTGAAGTCATTTTAACAACAGGAGAAAATATTTCATCAAAATCAATACCTTTCTTCTGTGCAAACCCCTTCACCACAAGTCTAGCTTTGTACCTCTGTTTTCCTCCATCTTCTTCCTTCAGCCTGTAAACCCACTTATTCTTCAATCTAGTTTTTCCTGTAGGCAACCTGACTAAATCCCAAGTCTGGTTATGCATTAAGGAGTCCATCTCTTCTTCCATGGCTACCTCCCACTTCTTCCTGCTTTCAACCTGCATTGCTTCTTCATAACATTCGGGTTCACCAGAATCAGTCAACAATAAATAATATAATGAAGGAGAGTATCGTTCAGGGGGTCTACTTATCCTGGTAGATCTTCTAACACCACTTTCAGGTGTTTGGGGTGCATGTTGCTGTTGTGGTGGTTGCTATTGTTGATTATTATTATTTTCAGGCACCTTTACCTTTTCAGTGATTTCATCAAGAACTGCATATTCCTTGTTTTCTTTTTCTTGTTTCTTTTCCTGCAACTGATTCTTATACAAGACCTTTTCATTGAATATTACATCTCTGCTCCTAATGATTTTGTGATTTTCGTAATCATATAAGCGATAACCAAAATCATTAACACCATATCCAATAAAGGTACATTTCTTTGACTTTGCCTCAAGCTTTGTTCTATTTTCTTTATCAATATGGACAAATGCCTCACAACCAAAAGGCTTTAAAAAAGAGTAGTTTACCTTTTTACCTGTCCATGCTTCCTCCGGAACACTACCATCCAAGGAACTTGAAGGCCCTCTGTTTATTAGATAAACAGCAGTATCTACAGCATCTGCCCAAAACTGTAAAGGCAGTCCTGCATGCAATCTCATGCACCTTGCACGCTCCATGATTGTTCTGTTCATCCTTTCTGACACACCATTTTCTTATGGTGTTCTTGGAACTGTCTTCTCTCTGCGAATTCCATGTTCTGAACAGTACCTATCAAACTCTTTGCTGCAATATTCACCTCCATTGTCTGATCTAAGACACTTCAATTTCTTTCCTGTCTCAATCTCAACCAAAGCTTTCCATTTCTTGAAAGTATCAAATACATCAGATTTAATCTTAATACAATAAATCCAAGTTTTTCTAGTTGCATCATCAATAAAAGTAACATAATAACGAGAGCCACCGAGAGATGATACCTGAGCAGGTCCCCATACATCTGTATGCACAAGCTCTAATTTTTTGCTCTTCTTTTCTTTCCCAACTCTGAGAAATCTGACTCTCTTCTATTTTCCATAAATGCAATTCTCACAGAAATCCAAATCAACATTCTTCAAACCCGGCAACAAATTCCTTGAGTGAAGAATCTTCATCCCCTTTTCACTCATGTGTCCGAGCCTATGATGCCATAATGCTGCATCTGCTCCTTTGGAAGTTAAAGCATTAACAGAGTTAGAAATACCATTGCATAAATACAATGTACCAACCTTTTCGCCTTTTGCTATTACCAGGGCTCCTTTGGTGACCTTCCAAGTTTTATCTGTGAAAGTTGTCACACAACCTTCACTGCTTAACTGCCCTGTTGAAATCAGATTTTTCTTTAGATCTGGAACATGCCTTACCTCCTTTAATAGCCATTTGTTTCCATTTTGATGTTTTACAAGAACCTTACCCATTCCAACGATTTTATAGGGTTTATCATCACCCAGACGAACTTGTCCAAAATCTCCTTGAACATAGTCATGAAAGTATTTCTTATCACGCGTGGCATGGAATGAAGCCCCTGAATCTACCACCTAGGAATCAGTAATATTTTCGAAAGAAAGAATCAAAGCATCTTGTAACACCTCACCTGTCACATTTGCTTCATGATTGTTTTCTTGCTGTGCATCTCCTTCTTTTCCCTTCCGAGATCTACAGTCTTTCTTTAGGTGTCCTTTCTTTCCACATTTCCAGCACACTATCCCCGATCTAGACTTGGATCTGCCTTTCCTTGATTTACTGCGATATCCTGAGCTCTTTTCTCTTTCCATTTTTCTTCCTCTAGACTCTGCACTCAAAGCATTTCCTGATGTCTCACAGGAGCTTTTCCATCGCATTTCCTTGCTAAGGATAGCACCGACAACATCATCAAACTTTAAAGTACTAGATCCAGAAACGGAGTTACTAATGGCCATTACTAAACCATTCCAACTTTTTGGTAATGAGCACAAGAATAACAGTGCTCTAACTTCATCATCAAAGTTTACCCCTACAGAACTTAACTGACTTGTAACTGTATTAAAATCATTTAAATGGTTTGCAACAGATCCACCTTCCGACATATTCATATTAAATAACCATTTCATAAGAAATACCTTGTTTGAGGCCGAGGGCTTTTCATATAGTTTCGACAACGTCTGCATCAAACCCTCTGTCGTTGTTTCCTTCGAAATGTTGAAGGCGACTGACGCAGCAAGGCACAACTGTATTGTTCCGAGTGCCTTTCTATCGAGAAGGTTCCATTCTTTGTCTTTCATACCCGTCGGAATCTTTGTTTTTCTGCCCAATGGTAGGTATAGATCTTTCTGATACAAATAATCTTCCATCTGCATCTTCCACAGCGAGAAGTTTTGGCCGTTAAATTTCTCGACCCTAAACTTACCATCTTCCACCATTGCTCCCACTCGAACCAGGAACCCTTCTTTCCTGCGAGTTTATCAGCCAAATAGACCTTCGGCTCTGATACTAGTTGTTAGAAAATTATATATTACGGAGCAATGGAACACATAAAATATTGCAGAAATATAAACACAGAAAACGCACAAAACAAGAGAGACACAGATATACGTGGTTCACCCAGTTTGGGCTACGTCCACCCCGAACAACCAGTCCTTCCTTTCTATTATCCAGCAAAATGAAGAAACACAACCTACAGCAAATCCGCTGTAATATCCTCTGTTTTCTCTCACAGTCTCACCTCTCTGTTTCTCGCTCACAGAATACACATCTATATCTCAGCCTCCAATACAATACCCTCATACAAAGAGAGGGGTTGCCTTCTAGGGCAAAAAACCCTAAACTAAACATAAGTTCTACTGTCAGATCATCTGCCTAATGAACGGCCCAGATTGACTAGAAATTACTATATTTTTACAAGGAAATTTTACATTTGTTTTTAGCTTCGGGGGCGCTGCCCTCGAGCCCCCGCCGGGGGACCGCTGGCCCCCGGACCCCCCAGCCGGGGGGGATCGGCCCCCCCCGGACCCCCGCGGGGGGACAAGTCCCCCCCGCACCCCCCCGCGTGGAGGGGTGTACAAACTTCCTGGGGTATACATCCGGCTGAAACAAAGACCTCTGAACAATCATGCTCCACACACAACAGACACCTCACCCCCGCGCCATGAATTTCGCCGTAATTCAAAATCCTTCAGGCACAACACTCACATTAACCACTGTCATCTACTCTTGCAACAAGTTTTCAGCAATGTACGCGTCCTCCTCCTCTGCAGTTCATTAGCCTGAGATTCTCGACCCGTTTCAAACTCCTCCCGCATCCTAGGCTTGCTCAGAAGTGCCGTGACGTCCTCTAGAAGCCGGCAAAGCTTTCTACAGGAAGCCCGAAAACTGCTTCTATAGGAAGACAGAAAACAGTCAGCACAGGACTTTCTACAGGAAGTCTGAAGACAGAGCAACAGAGGGAAAAATCACTGGAAATTTTAGCTAGGGAGGCAGCAGCTGTGCTGGCCACCCTAAGCACATCTCCCAAGCAGAAGGGGAAGTGAAAGAGGGAGCCTCCCCTGTATTTCAATGCAAGAAGCAGTGTGAGGATTAAGACTGGCAGACCCCAGCCACCGTCAAAAGAACCAATCACAATTGTAGACACCCCTACCACACAAAAGGAGGGGTCCCCCTCCAAGGCATCCATCACTTATGAACGGGGAAGCCCGAAGACATCCACCTAGAGGAAGAGAATGAAAATGTTGGACACAAAGGCCTCTCTACAGGATGTTGAGACTATTCTACAGGAAACACTGGCTAGGTTGAAGGAGATCGAAGCAATGGAAGGTGAGGCAACTAAATCACCACAGGAGGAAGAAAAGGTGGAACATTGTGGGACCTAGCCCCCAGCCCAGCTTGGGCTCCTATTATAACTTCTTAGAGGCTGGAAAGATCATTCCTCAAAAGTTCACAATGCCACTTTTCCTTGCACTAGAAGAAGAGAGAGTGAGGACCCACACTTGGATGAAAATTGCTAAGTCCAAGGGTGTGGCGGATATAGGTCCTCTGGAGGAACAACTCAAGGAGGCAAGAAGGGAATTGGCTCTGGTACGGCATGTGGAGAGCAGCCAGCGGGTCAAGCTACAGGAAGAAAATGAGCTGCTTAGACAGCAACTACAATTACAGGGACAGAGGAAGGAAGACAGGCCTCATATCTTGGGAGAACAATAGCAACAGGAGGAGCCCACAACAGCCAAAGATACCCCTGATGAACAGCAGAGAAAGGAAGGGATGCAGACTGAAATTGAGACACTGAATCGACAGCTACAGGAAAAAGAATTGGAGACACAATCTCTGAAACAGCAGGTACAAGAAAAGGAGGCCCAACTGGCCTGCATGGCCAGCTGGGCAATGGAAGCTCTGCAGTGTAGGCAGCCTGCCAAATCCTATGCCCTATACCTCAAGGATCAGTGGTTACAGTTTCAGATCAATACCTTGGCTCAAAGGGGCATCACCCCATTCCAAAATTATCATCAGTTTGCAGCTCTATGTGGTAGTAGTTCATCTGAGGATAGGGCCAAATTATCAGAGTTCTACTTACACAACTTCACCCTTCCGGACATGAACGCATGGGATCCCAACATGGTGATAGGAGATGTCCAGCTTATGGCGATGGCCTCTTGGATGAGCCATGAGGAGAAGAGAGCAGCAGAGGTTTGCAGTATCATAGGCAGAGAACTCAGTGAGCCACTCATGATCAGAGCAGAGCCGGATGACCCCTCAGCAGTGATAAGTGCCCACCAGCACTTGGCCAACACTGAACAGTCCTCAGGAGCTACCGGAATACATTGAGCAATAGGCTCAAGCCATTGCCCACTTTGAGGACATGAAGAGACTGTTGGGAGAAAATTGCATGCATGCCTGCACAAGGCGGTGGAACACATTGCCTCACAGCCTGAAGATAAAAGAATACCACTCTCCCACCAGGATGAGGGAAGCCTTGGCAAGGGTACCTCTCTACAAACAGTTGATGCAGAACTTGCAGGCCAATTGGATTGGCTTGAAATTCAGTCCTCCTTTAATTTTGGGATTGCTAGAAGGAGTGAAGGAAGAGGAGGAAGGTAGACAATGGGAGGAAGTGGAAAGGAAGGTAGGATTCCATGACCGGGAAGAGGATATCACAGCAGAGGCTTGGGGCGTGAGGGAGGCGATAAAAGCCATAAAGGATGATGAGCTGGACTAGTTGCTCAGAGGATGAGCAACCCATTTAGCTGGGGGGTGATGATGAGCCCCAAATTGGGTAACTTATTGGGCTCATTTTGCCTAATTGTCCTTATTCAATCCTCCATTTTTCATAGATTATGCATGTTTTTCTAGTATGTTTATGTCATTTGAATGAATAAGGGTGGTCACTCTACCAAGGAAGCTAGTACGTGGTCATTTCAGGTTTTTTGGACAAATTTTGGAGCAAAACCAAGCAATTATGGCCCAGGTGATAGCCAAGCTTGAGGTGAGGATTCGTAGGGAGGTTGTCTGTGGCATTAAAAGGCCCTTCCTCGAAATCTCCACCCTCAACTCTGAGCTCAACAGGCCACCAAAACGAGTTCTAAAGGCAGCCAAGAAGCCTTGGGAGAAGTGACTGTTTACTAGTAGTTGGAATAGCTGAGTCCCTTGAATCTAGGAGGGCTGCTAGCCCCCTCGTATTGTATAAATAGGAAGGCCTCAGCCTTCGTAGTTTACTTTTGGAACTGTTGGTATTTGCACTATAGTGCTGTCCTTTTTCAGCTCGTTTTTCTTAGCTACTGTTGTACAACTTTCTTGTGATGATTATTTTTGAGTAATGAGAAGCAGCTTTACTTGGCATCAGATCTGAGTTCTTTATAGGAGCCTGCAACTCTTGGGGTTGGGCCCAACCCGAGTGCTAAGGCCTCCTTTATGTATTGTTATTTGTCCTTTATGTATTTGCAAAATCATTTCTGTTAAGTAGATTACATCTTGTTGATTAACTAGGTCACTGTTAATGGTTAGAAAGACATTTGATGCACAGATTTAGTTGATAGGTTGTTAGCAGGGAAAAGCTTCAAAAAAGGGCCATCAAACATCTCCAGTTTCACCTCTCCCTCAGTGGGATCAGGAGCTGGGATCAGGGTGACCTTGCTGCCCACAAAAACACTGTTTTTTCTTGGCCATGCAATCACTAGTGTTTGATTTTCATTTGTAGAAGTTGGTTACAGGTTTAGACTTTTGCTTACTTAGTTGCATGAGTTAGTATACATGGTTTCATTACAGTTCAAACTTATGTTCATTCTTTTTATTGATAGCTAGATCATATTAGGTCAACATAACTAGGTCTTTGATTTTACAAGTCTTCATCGGTTCAGTTGGAAAAACGACTTGCAGAGCACCTGTACCACTTCTCTACCTGCCCATACTCCATCAAACCCATCTGCTCCATCCCTAATCTCAGCTTCTAGCCTTACGTTTTCCATTTGCTCACATAACCCTAGTTTTTGTGCACCCTTGCTTCAGTCCTCCTTGAACAAATTCAGCCATCTACATCTGTCCTCAACTCCATCCACCAAGTCCTGGACCACCTCCAACCCTTATCCTACTTCCATACCCACTCCTTCGTCTTTCTTCATCCATCCATCCTCCAAAATCCCATTTCTGAACATCCTATAGAAAAGTTACAGACATCCTGTAGAAAATCACAGACATCCTGTAGAACCCCTGCAGACTTCCTGTAGAAGCTCACGAATGAGGTTTCTTGATAGCCAAACTCTGTGAAACTCTTTGGAAGGGTGTTAGGGACCCCTTAGGCCCTCTCTGAACCTTCCCGACCTCATCCAAGCATTTCCTCTCACCAATCCACCTCTGCACAGTCAAAACAGTCAAATCGCATGCATGATAATTCTGGCAACTTATTCAAAAATACAAAAAGATGTTTTTTTCCAGATGTTACTATAGAAGTAGCTTAGATACATGTATTTACCTTCCTAGAAGTCAATGGAATTTCTTTCAGTAGCTTGCATCCTCTTTCTTGCATCGGTAGGGATAGCTGGTAAAATTAGGGTTTGCTAGGGTTTACGTTTCCTTTCAGCTTTCCAGTTTCTTTCTGCAAGTAGATCAGCCTTCTTTGAGTTAGCTTTCTTCCATCAGTTAAAAAGCTTCTTCTCAGAGCTCATAGAAGTTGGCTTAAGCTCCTAGCGGACTTGTGCCAGCTGACCAAGTGACAGCTGCAGCAAGAGCTAGTACTTGAGCATACAGCACCATCGCTTCCAAGTTTGTTACGAACTACCAGGTTGATAAAAGTAAAGAAGGGAGTCCCAGGAGTTGCAGCATTATCGCTGCAATACTGGAGCTCACTAGCTGTGATCTTATATGCCTCATCTATCCATAGCTATAGGCGCGCTTTTAAGACCACTTCTTTGTGCCGAGCAACATCAACCTGTTTCTTGAGAGCCTTTGCCTCCTGCATCCGTATGAGCCTCTGTGTAAGGGCAACTATCTACGCAGTCCCTTTTACCTCATCATACCTTTGTTGTATCTCGCGTACCTCTGTATCCAAGCACTCTACATTCAGGTCCTCTTGCAGGGTGGTTAGGACCTTGAATGATTGTTCAAAAAGCTGCATGCATTCTGCCACTACACTGTCAACCGTTGCTATTATTGTTGTAACAGCAATGGTACGTTGTTCCCTGACTTCTGGTGGAGTTGAATGGTGAGCCCTCAACTGTGATTTAGCATTCTATAGGTTCAGCTCCAGCTGAACCCTGGACATCTCTGCTCAAGTGTTGTGCACCCCTGTGGCTAATTTGTGGACACACACCTCAACTGGTTCTTCTTCATGAATGTCCAACTCCGGGACCATTCGACAGGTTTCCTTCACTACCTGCATTATTTGCTTATTTTGCTCCACTGCCTCATTACACTGTAGGCCCAATTACTAGGTGTTGATGTGCTTCTCGCTCATTACCTGCAAAGCGCCACTCTCTCGGGCTTGAAGTTTCATGGTGACTCCATCCTGCAAGAAGTAGAGTGTCTCTCGAGGGGGTTCAACCATGTTCAATCCTACCACTTTTAGACTACTAACCATAGGCTTTCAGCTTCATTCTCTATAGTAAGTGCCCTATCTGGTAGCACTATCATGTTGGTCACCCTTGTGCGTAACATCTCCTCGGTAGCTGAAGTGTCGATTGCGAGGTTGGTGGAAATTGTGCCAGCCTGTGGAGTGCAAACCTACAACTCCTACAACTCTATCTGGAGAGCCCCCAATACCAACTATTGTTGTTCTTCGAACTGTTGGAGGGCCTCCGTGGTGACATCCCTCACCGTTTCTCTGATATCATGCAAATCCCCCTCAGTGAGGGTGATTGGGTCGAAGGATGTCTTTGATGCCTTGGTTTTCTTTCATGGCACTGCCTTCTCTCACAGTCGTGGACACTTGAGTTGGGTGGACATCGTCTACGAGTCTGCGCCACCTTTTTTTGTCTCTGTTTCTACCTCAGTCCTAGGTGAAGGTGACTTCTATCCTTCGCGCTCTTCTCCTCCTATTTTTTGTTGTTCCACCAATTTCGTGGTGTCACGCATAGCCTGGGCCTTAGCCTCTGCTTCCTCTTTTCTGTGCTTCTCCACTAGTTGTGCTATTCAGAGCTTTGTTTCTTCCTTCTTGCGCTACGTGGTGGACTTGTCTGTTTCCAGTGTAGAGCCAGCTGGAGTGCGCCACTCCGATGGCCAATACTCAAGGACTGCAAAAATTAAATCATCAGTCACCAGATATGGTAGGTTATGCCATGTCTTTGTAGGGTCCTTCCACACCCTGATGAAGACATGGTGGAAATCTACTTTGAACTCTGCAAAGCTCTACAAACTGGCGTATACTATGGGCGACAATTGGGGCTTGCGATTGATCTCCATCCGGATACTCATCTCCATTGAGACCCAAAAGATCTTGCTTTCTTTTATGCATTATGCATCCTTGGTCACCCACAACGAGGCATACTTCGCTACCTCTGGAAGGTCCGACGCAACTGAAGGGAATTGGCTATCTTTTGGCAGCTCCCATGCCATTAGTACGATCAACAACAGGAGCCATGTGTAGTGAAATGTTTTGCCCTACTCCTGTGCCTCGTGACAGTTTGCAAGGAACTCACTGCATAAATAATTCTCCCAGTTGAACTGGACTCCTTCTGTGCATTGGGCCACTAGTGAAATCACAGGCACAGGCACCTCATCTGCACGACACTTCCGCATCACCTTCCCTGCTAGTATTTGCGTTGCTACCTTGACTACAGGGTTGTTAATACTGGAGATGGAATATCCTCGCTTCTTCTTCTCCAACTTGAATTTCTTCTTCATAGCTTCCGTGAGGGCCAACTCACCACCT
Organism: Pinus tabuliformis; assembly: GCA_031772625.1. Classification (NCBI taxonomy): domain Eukaryota; kingdom Viridiplantae; phylum Streptophyta; class Pinopsida; order Pinales; family Pinaceae; genus Pinus; species Pinus tabuliformis. The sequence continues at coordinate 579,303,405 of CM062819.1, forward strand.
TTTCCTTCTGAAATATTGGTTGGATCCTCCCCTAAGTAAGGAAACTGTGTAATCCGATGGATCAAGTGATCTATGATGGGAATGGGCTCCTCCAGCCACAAACACCCATCATGCACCAAGCAAAGTAGCTTCTTGATGACGAAGATGGTCACTAGGGCACGGTCGTAATGCAGCACCTAGAGTAGGTTGAGCAACTCGGCTTTCTCTACACCCTTGAGCTAGGTGCGCAGCTCCAATTCAATCATTCCAGCAGTCGCATCCATCCATCGGTGCATTAGCTGCTCAGTTGCTAAATGTGGGAATTTGTCGTGATCTTTGAGGTCCCAATCTTTGAATTTTAGTACAAGAACCCATCCCAAGTGTGGTCCCTCAAAAACAAGGTCATCCAGGAGCAACGAAGTTTGTAGGGAGCTCTTTCTCTCATCTATTTCCTTCGGCACCATGGATTTACCCTTGTGTGGAGGAACATATTCTGGTAGCCTGGTAATAGGGTCCACACCTTGGGTTTCAACTTCCATTTCCATGTCCTCCTCATCCACCAGGATTTCTTTAGATTCTTCCTCATCGACCTCCAAATTAATGGTCTTCCCCTTTTCCTGCAAGGTGAGCTTGTTACTCTGTGGGTTTCTTGGTGAGACGCACACCAGGATCATAGCTTGTTTATCCTTCTTAGGTCTCGATGTTCTGGGTGATTTAGGAACCTCAACTATCACTGTGGCACTCTCTAGGGCTTCTACTACCACAATTTCTTGTGTGGCTTCCTTGGGTGTGGACATCATTCTAGTCAGGAGGTCTTGCATCTCCTTCGGCAATCTCTTAAACACTGAACTTGCTCTCAAAGCCTCAAAATTCTAAAGGTCCATACGTAGCTGATAATGCAACAACTGGATTTTTAAAATGCCAAGTGTTTTTCACTAGACAACCACTTGTAATTTATAGGGCTTTTTGAATTCAAATTCGATCGTTGCCCCCACATTCGGCCCATTAATGCTAGATTGGCAGTAGATTTTCAAGAATCTAACCCATAAATTTTTCCTTAAATGCCTACCGCTCACTCCATTTGGCCTTAAACCGACCATCAAATCGTGAATAGTGACTTTAACGGTCACTTTCTAGCGACCCTACATGGTAGCACAGTTGTCTTCGCATTGTCACGGTCCCTGTGACACTTCGCTGCTTCGCACAGTCCTGACATCGCGTAGCTCCCCAACCCGGGCAATGTAGCTTATAGTCTCACAGCTCCTTTCAGCTACCTGGAGCGCTAAGACTATGCTTCTGTTGCCTAGTGAGATGGTCGGGCCACTTGTATATGGCTTCAATCGACTTCCATTCACCTTTCCTGGGAAGGGATTGTCATTCAACTTAACCAACTGAACCACGCCATCGTCGGTAATCTCCTTAATAGCATAAGTCCCCAGCCAATGCATTTTGAATTTCCCTGGAAATTTATCAAACTTACTGGCATACAACATCACCAACTCATTCACCTTAAAGGTGTGCAGCTTAATATATTGGTCATGCCACGCTTTTTCAAGCTGCTTTTGGACTTGCTGGTGAAATCTAGCCAAAAATATCTTTTCTTCAAGGTCATCCAACTGCGCGAACCTTTCTTCCAAGGCTTCGCAATCTGTCATACCCATGAGCACTACTATGCACAGACTAGGCACGATGTATTCCATAGGAATCACTGCTTCAACCTCGTATACCAGCCTAAAGGGTGTCTGTCCCGTTAACTTATTGCACGTCGTTCGATAAGCCCATAATACTGCACGTATGCATAGGTTCCAATCACTTCATTGGGCATTGCATACCTTAGTCAGTGTGTTTTCAAGCACTTTGTTGAATGCCTCCACTGTCCTATTAGCTTGTGGGTCATAAGGTGTGCTATTTTGGTGATACACCTGAAATTCCTCCATTAGTGTGCTGATCATCTCATTTAGGAAGTGCATACCATGATCGCTCATCAAGATCCTTGGACATCCAAATCACATCAGTACATGCTCAAATAGGAACTTCGCGGTAGTCGTGCCCGTGCAATCCTTCACCAGCTGCGGTTCTGCCCAACGAGCCAAGTACTCCATCGCAGTGATAATGTACCTCGCACCTATCTTCCCTTGAGGCTGAATGGGTTCTACAAAATCTATTGCCCACTTTTCAAAAGGTTGCAATGTCATTTGTGGATTTAAAGGCATTTCATCCCTCCGCGATGGCCTGCCTATTCTTTGACATACATCACATGCCTTGCAATATGCTTTCGAATCTTGATGAAGTGTTGGCCACCACAACCCTACATGTAGAATCTTCTGCGTGGTTGCTCTCCCTGTATAATTCCCTCCCGCAGTGCCCCCATGAGCATCCACAAGAATACTGCTTCTTTCAAACTTAGGTACATACCTTCATAGTATTTCATCAGTCCCCATCTTGTATAAATGATCAGCACAAATAGAGAAGTTTGCCATGCGCACCACTAATTCCTTCTTTTCCTGGACAGAGTATCCTTCTTGCACAGTTCCAGTTGTTATAAAGTGTATTATATCCTTGAAATGTCCATCCGCGATGCGCACAGCAAAGAGTTGCGCGTCAAGTAATCCTTCCTCCAAATTAGTGGGTTCCTCCCCTATTTCGATGCGCGACAGATAGTTTGGTCCCACATTTAATCATCCAGGCTTTGCAACAACAAAATCGTACTCTTGGCACAATAAGAGCCATTTGCAAATTCGCCCCCCCAACACAGGCTTATTGACCAGGTACTTTAGCATGGAGTATAGGTGCACCTACTGAGGTTGGGGCTTTTCTCCATAGGCCTACGTCCATTTGGCCAGATGCATGCGTGGATCATTCTACCCATTGTACTCGTCTGTCAGCCGCTTCTTAAGCCTCCCAAATCATGCTTTCATTATCATCCTACATTCACGTCAATCATCGAAACTTCCCTTGTGCGTACCCCACCATCTTGCGGGCGTAGCGCACAGTGCCTAGTCCAATGCCTGGAAGAATTGATTTTCTAGCACTTCCCTTTCAAATGCATCCAAGCAGATATCTACCTCATTTAGACCATCATAAGTAGAAAGGGTTCTTTCCTCTGACGAAACACAGCACAGCGATCGGGTCATCATGTTGCAATTCAACATAGTTACTTCATGTAATCGATTCTGCCAGTGTTCTATTTCTTCATTGGAGTTCGAAGTGCAAGAAATCTCATGCTCCCCTATAATCTATCCGTCCATGGTGGGATTCACCCAGTCTTGGTCTCGTGTTGTTATCTTATAGATGCAGTCCAAATCATCATCACTCTCATAATCACGGGCTGGTTCCCTATAGCATGATCCTTCAGTAAGATCCAGGGGTAGTGTTACTCGCAGTGATTTATTCTCAAAGATCATATTTTGCTTCTTCAAATTGATTACCCTGTTCCTATTAGTAGCCCAGTCAATTCCCAGGAGCGCAGGGTAGGGATTGTTGTCATCAACAATCTCTTTTACTTCAAAGTCTGCTAGCATGCTCGCTCCCTAAATATCCATGGTCACTCCCTGCAGCTGCCTCATGGGTATGATTTTTAGCTGATTCGCCATCCTTAGCTGAATTGGAGACCATTGCATCATAGGTCTCCCCATCACTCCCAAGTCTACTTCAATAGAACATTCGCATCTGATCCCAAATCTAGAATGACTTGATCCATTTCGTATTTTTCGATCTGTGCGATAAGTCTCATTTCACGCCTCGTCCTTGTCTTATGCTTACCGATCTTTCAGACTACGCGTGGTTCACCTAGTGCTGTCCCATCACATCTATTGATGAGTTCTTGTAACCCTTTCACAGCCTTACTATCGTGCAGTAACTTCATACAGGTTTCCAGGAAAGTTGTGAGCATAGAGGGGTCCATCTTTGGCTCTATTTTATCCTTTCTTCCTAAAGTGGAGGCCTTGATGAAGCTCTTCTTAACTTCCATGAATGCTTCATGAGCGCCCTCCAAATCAAACTCAACCTCTTTTGTCGGGGTTTTGTGAACCCATGTACTATCTTTCGGTTGTTTCTCCTTGTCATCTCATATCACGATTCCACTTGGGAGCACTATATTTATGTTTGGATCTTCCTCCTATGGCTCAGACCTCATCATCTACAGGTTTTGAGTTGGCAGAGGTGATAGCACCCCTTTGTCACATATCCTAGTTATTAGTGTAGGACAATCTTCTGTTTCAAGATCAAACAACATGCAATACTTGCACGATGGGCGCGTTGGATTAGTGAAATCGTGGGCATAGTGCCCTGGCCCTCCATAATTGTAGCAAATCAATTGTCATCAACCCCTACCAAGTCCTCCTCCACCTCAGCCTCGTCCGCGCCCCTGAAATCCTGTCTGTGCCATCCATGCATTCTGGACAAGGGGTTGCATTTCTACCTGAACCCTATAGGCGGGAGTTCTGTCCATCATCAATTCATAGCTCCTACAAGTACACTCATCATGTCCTACCGACCTACAAAAGTTGCAGAACAATTGTTGCAATGCCTGCACATACTTCTATAGCAAGTGACAGTTGTCTGTGGCATGTTTTCTGGCTACCTGACAAATAGCACACCATAAAGCAGGCAACACGCTAGGTCCTACTTGAGCTTCCGGCCTTAAAGGCATCGATCCTCCTCTTGCAAGGTAATTTGTAAAGATCAAGTAGTGGTCTTTGTCATGACCCTGACTCTTTCATTTCAAGCACCATACCTCCTCGCGTACCTCTGGTCGAACCATCCTGTCCTGCATTAGACTTTCCATCTCAAGGCATAGATTCTACAACTACACATGGATCTGCTGAACTCCTAGATTAGGGTCTTGCATTGGATTCTCATGTAGTCTCATGGCAATGTCAAAGGCCTCTGCCTAAGTTGTTATCTTTTGCTGTGACTGCGCGCTCCTTAAGTGGGGTAGTAGCGAAGCCACAAACCACTCGCAATGTTGTCCATCTGTCAAATTGATATTGGCTTCGTGGATTTGACACTTCAATCTTTAATCCAATTCCCAAGGTGTCTCGCCTGGTCACATCGCCATCTCTTTGAAGCCCATAATTGACTACACTTCAGATTTAGGCTTGTTAAATTCCCTATTTAGTGTTGCTTGGATGTCCACTACTCTCACATTTGGGTTATCGTTGGAGTACTTAATATACCAGGTCAGTGTGCGATCCTGCAAAGCACTAACCAGTGTTGCTTTCTTTATATGGTCATCTGTAACACCTTAAGCTTCCCATACAACCCTCACAACAAACCAGAATGGGTCCTCATTTCCCAAGCCATTGAACAAAGGCAACTTCACTGTGTTTGCCATATTGAATCACGATGGAGGTGGAGGTGGTACAAGTGAAGTTGGAGGTGATGGCAGTGAAGCTAGTGGTGGCATGGGCAGAGGTGGTATTCACGGGAATCCTTGTTTCATCAATTGAATAGCACTTTGTGGAGGTGAGATTAAGGGGCTATGTTCTGGACCCTTATTTCCTTCGTTTCTGTAAAATCTTCCACTTTGCATAGTTTCGAACATCAAGGTAGCTGCATAACCCATTTTTCGCACAACAACATCTTAATCCAAGTATTCAAAGATTTAACGTACTTACCTCACGATCCTTTAAAAAAGCGTCTCTCTACCTCGCTATAGCTGACTGAGGTGTTGACCGTGAATTCAGTAACAAATCCTCCTATGATGCAATCAACCCAATGATCGACAACGCGTGCAATCTTATCTTCCGATGCTTCCAACCTTCATACTAGCTCTGGTGTCCACGCAATAGGACCGTTAAGTTTCCACCTTCCTTGGCTATCTGCTAGCTTCACGACCCACTCGTATAGCTCAATAAGAAAGGATTCGAAAAGGATTTCATGGATCTCCATATACATGTATCAGTCGAAACATTGTTCTTTTGATAGTCACAGGTTTCATTTCTTGTGCCGTGAACTCGTGAATCCTTTTGTCCAACCAGCTTTCAATTTCTTTCTTAGTTGGATTCCAGTGATACGACATCACACATCTCTTATGCAGATTCTTGTCTCGGCAACAGAACCATTTGTTGGCTTGAGGGGGCCTGACCCAAGTTTAGTGTTACTTAGCCAAACAAATCCCTACACTAATGGCCCTTTCAGCATCAGTGCGTGGGGCGTGGACTGAAGTCTCAGCCAAAGCAGTATGGGGGGATGCTGGAACCAAGTTTCCGTACCCTTGAGATGGATGTGATGTCATTTTATTTCAGCTAGACCTGCCTTCGCACAGGTTGCTTAACCCTATGTTCAACCCTTTAGTGCCTTCGCAAAAGGGTACAATCGGCTTCCATGCAGCCCTAACCAAGGGCTGAAGTCCTTTCGCATTGTTAGGGTAGTGAACTGTGATATCTTCCAACTAGGCTAAGTGTCTTTCTTATCTTATTAACAAATATTAGTTAGCTTCGCATAAACAAATGTTCTTATTTGCGTTCACTTAACCAATACATTTACATACATTCGTGCATCATAAAAGCATTATAAGTGAAATTCATACCCAATATACAGATGCATAAATAGGAAATAAGATGCAAAAAATTATGGAATACTTCTCTTTATTGATAATTCCGGATGATTACAGACTCGACCTGCCCTGTGCACTCAGATGCAGGGGTCTGCGCACTCAGCTGTGGACTTTTAGGCCTCTGTGCACTTAGCTGTAGAGCCTCTACCTACAATACGACCCAAGACTTAGACTTCTACTTCAGAGCTATCTTTTCTTTCTTGCTTGATTCCTTGATTTATTCTTAAACTACTTAGATCTTAGCTCTATTTATACAATCCCGGTAGATCTTTTACAGTCGACATTACATTTCCAAAATAAGGGCAGGCAACCCTATGACTCTTTAACACCTACACGCTTTGCGACCACAAAATGCACAGTCTTTATATTTGGATTACAAAATTGGACCAAAATATGGGCTTTTAGCCCCAAAACTGCCCTTGGGGGATCTCGTGCCCAACACGTACCAAGATATGTGGCAGTTAGTTTTAGCTATTTTAGGTGGCCTAGTCTGGAAAATCCATGCAACATGTATCACCACTCCAGAGACACCACGTGGAAATGTTGAAATCATCATGACGTCACCTCAAAGGTCAGCATAGTAGAGGTTAGAAATATCATAACTCCTTTAAAAAAAGTTTGAAAATTTCTGATGAGAAGGGTTTTGATGAAAACTAGCACATGGTCGTGAGAGATACAAAGAACCTATAGCACAGAGAAGGCTTAACACGTAAGTGTTATGGAGAAAGTCATAAATAGAGATATCATAACTCCATGGTAGAAGTATTTTTAAATGTTATGATTCCTAGAGAGCTTCGACAATGAGACTGGTGACTGGTCATAGGGACCCAAAAGGACCAGGGGTGTGAAGTAGGGCTAACACCTAAGCACTATGGAACTACATCAGAGGCAGAGGATTTTGTAACACCGTTGTAAATCAATTTTTAAGAACTTCTGAGGAAAGGAGCTCTGATGCGTCGATGGCTTATGGTTGTGGGAGAATTAAAGGAACCAGAGGCAAAAGATAAATTACAAAGGGAAATATGCCCCTGACAGGAGCCCGAAGGACTTATCACCCAAGTGCCAAGCTGTTGATCATGGCACCTGGTTCTATGGTGGATTTTCAATAAGAATGCCAATAGAAAAGCGGCCAAGAGCATCAGAAGGTTACAATTTCATAACTTCTATTTTAAGAGAGTTACGATAGATGAAGGATCTGATACCGTACCACCTAAGAACTACACCGATGTTCACAAGAAAAAGTCCCATGGAGGTAAAACAAGAAGGGAACGAAGATAAAAGAGGCTAAGTACATCGAAATGTTGTGATTTCATAACATTCTTTTGATAAGAGCTACGATAATACTGTAGCACAAAGAGTATGGAAGATGGATGAGTCAGCAACTAAGCTACAGAGCACCTCTAATGCCACCACGCTCGGCCACGTCTAGCTCCAAAAAGAGGAAGTTTCAATTTGCTAAAGGGAGAAAGCGACAGGATAATTGGTCAGTAACAGTGGAGGAATATCGTGGCAGAGGTGTGGCCTAATTAGAGGCAATCCAAGGAATTGGCATTGGAGATATTTTTCCGTGTCGATTAGGGCACCTGACGTTTTTCACAATTTATTGATTTTTTATTTTCAAGAAAATATTAAGATTTGTTATGCAATCATTAGGACAACTAGCACATTCACATGCTCAGACAACTGGTAGTTCAGATAGCTTGAGAATTTTGGGATATTTTATAATTGTTGTTTTATCTCTCTCTCTTTATATAAGGGAAGAGGAAACTCATTAGAAAGGTTCCCAAATTATATTCTCAGGAGTCTAAATTCTATATTTTTAGTGATTCTGAATTCTGTCTTCAAAGAGAGGTTCCAAATTTTGGTTCAATTGCTTGTTCCCGAAGTGGTAATTGTTCTACAAATTTCAACGATTTGAGCATGTGATATGGACTCCATTTTTGAAGATTAATGAAGGAGATCTAATGATTCCAAACATAGGAATGTGTAGTATGTGTTATTTCTCTGTATGTCGCTTCATGTGTGTTTCTCTTCATCAGAAAATGTGTAAGTTGTAGTTGTTGGATTCACTCATAAATATTGGATTTACTTGTTTTATATTGTAGTAGACAATATCTGTGTTATATTGTAGTAGACAATACCTGTAGCAGAAAGTACCTATCAAATATTGAGTTGTAAACCTTAAAATACACTCCATAATTTATGCACTTCATTCCTTATTCTTTCATGGTTCTACTAGTATTTACTGCTTAGGACTATGGGTATGTCCAACCCTCTATGTTGAATTCCTTCCTTACTTTCCTCCTTCCCAAATTTACTGCAATGACAAATTGAGCTACATTTACTGTGTGTAGGCCACCAAACTTGGACATTTATCCTTGGGATGATTTGTATTGTTTATGTGTGTGTTTGAATGTACCCCCGTGAAAGGTAATTGAACCAGATTTAAAATCATTTTTTCATTTATCTCTTGAGAAGAAATGAATTATCTTCAAGAGATGCTAAGATGTCCTAGGCACTGACCTCTCCTTAACCCAAGGGTTGTCTCTAGATGCTACAACAACTTATATGACATTCTACTTAGCCACATGTTCAAAATTCCATCATACCATTGGCATGATCACTTATTGCATTATATGATTTTTTTTCTCAACTCTAATATATTATTCACATGCGTCCAGTCATATTTTCTCATTGATTTCTTTAGTTGTGGATAAAATAGACTTGATATGATTCAATGATCCCACAATCCCATATTCTTTAAAACTTCTTGTATAGATAAATAATATTTGATGTTGACATTTGTATGATTGTGAAGATGCATACCATATTTCTATTAGTCTCACTTTATTTTAAATTTACACCTACAATATACACCATTAACAACATTGTTTCTATTTACATGTACAAAATCCCCTTCCTCTATGCAACTCTTTTGTCTCCTATGTGATTGTTTTACAAATACCTAAGAAATTATGTTGAATTTGATGTTATACATATCATTTCTTTGTTGATTATATGTCTTATTATTTGAGATAAATTGCTTCATAACATATCTATTCTTGAATACAACATAAAATGAGTTTCTTTAGAAGAGGATATTAGGGAAACAAAAGAGGTCAAGGTATGAGGACTAATGTGACATGGACAGAAAGCAAGAATAAATGAATCAGATTCCCCAAACATTTTAACACAAATTCTGTGGAGTTTAATTATCTCACACATATACAGCATTTATACCTTGGAGGTCCTCCTCCTCCTAGCCCTCATGCCTCTCATAACTTGCCTTCACATCACCCAAGTGTCATGGAAATCCCCAAACCACACTTAACTCAACAACATCCTATACAACATGATGGTTGGGAACCCAATCCTATTAATCCCACTTCTAGTTTTGCTCACTGGCCTTCTACCTCACATCACTAAGTTCCTCCATTAATCATTGCACCCTAGTTACCCTCAACACTATCACAGGCGATGTCATCTCATGCAAATCAACCCCTCAATTCCCCTCCTCACATTGTAGTAGGGAAACTACATATTCCTTTTGCACCTGCAAGTTCCCCTTCTAAGGCCACGTTAGCGCATTCACATACCAACACACCAAGAGTAGATGCTGAAGGAAAGAGAGAAATTTCTTTTCAAAACATCCACTTAGAGGTACAAGGGGAAGATAGGAGTGAAGGGAAGAAGTACATTGCTAGCTCTATCATGCACCTAGAGTTGTCATGAGTTATTTATTTCTATTTATTTTATGACTATGTTTGACTTTAGTTTGGACATATTTCAACTTTTAGCAAATATTTATATTTTTGGACAACACTTTATTTTTTATGATACTATAGTTTTTATTACATGATTATTAATGGGAGGCACAAGGATTGGTCTACATGGTTGTTTTATGATGTGATGCATGATGTTATATATGCATGGTGATTTACAAGATATTGGATGATTGAAATAATTTATGATGTCATATTTAGGCATGTTTTATTTTTTGGGAGGTACAAGATTTCTCAATGGTATTTGATAAAAGTGAACATAGTCAAGGACCCCACCTACTAACATAAATATAATTAGTAAAATACTTCTAGATGACCCTCTCTTGAAATTAAAAATAAATATTTTAACCTAATGAAAGAGGATTAGTCATAAAATGGTTATTCTCTCAAGCTCTCCAAGGAAGATATAAAAAAATCCAAAGGGAACTGAAGGAGGGACAGAAAATGAGAGTGAGGAGAGGTATGCTTAAGTTATAAAAGTTCTCATTTCCTTGACACATTATTTTCTTGATTACAAGAGATTACTTGTTTTGGTTGTAAAATTATCATTTGAGGAGTGACAAGAGGGATGTAAGCACATCATTCATAGATTCATATGTTTAGTTTTTTCTAACTTTCTTGCAATCTTTGTGTTGTTAGAAGGTATAATATGTTTTTATGAGTCCTAATTGGTGCACATTTTGTAGAATAAATTATTAATACAATCTTATTAGAGAGGTCCAATTCTTTACATCCACTTTATCTTTCTTATTTTTGACACTTAGTTTCCTATGTATAAGTTTGTAACATCATAGGCTTATAGAATAGATTATAGTCTAAATTTAAATTTGCGATAACAGTTGGATATACTCACATACTTTTTAATGAAAAATCAACATTTGATAGTTTCTTCATTTAGAATACATTTAAAAAAAAATATGAGAACATTTATTGGCATATATTGCTTAAGTTGTTAGCTATATTGTTCTTTTGTTTATTTTACTCATGTGGCCTTGTGACTAACAAGGTACAATCTTAAACCTGCTTAAAATTTATCATACTTGTTACTTTTACACCTTCTATTCCGTAATTCAGTTTGGTTGTCCAATATTTTTATCATAAAACTGTGGCTTTGTGTTAATTTATTTGTTATATATACCTTCTTTCATTTTATCATATTATAATATTGCATATAATTAGAGGCAAAAAAATATACTGCATAAAGCATCGAGATTTATCCCGTGATCTCACCGGCCCTATGAGATTCAAGGATGTTGTCAGCAAAGCATATAAACTTTCCTTGTCAACACTTCCAAAAATGAAATTTTGGTGAATAAGGAGAAGAAATCAAAGATATCCATAATTGCATCTTCCTCAAGCTTGAGTTGTCAAGTTTTCTTAATCAAATCAGTCATGTCTTTGATAAAGGAGGGATATTGGCCAATAAAAGGTTGGATTTTATTCGCCATGAAATGAGAAAGGGAATGGGTTAGGGCTCTTATGGTGCTAATAATAGTTTTAAGAGGATTATCTCTTTCATGGATTTTGGGTTTCCTATAGATTCTCATGATTTAGGGGATTTGGGGAATAAGGCATTTTTGAATATTAGGTCCAATGGATGAGGATTTGATGGTTTTGCTGACTTCTTCTCAACACAACAAACACTCTTAGACAAATTTAAATTACTGGGATCAATTGAAATAATATTCTTAATAAATATTGTAAACTCATTTTTCTTGACTGCCTTCACAACCTCTACTATGTCATTGGGGAAAACCAACAAATACTAGGTGGAAAATTCAAAATTGAAAAAATATTGGTAGGAAAAGTAGGAGGAATGAAAAGACTTGATATCATGGAATCATAGAGCTTCAAAGAAACCATGTACAACAAATTCACCCAGTAGACATAGAAACTAGTAATGGAATACACACTTGGAATAATAGGAGGAATGGAACAAATCATAATGCATTTCAACTAGATCAATTTTCATTTCCAAATACATCCTACTAGTAGGTATTCACCTAGAATCTACCATAATTCCATGTACAAGATGAAATCATTGGTCAATTTGTCTCAACCTTGATTTGAATGGAAGCCCAAGAAATCAACATTTTCATTTTTAGGCCTTCTAGCTCAAACATCAATATTTTGTAGAAAACATTACATCTTAGTGGAATGAAGTAGAGGGATATATTTGAATTCCCATGTTTCATTTTCAGCAATGCTTAAATTCTTAAAATATAACTCTCGAAGCGGAATGACCATTCAATGATATTTTGAAAGGAAAAATAGAACTAGAGGACAAAACAATTTGTTGCAACAAGCAATGCTTTTAGAAGGTCAATATGAGGTTCTAGTAGAGGAAGAGTCATCACCTCAAGTTTAACTAGAAGTTGAATATATATGAGAGGAAATTTTATGCAAGAAAAAAATAGAGGGTCAAGTGGCTCAAGGAAGGGTAAAAACACTAGGTTCTTCCATAAATCTACAATTTATCACCATCATCACAATGCATCTCATCTCTAAAAGATGAGAAAGGAACTCTATCATCATCAGGACATCTATAGAAAGTTGATATCATACTTTAAAACTCTTCTATGAGAGTCATATCTAGTTTGACAAGAGTTGATTCAATTAATCACTCAACATATTCCATGTCTTACTGTAGATGACCAAAATACTAGCCTCCTCTAAGCTTTCACCCTCGAAGAAATGGAGAAAGCTTTAATGGAAATGCCAAAAGGAAAGTCTCTTAGACCAACTGGGTTAAATTTAGATATTTTCGAGGACTATTGGCTAATAATGAAACATTAAGTATGGAGCTTGTTAAGGACTTATATAGATACTTTCATGTTCTCCCTGTCCTCAATTCCACCTTTCTTGCTCTAATCATGAAAGAAGTCATTATTGTAGACCCCAATAGCTTGAGACATATTGCACTTTGAAATTATGTCATCTATAAAATATTAACCATACTTATGGCCAACTATCTAAGACGTCTCCTCCCTAAAAAAGGATAGGTAGAGGGTTAGAAAATATTATATGACTTTATTCTTGAACATGAAATGATCCACACTTTGAAAACTGCCAAAAAATAATGCATTCTCATCAAGTTGGATATATATACATCCTTCAACTTGAAGCTTAGCTAACAATATATTTGGTATGTACTTTTGGTGTTTGGATTTTCAAAGCAATGGATTCATTAGATCCGCTCCCTAACTCTCAATGGCTCTCAATGTGAGACTTTCTCACCTTCTTATCGATCTAATAGGGTGACTCTCTATCTCCCTTTCTTTTCATTCTTATGATACAAAACCTTATTTGTTCCCTCAACCTTGCAATTGCTAATAATAGAATCTAAAGTCTCAGATTGCAAAGGGATTATATGGCATCCTCCCATCAATATTTTGTAGATGATACAATTCTTATGGGGATCCCAATGGTCAATGATGCCAATGCCTTCAAGAATGTCCTATTTGATTTTGTGGTAGCATTGGGTATGTCAACCAAACATGATAAGTCCCATATGTTATTTTTCAATATTTTCCTTACTATCCAATTTAACATTTATAAATCCTTGGAATTGAGCTCAATTCCATCCAAATATTTAGATAATCCTCTCGTGGAAAATTCCCTCCATAATGGAAGATGAAAAAGAAATTTGGAAACTTGAATTTTTTTTCCCAACATGGAAGGTGTTGTAACATTTTTTGGTTTTGATAAGATAGAATATCTGAAAAATGTTAAGTTAGGATACAGACATAACAATAGTGAATAAAATGTTAGTTAAAGAAAATATCTTGATGATGATGTCCATATCAAAGAAAATGTTAGATTAGATGCTATAAAAAATCAAGGCAAAAATAAAATGTTAGGTTAGATGTCCTAAAAAATGAAGAAAAAAAGAAAATGTTAGGTTAGAAAGAAAAGAAAACAAATAAACTCTGAAAGTGAGCAAGTCTAAATGCCACTACTATGTTTCTACAAAATAATGGTTATGTGCAGTTTGTGTTAAATGCCACAACCCATGACAGTCAAATAATTTAATCTTGACTGCTTCATGCTTTAAATTTGATGTTATAGTTAGAGAATAAAGATCTCGCCAAACTGTTTAATCTTGGCAGATCAGTAGTTAGGTAGAGAATAATAAGGTGCTCATTAGTTTAATATGAGCCCTTTGAGGTTATAAGGGTAGATTTAGATAGTTTGTTTTTGTAAAATAAAAAGAAAGAAAAGGGGTTTGCTAGCTTAAATGCACCCATTAAGTGAAGAAAAATGATAGGATAAGCAAAGGGTAAGTAGAGAAAGTTTGCAGAAGTTTGATTATTCATTGGACTAAATGTACATTTATCATGTTTCACCATATGTTTTTATGTCCATGATTCAATTACACAAAGCAAATGAAGGACTATTTTACTAATTTCATCCCCATTCATTCCTATATTTACTAATTTCCCCTTTCCCCACCTTCATACATTCAAAATCATTCAATTTCCATAAAAATCCCTTTTCCTAAGGTCAAAACCCTTTTTACCTGGGAAAAGTAAAAATCCCATGTAAAATTCCTTTTTCCATGTAAAATCCTTTTTTACATAAAAAACCCACAAAATATGTTTTACCCTAAGTATTATGCATATATGAAAAGCAAATAATCCCATGATAAAGCATTATACTTAGTATTTTCCCCTTTCCACCTATAATTCCCTTTTTCACTCATATTGCTTATATTTTCCCTTTTCCACCTAAATACACCATTTTCGCGTGTATTTTCACTTTTCCGCTCATATTTTTATATTAACACTAACTTAAGTATTAAACCGCCAAAATCCCTTTTTCTGTATATTATTGACTGCTTTAATAAAATATTTCGAAAACCCTTAGTTTTATAATAAAACTATGTATTTTAATATTGCATCAAAAGCCTATCATATGCATGCTCTTTTCCCCTTTTGCAATATGCGATCAACAAAGCACCCGGACCTGACCAAATATATATTATAATCTATACCCATATCACATCCGCCCCTCATCACAAGTCTCGCTAATAGCATAAACCTTTGCTAGTTGCGATCTCCGATTGCGATTGGGACCCAGACTCGATCACATATCATATATCATTTATTCCCATGTCACATCCGGTGCCTATCGCATTCTTTGCGATGAGTCGTCCTCCACTAAACACCAATTGCGATATGCGATTAGCCCGGACTCAATATTATATACACCCGCATTCAAAAAAGTTCAAGTCCGCCATATGCGTTTTGCAAAGAATTTCTTTGTTAAATCATTTTTTATCACTTAAACGAAGAAATAACTAAAACTTCGTTTAACCATAAAAACACCACTAATCTAGGTTTTAAGCCATTGTACAACCATTACCGCCATATTTAATCGTTCGTACCCTCCGTACTACTCCTTCGCTCCGCTACCGTCCGATCTAATCCATCTAAATCCAACGGCCCTCAGCGATTTTGGGTATATTTTCTGTACGGGCATTACCCACCCGAAAAGTGGTTTTCTACTGACTTCCCTTGCCACGTGTCAAGCTCAGATAATTTCAGGTGACCCTTCCCAAAACCTCCGGCGCTTCACAAGCGGTGCGATGAAAACGCCTTTTGCAAAATGACAAAATAACCACTATTCAATTCATGTTGTATTTCAAAAGGAAAACTGTTTTTCCCATTCAGAGAAAATTTTAAGAACCCCCTCTAAATTTACATGTATAATAAATGGGCGAATCTCCATGGTATATAGGAAAAATGAAAGGCGATTTTATCAATAATATGATATGTATATATAATTTTTTGGCGAATCTCTCACCAGGAATGACGAATTTTTTACTCAATTATAAAATCTTATGTTTATTGAATACACAAATGAAATCATTGCATTTCTTTAAAATATCTTTTGAAATCAAAATTACCGAAATTACATATCGATAACCTAGTGGGTGTATGATAAAATTAACTTGTGCCATTCACAGAAAGCATAAGCAAAAACCTAATACTATATATAAAACCAAGAAAAATTCAAATTCATCACTTCTAGGGACCTCGTAACCACCCTGCCAATACACAAGTATGTTCCTGTTTGCAATTAGAAAAATTACCCAAATTACAATCTGTTTACTCCAGCATATGTTGGAAAGTTATAGAAGGATGACTAGTGCAATCAATCCATTCCTTTTAGCCCTAGATTTGTTTCAATTTAAAACAGAAGTATACAAATATACTTGTCCAATGTCTATGCTTTAACCATTCACCTTAAGATGTTTTTACAATATAATTTCCTAAGTCTATTTAATATCTTCATTATCAGAAAAACCAACCTATATCCATCTTAACTCCACATCTACCACTCTCAGGGGGATGAAATCTATTTATCCCTCTGAGCACTTGGTAGACCCAGAATTAAGATGATCTAAGATGATAGAATTTCCCCTTTAAATAGTCTATGCTCACATGAATACCATGGTATTACCATGGGTCAATACCATGGATTATCATAAACCTGGAGCTTAAAAATTACTATTAGTAATTTATAAAAATTAATAAAATTAATAGTTGATTTTTATTTTATTTTTTATTTTAACCAAGCTAAAATGTTTAACATACATTAAATTACAACATCCATTTTTACTCTTGATCAAATCAAATAGTTTTCACTCTATGCTAGTTTTCATATCACGATATTTGATACCTCTCGGGGGTTAGTAGATCCAGAGTAAAGATGGATCTATGCTGGTTTAATTCCCCCATTTAAATAGGCTACATTCCAGGTGAATACCAAGGGTCAATACCATGTGCCATTTTGGTGAATACCATGGGTCAATACCATGTTCCATTTTTATTTTTATTAATACTAATATTAGGGTTAATAATGTTTTCTTGCATGCTATTAATAACAATCTAGTCCATGGTATTTGTCCCATAGTATTTTTCCCATAGGTTTCACCTAAATATAACGCATTTTTTGAGTGTTTGTAAATATAAGGTGACTTATGGAGTAAATATAAGAAAATGTTTTATTTGTTTACCATACCTCTCGTTTATTTATATTTTTATTAATTTACCATACCTCTTTTACAAATATGGTATTTGGCCCATAGGATTCACTTAAATAAAAACTCTTTCTTGAGCCTTCATAAATAGAACGAGGGTTATGGACTAAATATAAAAAGAGGTTTTATTTATTTACCATGCGTCTAGTTTATTTATATTTTTATTTATTTACCATACCTTTTGAGTAAGTATAAAAAGACATTTTATTTATTTACCATACCTCTCATTTATTTATATTTTTATTAATTTACCATACCTCTTTTATAAATATGGTATTTGGACCTTTGGCCCATAGGATTAACTTAAATAAAACCTATTCTTGAAAATGGGTGAATGGAAGGTTGTAACTCCTAATTTCAAGGGATATATTTACATTTTTTACCCTCTCTCTTAAAATAAGGTGGGTTATTTGAGGTGATTTGTAAAAATGTACTATGATACAAAATATTCGCCCACTAAAAATTTAAAACCCCTTAATTTCGCGAAAGGGCGAACATTCGCCCCTAAAATTTTCTATGTTCTCGTTTAAATGCAAAAATGACCATTTTGCTCTATTTTGCTTATTTTACACAGCGAAACCTCCATAAGCCTCTGCGACCATATAAACAATCATTTTACCTTCCAATATGCTATGGACTCCTTCCAATAGCTATTCAAGCTCAAAAAGGCATTGATGTCCTCCTCTGTCACCTCTATTTTTCTTAATAATTTCTGTGTTTTGCAGGTAAAGCTTTTGTTCTAGGCTTACGAAGAAAAAGCCTGTGCACAGTTTGAAGACAAATATGAAGACCATATCAATTTACTTTACCATGTGACACAAATCTAGAGGGATTTACTGTTGAAAAACACAGTAAAAACCTGAAATGCATAGTAAATGTGACAATGCATAGTAAAGGTTACTCAACATGGTTAAAAGATATTTACAAAGTTTAAAGAGTATCAGATGAAAGGTTAAATGAAGAAATCAACCCAGCGCAAAGGATTCAAACAATTTAACAGCTTAAAGGGCAAAATATCAACCAACAAAGCCAGCACAACCTGAATAAAAGGGATAACAAGAAGCAGTTCAAGAGCTGCCCCTATCTTCTTGCATGAAGATCTTTTCCTTTCCTAGAATAAATCTCATTCAGTTTTAGGATATTTCTTAGTTTTATTATTGTATAAATAACTCTCTTCTCGAGATGTTATAGGTTCGGAGTTCAAGATTCATAGTTCATTGCTTGTAAAGTCTTGACTGTTAATACTACTTTGAACTTGGAAGCCACCTTTGAAGGAAGCTTTTGCAGACACTTGATGTACTCAGTTTTTCTGGAACCTTAATACAAAGCAGAGGATTCTGAATCTGGTTTTACACAGTTTTGTGTTATCCTGTAAGTTTTTCCAGTTATCAATCATTGTGTTTTTCTTCATATGCTTATGACTTATAGAGATATCTAGGTAGGAATAATTGTGTCTCAATTACTTCCTATAAGCTCCTGAAGTGATCATCTATTAAGAGAATGGATTAATGAACTGTCTGTTTAGCTAATCCCCTCTAATCAATAAATCATCAACATCTTGTGTAAGCATTAAGTATACTACCTTGAACCTTTGGAACGTAATTTAGAAGGTTTTCCAACTTATGATTGTTCTGTTTTACAGTTTGGAAACTGTGATAATCATATTTTTTGTTGTCTTCTACTCACCACTATTTTTTATCTATATCACTGTGTACTACTTTATAGCAGCACTTTGCTGAAGTATTAATATAACCCAAAGGATTAATTACTTCAACTCTACATTTGTCTTCATTCATTGGTCTTCCAAAAATTTAAACCAAAAACCTCAAAACAATTATTTTAGATGCTCTGGCATATTCGTAGTTGACCTACTACTATCTCAGAGAAACAACAAAAGGCCAACTAACTTTAATGAATTCTATTCTAGAAGCAATGCTCATGTCTCTTTTTTTAACCGTCCATATTAAATATGAAAGGAATTACACATTTATTTTACATTGGAATATAGAAAACACTTTCTTTCAATTTATATATATATATATATAATTTTAATTTTAATTTATATAGGAAATACTTTCAATATCTATATATATAACTTATATTTATATTTAATATTTAATATTAAAATATTTTTTATAATTTTTTTTTCAAATACTATACATTAATTTCAAATTAAATAAGAAAAGAAGGATTCATCTTACTTATTCTACTGTAAAAACACAATTCAATATAATAATTTTAAATTTAATAACATAAAAAAAATTAAATACTAATAATTCTCGGAAAAAAGATGGACAATCATAACAATCACCTTATTCTTATCCAGTGTACTAACCACCTGATCCTCATCCTTCACGCTGGTCACATCTTTACTCGCTATACTGTCAGTGAACTCCCAAGAAAAGCAACCATTTAATTAAACTTGATACGTCGGTGGCCACTTATCCACGGCTTTTACCTCACTAAATAATTACAAAAGCAAGCAACAAGGCAGGCGTGCAAATATTCCAAAACACCATACCGCGATAAAATATGCCAGTTCATAGACTTGCCATACCTCTGTGTCCAGAACGATAACCCTAAAACAAACAGAAATACAATGGTTCGTTCACAAAGTAAAAAGTTTATTTTCTGTCAATGGAAATTGTCATTTTACTATGATAAATTATAATATTAAAATTATAATTATTTTTTTAATTTAAGTTAAGATATTTGTGGGAAAATTTATTATAATTTAATTGTTTAATTAGTAACAGAAATAATGGTTATTAGTTAATACTGGCTGACTTATTATTATTATTCAAATAAAACCAGACTATTTATTTATAACGAGGTGGAGGAGTTGTCCAGAAAATTATGGAAATTCCAATCATATTTAGAGAAAATCAGGATTTTTGTAAATCCAAGTTATAGTTGTTAAACTTCAAAGTTTTAGGTGTCTTAGAGGTTTTTGATGGTGCTGAATCCATTTCCACCATCAAAAACACATTCAAACACTGCCTCTACAAGATTTTTTGAATTTTTTTTCTCGGATTCCAGCCACTTTTGACCATCTGGGGAATTCCGCCTCGACGACTCCTTTCTTTAAATAATAGATGAACAAACTCAATTAAAAATATATAAACTTAAACCTTTACACTGATAACTTATTTCCTTAAATAATACACAAACCAACTCTTAACCAAACAAAAACAATTAAATATATATCTATATATAAACCTAAACCTTTTCCACTTCTATAAATAAAAAAACAGATAAAGTTTTCTACTTATTCACTTCCTCTATATCCTCTATATGATATGATGTCCTCTGCTTCAGAAGCAAGAACATCTTTCACATCACATGATGTGCTCTCCCACACCCACCATTCAATTCCGATTCCGACGCGCCCACTAACGTCACACGGATGATATCATTGTCTTTATTGTGAGATCTATATACATTCATCAAAATAATGCAACTCAGTCTCTGATTTTCGTAGCTGCATAATGTTTTTCTTCGCTCATCAACGTTCACAAATGGCGCCAACGGGTCAGCTTCTGCGCTCCGCCGAAGCTTTAACAATGCCGGGGGTAAGCCCCATTTCTGCAATTACCCTCTAATTTATTGCACTCTGTCATTCCCTTTTAATACCAGATATGAACTCAGCTATCTGGGTTACGCTAAAGTCTGATATTTACTGATATTGTCGCAAACATCACATTACTTCGCAGGTTCAGGTGATTGTTCTGAATGCTAATATGCGTTGCCTACAGTGCCGTGACAGGGTCTCCAAAGTGCTCTCCAAAATAGACAGTACGTTGATTCTTCATCACATTCTGCACAGTGACATTAACTTTTGCAATGAAACAATATTTCAGCGCTTTTGTGTTCATTTCGTTTTATCATTTCCTAAGTCTGTTCATAATTTTATTGTGATGATGGGCAGATTTGCTGGAATACGTGGTAGACGTGAGGCAGAAGAAGGTAACAGTGAGAGGGCGTGTGTGTCCCAAGAAGAGAATGGATCGAATGGCCAACGACAAGAAGAGAAACGCCATCGAATTTCAGACGTCTGAACGATACCCTACTGATGTACGACAGCAATACTGCAGCAGCACGCCGAAGAAATCAATCAAGAACGTTATTGACAGGGCCTGCTGTTTTCATTGTGCGCCGTCTTAGCAGCCTCAGCGTGTTGTTGATCTGTAGTTACCTTTGCTTATTACTATTATTCGTAATTAACCGGGCAACTCCTCTGTCTCCTTCTGTCATTTTGTCGTGGGCGAGTTTTATACATTACCCGAAATGACATGCTTTCTGACCGAACATACAAATGTTGAAGATTCTGAACAGAATTTAGCCTTGCATTATGGATATTCTCAGAATGGTTGCATTCAGGACATTACTATGGCGAATTTAGCTTTGCATTATGGATATTCTCAACATGAGTATTTGCTGTCTAATATTGAACCAGATCTTCGACAATGTATAACCTTCCTTATTGATGAAAATGTTACATTTTTTTCTCCTGAAAAAAATGCAAAGGAAGCATTGCTGAAAGACGGTTTGTAAATGGAAAATGTTGAAATATGGTTTGCATGGCTCAAATTATGATTCTGAGTATGGAAATTCATCTGAAAACAAAATGAAATTTAGATCAAATGACTACAAAATCCACCAGTATAGCTTTATTCCACGGTGCATAAGGCTGCCATGCCAGGTATTCTTTTTGGTTTGTTTGATAAATATCAGCAATAATACTAGAAAGAGGAATATTAAATTGCGAGAAAGAGACATGTGACTTAATAATATTTTTTAAGATGTGTAAAAATTAAACACTTCACGAATGAAAAATAAAATTTGTAGGTATACAATAGTGAATGATAAAATATATTGCTAAGAAATTTTATTTTATTTTCTTAAATTTTTTATTATTAAACTGTATTACAAAAAGTAAAGTCAACTTAATCCAAGTGACTTCTAACCTTTTATATTGAGAGTGATGTGTTTTAAAGTTCCAACTTGGAGTAAGATTTATCATTTGCAGCCTGAAAATGTTAAGGGTTTTTATTTTAGTTTATAGAAATATATTTATTTAATAATGTGGTATATGTCACATATTTATTAAATATATAAAATAATTATTAAATTTATTATTTTATATTACAATGAATTATATATAAATATAAATATAAATTATTTATTTATTACTCAATTATTTTAATAATAAATTAATTATATTTATAAATATGTTTATTTTTTATTTTAGAAAAGAAGGTTTACAATTCAATAATTATTGTTGGATAATAGATATTTAATGTCAATAGAATATTTTACAATATTCTTAATAGTGTGCATAAATAAATGGCCAAGATGTATTTTCAAATTAATTATGAATATTTTTTCTCTTAATTAAATTTATTAATTAAAAAAAATTCATATGAACAAGTATGTTATGAAAAGAGTTATGGTTTTTTTGGCATGTGGTATTGATGAGCCATGATATTGACTCACAGTGTTATATCAGAGGCTCTTTATAATTTAAGAATCTCCATAATGTTGAGTTGAATCTCCATGATTAAAATCTTGTTATATGTTTTTTTAAATGTATATATGTGTAACTTATATATTAATTCTTTTTATCATTAGAAATAATAATTATTATTTTAAATAAAGTTATAAGTTGAAATGTATGATGAAGCAAGTGTTTTGATTTTTATTATAGATTGATGTGTATTAGTATTATGGCTAGGATAATTATTTTTATTTTGAGGAATATAATATTTTTGTTATCAAAGTAAAATTAACAAGAATATACTAAAACAATACAAATTTATCAAAGTAATCTTGTATATTATTTGTGTTTTTTTATTTGTCAAAATCATTTATTAAATATAGGGGTCGCTCGAGCTAGAGGGGTAATCCATTGAAGAATACATTTTTGCTTAGGCACTAGGATTAGCAACTAGCAACCAAGCGAAGTTATGGGCACTATGGAAAGGTATTGATCTTGCAAAGGAATATGGCTTCAAAAAAGTGTTGATCACAAGTGACTTAATGTTAGTAATCCACCAAGTTTTACAGGTGATGTGAAAGAATACAAAGAACTTCTCAGTTAGCTTCTCTATTACTCTTCTTTCGTTGCACTTCGAAAGCAACTTGTAATAAACATACACGGCAGACTCTCATGGTGTCCAAGTCCAATTCATGCCCATTACTCCTTTGTGGCTACACTCTAAAAGCAACTTGTAATAAACATACACGGCAAGCTCTCGTGGTGTCCAAATCCAATTCATGCCAGGGAATGCATTGTGTGTGCAGATCGCATCCAGTAAATATGCAGACATATAAAATCTAGCTTGCCCACCCTTGGGAGGACTAAGGGCGTTAGACACATGGATCCGTAATTGCTAAGCCAACAAATTTAACCAGTTGAATGGTTTACCTTCGTTCACAACCTGGTCCAATAATAATGTTGGAGATCAGATGCACAACATAATTAAAACAAATACACACAGCTATTAAATCAAGCACATAAGGCAGAGGTTTAACATGGTTCACCCAACCAATCTTGGCTACGTCCACACAACATAGGCATTGGCAATTCTTATTAATCAAACAGAAGATTACATAAATCAAATCCTCACAAACACTCACACTACTCACAAACCATCCGTATGGATACCTGTTATATAGCAAGGAGAATCTAACTGCCTCATAAATCCTCTCAACTCAAATTTAGGATGCATTAACTCCCTCCCAACAAACTGGAGCTAATCTAGGAACTAATTCCTATTGTTGTCATCTACTGAGATTTTGCCTATTTTGTATCAAACAGAAAATCTCAACAATCTCCACCTTGACAGCAATTAGCCTGATGCCCTGTTTCTTTATTATTTTATCTTTTCTGCAAGCCAAGAGAAGCCAAACACCAGCATAGCTTCTCCAACAAAACTGGTTTCGTGAACATATCCGCACAGTTTTCCTTTGTATGCACCTTTTCAAGAGAGACTCCCCTTTCAGTGATAACCTGTCTTACAAAATGGTACTTAATTGGAATATGCTTTGATTTACTATGATAGGCCGGATTCTTAGCCAAATGTATTGCACTTTGACTATCACAAAGTAACCTGATGTTGTCCTATAACCTACCAAACTCACCAAGCAAACCTTTCAACCAAACCACCTCTTTGCAAGCATGCGAAGCAGCAATGTATTATGCTTCAGTAGTGGATAAAGCGACAATGTTCTGTAAGTTTTACATCCAGCTTATAGCTCCACTTGCAAGAGTAAAGACATACCCTGAAGTTGACCTTCTCTTATCCAAATCACTTGCAAAATCGGAATCAACATATCCGCAAACAAATTCACTACTCTTATTGTAAGTGATACAATAACTACTTGTGCCTCTCAGATACCGAAGCACCCATTTCACTGTTGACCAATGTTCTTTACCCGGATTTGCCATATACCTGCTGACAACCCCAACTGCATGTGAAATATCTGGTCGCATACACACCATCGCATACATTAAACATCCTACTACATTAGCATATGGAATTCGAGACATATAATCCTTTTCTTCATCTGAATTAGGACATAAACTCGAAGAAAGCTTGAAATGGGAAGCGAGAGGGACTGACACAGGCTTCACGTTATTCATACCAAACCTCAAAAGTATTTTCTCAATATACTTCTGTTGTGATAGCCATAGCTTACCATTGCTCATGTCTCTGAAAATCTCCATGCCCAAAATTTGTCTTGCTGCTCCTAGATCTTTCATATCAAACGTCCTTGCCATCTGAGCCTTCAACCTGTTGATTTCTTTTATGCTTTTGCTTGCTAAAAGCATATCGTCAACATACAATACCAATATAATGAATATGCCATTATTTAACTGTTTAAAACAAACAAAATGATCATATTCACTTCTAACATATTTCTGACTCAACATGAAAGAATCAAACTTCTTATACCACTGTGGAGGCGACTGCTTCAGGCCATATAATGACTTCTTGAGCCTGCAGACAAATTTCTCATTGTGATGCTGAACAAACCCTTCCAGTTGTTCCATATATATTTCCTCATCTAAGTCTCCATGTAGAAATGCAGTCTTAACATCTAATTGCTGCAACTCTAAATCAAGAAAAGCCACTAATGCTAACACAATTCTAATTGAAACAATTTTAACCACTGGTGAAAAAATCTCATGAAAGTCAATACTAGCTTTCTGAGAAAACCCTTTTGTAACCAGTCGCGCTTTGTACCTATCTTCCGTATCATTCACACCCCGTTTCAGCTTGAAAACCCATTTACACCCCACAGTTTTCCTGCCTTTCGGAAGCTCAACCAGATCCCATGTGCCGTTCTTACCCAAGGCCATCATTTCGTCCTTCATGGTTGCCTTCCACTTATCACTCTTCAAACCTTCTATTGCTTCCTGATAGCACAGAGGTTCATCGTCATTAGCAGTAAATGCAACTGAAGTAACATAATCATCATACCTTCTCGGTGGCAGTTTGATTCTTGTCGACCTCCTTAATGATGTTTCTGGCGCTTTCTCGATTGGCTGACTACCATCTGTAGGAACTTCTTGACGATCAGTATCTGAGACCTGTTCATGATCTAGACATGCACCCTGTTCATGATCTGATTCTAAAACCTGTTCATGGCTAGTATCTGAACTATGGTCATCATGACTATCATTAGAAATGCTATCAAACTGAATGTGCTGAAAGTCAGATACATCATCCTGTTTCAATCTACTATCTACATCTATCTGTACAAGAGAGGATTCATTAAACTTTACATCTCTGTTGATGATGATTTTGCAGGTAGTAGGATCCCACAATCTATATCCCGTTGTTCCAACACCATACCCAACAAAGATATACCTTTTAGACTTTGGATCTAATTTAGTTCGCTGATGTTTAGGCACTAGAGCATATGCATCAAAACCAACACTTTAGCTTGCTCTTCTTCCCTTTTGACTTTGAACATGAGTTGCTCAACCTCCTGGAGTGTCTTTCTTTCGAACGACCTCTAACCATCATAGCTTCTGAAGTAGAGGTTTCGGAATTCGACCTTCTCCTTATTTCTTCCGATAATAAGGATGCAACTACATCATCAAACTCAATAGTTTCTGATGAACTAAGACTTATAGAAGTAACAAAATGATCCCATGATTCGGGCAACGAGCACAATAAAGTAATATCTTTATCCTCGGATTGAATATTTACTTCTATACTTTGTAATTGCACAAGAAGAGTATTAAAAGCATTTAAATGATCATCAATCGATGTACCTTCCTTCATTCGCAAGCTGTACAACTGTCGCTTCAGGAGAATCCTATTGGTTAAGGATTTGGTCATGTACAGTTTCTCTAGTTTCGTCCACAAACCAGCAGTTGTTGTCTCCGACACGATATTAAATAGGACATCATCAGCTAGACACAGTCGAATAGCACTTATCGCTCTTTCATCCATCTCGACCCACTCATTATCTGTGATGTTGTAAGGCTGTTTGGATTTGCCCAACAACGCCTTTGCCACACCATGTTGGACAAGCAAATCATACATTTTCACCTTCCAGATCTCGAAATTATTTTTGCCATTAAACTTCTCAATTTCAAACCGGGCACTCTGAGTTCTCGACATTTTGTATCAACCAAAAAAAAAAAAAACTCCAAAAAACTAACTGTTAAATACCAGCAATTAAAAAACTGCCTATGCCTTATATGACACTGCCTTTGTTTTTTTTTTTTTAAAAAAAAAACAACCTGTTTCTGTGCAAAATTACAATATAAACTGAGTATCAAACTCGAAAGTAATACATCCCTTTCATGCAAACCACGCGCCAGCAATCAAGCCACGCACCAACAATCAAACCACGCACCAATGTAAGTGCTAGTTTATCATAACAAGTTCAAGGAAAATCAATTTAATTATATATGGAATTAGCATTTCCATACATAGCCTTCACTAAGTGAAACACGGGCATGAATGCGCACTTGGTTAATTAGTTCTCAAGCAAGTTCATGATACCTTTATATAGATACATGGTGATGCGTTATTGCAACCATTATCAGCTCCTGCTGTGGAGATTAATCTTGCGGAATCTGGCAACGCATTATTAATCTGAACCAAATCTAACACAACTTTAATTGAAACAGGATTACCAATGCAGTTTTACCAGCAGACAATCCCACAATATGCACCAGCACTTGGCACGAACAGCAAAAAAAAAACTTCACGCAGGTTTCACTTAAACAATACGCACCAGCACTTAATTAAATACCAACCGACAACCTCCACGCAGCTGAACAGCATTACCAGCACTCCACTCATCAATCATTCTGCGCCCAACAACTCTACGCATCAATCAGCAATTACGCAGAACAGCCAGCGCTCCACGTATGATGAAAACCTCCACGCAGCACCAGGCAACCAACTCCACGCAGATTGACAAATACGCACAGCAGTTCAGCACCATTTCAACGCAGCACGCAACAAGTGATGTTTTGTGCAGCAGAAAGCAATCAGAAATACCATATCAACGCTCCAGCAGGTAATCTGCAGCACGCAATCTCCAGCACGCACCTCCAACAGGCAATCTCAACACCTCCAGCACTCCAACATTGCTCTGATACCAATTGTTGGAGATTAGATGCATAGCAGAATTAAAACAAATACACACAGCTATTAAATCAAGCACATAAGACAGAGGTTTAACGTGGTTCACCCAACCAATCTGGGCTACGTCCACACAACATAGGCATCAACAATTCTTATTAATCAAACAGAAGATTACATAAATCAAATCCTCACAAACACTCACACTACTCACAAACCATCCGTATGGATACCTGTTATATAGCAAGGAGAATCTAACTGCCTCATAAATCCTCTCAACTCAAATTTAGGATGCATTAACTCCCTCCCAACAAACTGGAGCTAATCTAGGAACTAATTCCTATTGTTGTCATCTACTGAGATTTTGCCTATTTTGTATCAAACAGAAAATCTCAACAAAGAAATCCCACTCTTCAGAAAAAGTCTCAGTGCTTTTCTAATCATAGATTTTGCAACATAAGATGATCAACCACTGATAGGCCATCTTGAGAGATTTTGTCTTGTATGTGTTGTGGGTGTCTAACGAATTTTTTTTGGCTCTTTACCCAGCCTTTAAAAATATCCTTGGTGCTCAAGTAGTTGGTCTTAGCACAAAAATACGAATCCATGAGCAATTCTGGCTCAGGAAAATGCTACGTGAGATGATAGTCTACTGCCAGAAAAGAAGCAAGCCTCCATCTGTCGGTACTGCTAAGAGTCATAGTCTTTGGATGTGTGTGAGACAATATACAACTAATAAGATCTGCACATGGGAATTTCGAGTACCCGCATGCAACCTTGTGTAACCCTGACTTCTGGACATTAATGTAGACATGTCGGTCTTCGAGATCTTCTTTGAAGGTTCTTGTTGAGAAAATTTCATTCACTTTCTGCCATGTGAGATCTGATTCATTTTCTACAAATAGTTGAGTATCTGAGTATACTGGTAAGTAAATTGGTGTACTCCCAATTTCCTCCTCGGTGTTGCTCTCTGTGGTATCCTTTGAAGCAATTCTCTTGGGTGTCATGATAGCAGTAACTGATGAAGAGAAGTGCTCAACACTTGCAATGCCTATGGAAGGAAAAATCACTCATGGAAGACATAATTGGCTTCAACAAATCAACTTTGAAAGCAAGATCAAGCAGCCACATGCATTGACTGGGAAAATTGCACAATTCTGGAAGTGAAAGGAGGGAGACTAGCTGTGGAAATTGTGCCTTGTGCAGTCTTAACAACCAATGATGTAGCTTAAGGCTAGAGAATGTGCAATGCACAATTCAACTTGACACACTGTGGGAGAGATTGTGCATTGCACAATCTTAGTGGCCAAGGTGGTAGGCACGATCCCTGAAACTACACAATGTGCAATCGGTTCAGCCTGTACTATGCATTACCCAGTCTCAAAGGCCAAGCTGAGAGCTTGAGCCTCAGATTTGCACAATGCCCACTACAATGCCCAGCTACACAAGGTGAAAACTGGCCAAGGGATGAGCAGATATGCCCATAGAGATGTTTGTTATTAAAACAAGAGTAACAACATTGTTATAAACTAATATTCTTAGCTTCTTAAATACTAATTTTAGAGTTGTTTGAAAAATGAGATTTAAATTAGTTCAACGTAATTTCAATTATATATAGGCCTCTCCTTATTGAATGTTAGCGAAGTAATCTTTCTTTTAATCCAAAGATTTATTTTGTGGTCAAATGAAAGATGGTCTCTTCTTGGTAGTCTCATGTACACAAATGGATGGAATTTCAAATATTATTGCACCAAGAAGCACTCTACAACCCAGTATAGGGGTGATGTGTAGGGATAACGTAAGAAAGTTTGTCAACCTTTCTACATTTCAGCTTAATATGTTGAATTTATATTAATATGTATAACTTATAGTACCAGAAGGATTGGTAAACATTTATATGTGTGTTAAAAGTAATATAAAGCCCAATATGTGGGAGATATTATATTGTTCTTGAAAAAGTTAAAAGTAATGAAAATAATAAAATTCAAATTATTACATTGTAATTTTGTTTTTATTAATAGAATTGTGAATAATATTATTAACTTGTAAATAGAATTTGTTGAAAAGTGTGCAACAAGAAATGGTTGTTGAGAATGCAACAAGATGATGGAGCTTAGTGGAAAGGAGTTGCCTTCACTAAGTGGTCCCGCAGGCAAGTTTTGGCGCAAAGCCTATTTTTAGACTATGTCTATTTTTAGACATATGGATCATGGTCTATGAGTTGCAGTTTGTTGTTTATGGATGATTGGTCATGTTGGGAAAAATAGATGGACTTCTATTTTTGGATCACAGCAAGAGTGATCAGAGTCTATTTTTAGTCTGCTAGTCAAAAATAGAAAAGTCAAATATTATTGTCTCATAATAATATTTAGACTATAAACTTTATCTTATCCTCTAGAGCACTTCAGTTTGAGCTACAGATGTGGCACATGTAGCTGTAAGAAGGAAATATGCTTTCTTTGTGGGTCAGTTGAGCTATTGCATACAGGACATCAGTTAGAACTCATGTGGTTGAGTTCTGTGGAGTTGGATGTGGAGTTGCTAGAGTTGTGTTCAGTTTGACTTTGTTAAACTAGTTGTATTTAGTCTAACTGGCCAATAGACTAAGTGATGAGTTGTGTGAATTAGTTATTAATTAATTCACTAATTATTAACTCATAATGCAACTGAAGAATACATCAGTTAACTCAGTGCATGTACAGTTCAATGGAGACAGGTGTTAGAGGTTGAGATTGCTATCAGTTGTGACTATAGTTGTGCATGAGATCTGACACAAGCAATGTATTGAGTATGCCCATGAGGATTGCACAACATATTCCCAGTAGAATAGCCCGTGCTCACGTGATTTCCAGTGTGAGTGATTTTCACAAGGTAAATAGGAGTTTGGATCAGCCATTCATCATTCATTCTCTTGCAGGATTGTGCAGTGGAGGCAGGCAAAGCAGCGGGGGGGATTTGGAGATCAGATCTGAGCTGTATTGTGTGTAACAAGTGGAGATAGTGCTGGATATTTGTGAGGAGTATTGTACTATGTATTGTTACATGTTCTCAATCATTAATATACAGATAGTGTGGGGTTTTCAGCTGTAAGCTTTCCCTGGGTTACATACTATGTTAATGTGTGCATGCGATTGATGTTTCGTTGTTTTTAATGATGCTAAATTGATGATCAATGTAGAGGAGGTTATGTATTATGCATGTATTCCGAAATAGTGTATAATCGGGATAATCTCTGTTGAATATGTGTTTATTATTCAAAATTTCTACATGGTATCAGAGCTAGTTTATTTGTAGAAAAAGTTCTACAAGTATCAGAGTTGATCATCAGATCTATTATTCAGAAAGTGTTTACATTTTATTTCTTCAGGCAGAGACTGTAATCGGGCCAGGTAGCTTCTGGATTCATCCTTCCTTTGGAAGGTGAGATATCTGGTAAAAGCCCATATAGTTGATCTCTGTACGAGAAATACTTTGTTCTCACGAATTTTAGATCATAAGCAGTTGAGTTTTTTTTGAGCTGGTGGAATTCGAATTTGCAGTAGTGTTTTCTTGGTGTCAAAGTTGAAATGTCTTTCAACGGATTGCGATTGGAGTATGCCCTTGAGGACAGCTCGAACTATATTGCATGGAAGGACAGGATGGAGGTGGTGTTAGATGATAATGGGTTGAAGGAGTTCATAGATGCAGATGTCCCAAAACTTATTGATGCTGCTCAAGTCAGGGATTGGGAAAAGAAGACAGCAAGGTGTCGAAGGATCCTGTTGGAGGGCATGAGGGATCACATTGTGTCCAACTTCCATGGAAAGGCTTCTCCATATTTGATGTGGAAAATGTTGACATAATTATTCCAAAGCAAGAGCGACTAGAGGAAGTTGGCGCTCAAGGATAAACTCAGAAACATTAGGTGTGAGAATGGAGACAGTATGCCCCAGTATCTCACGAAGTTCACCCAATGCCGGGATGAGCTGGGAAGTGTGGGGGTAACTGTTGAGGATGAGGATATGGTGAGTCTAGCACTCCTTGGCCTTCCTAAGAGTTGGCATAGCTATCAGGACTCCGTGAATGGAAGGGAGAAATTGCCTGGATGGGAGAGACTTTGGTCGGATCTTGTGAAAGAGGAGATTAGATGGCGCACCAGAGACAGTTCTTCATCTATGCATGATGAGGAGAACTGTGCCTTAGCCAGTAAGGCAAAGAAGGGGAAGGGGAAGGTTTCTCTTTCCGAATCTAGTTCTTCCAATGATGGGAAGAAGGTTGACAAGTCGAAGGTGCGATGCTTTCATTGTCATGAGTTGGGCCATTATGCTACTAATTGCCCAAAGAAGAAGTCCAAGAAGGGATCCGGGGAAGGATCTAAAGGTGAGGCACTTGCTTCACAGTTTGAGTTGGATTTCACACTCTTCGCATGCATGGTTTCATCCATGGTGGGAAGTGGTTGGTTTCTTGACAGTGGAGCTTCTTTCCACATGACTGGTGACAAAAGTTTGTTCAGTACTTTGGAGGAGAAAGATCTCCAGATACTCATAGAGATGGGTAATGATGAGAAGTATAGTGTCTCAGGTGTAGGCACGGTTATTTTTCAGAGGGAGCATGGAGCTCACCTTACCTTGACCGATGTCAAGTATGTACCAGGACTGAAGAGAAACTTGGTGTCAATTGCGATGCTAGAAGACAGAGGCTATGATGTAGTCTTCAGTAAGGGAAAGGTTTTCCTTAGACACATCATCACTAGACAGGTGAAGCAAATTGGTTCACGGGTCAAGAACCTGTATACTCTTGAGGTTCAAGATGCATGCAAAGCCTTAAGCAGCAAGGCAACTGATGGAGACTTGGTGGTTGAGAGGGAGCGTATATTACCTCTCAACATGCAGAGTTAGAAGAAGTCTCAGACGATTGTGAAGGAGCCATGATTGGTGCAGCAGCTTCAGGAGGTTGTGGAGCAGCCACAACAAGGGAAGCTGAGAGGAGATTAAGTAGAGACATCTACTCATGCAGAGACCTCCAGTAGGGAGAAACTTCGAGCTAGGTGCGCTGAGGGATTGCATGCAGCCATACCTCCAGGTAGGAGGTGGGGTGATGTGGATTGATCATCCCAAGGAGGAGGGGCAGGATCCTTGAGGTACCCAACCTCTTGTATGAGACCTTGCTACCGGAGCCCCGATGTGGAGTAGCAGGAACTGATTGATTGGGTAGAGACAGATGCGGATGGAGTGGCAAAGAGAGCGACAGTGCACAGAATCCTAGGACAACGCATATCATGCAGGCTGCAGCAATGCGAGAGGCACAAGTGTTTTGCACAGTGCTAGGTGGCACAGAGAGGTGTGCAATGGTGTGAGATGCATGGAGATGTTGCAGTAGCACAGATGTCAGAGAGGGAGCACTTATTAGCAGCAGGTAGAGCTTCAGCATCAGAGTATGTTCCTAGCCCAACAGAGTGGTCAGTTGGGAGTGTTTTTGTTCCAAGTGTTGTTGGAGCAAAGTGGACCGGGCAAATGTGTTGCATGCAAAACATTCCAGAGTTACAGGATCGGGTTTGAGAGGAAGCCTTTCTTGTTGAGAGGGAGTGTTGAAAAGTGTGCAACAAGAACTACTTGTTGAGAATGCAACAAGATGATGGAGCTTAGTGGAAAGGAGTCGCCTTCACTAAGTGGTCCTGTAGGCAAGTTTTGGCGCAAAGTCTATTTTTAGACTATGTCTATTTTTAGACATATGGATCATGGTCTATGAGTTGCAATTTGTTGTTTATGGATGATTGGTCATGTTGGGAAAAATAGATGGAATTCTATTTTTGGATCACAGCAAGAGTGATCAGAGTCTATTTTTAGACTACTAGTCAAAAATAGAAAAGTCAAATATTATTGTGTCATAATAATATTTAGACTATAAACTTTATCTTATCCTCTTGGAGCACTTCAGTTTGAGCTACAGATGTGGCACATGCAGCTGTCAGAAGGAAATACGCTTTCTTTGTGGGTCAGTTGAGCTATTGCATGCAGGACATCAGTTAGAACTCATGTGGTTGAGTTCTGTGGAGTTGGATGTGGAGTTGATAGAGTTGTGTTCAGTTTGACTTTGTTAAACTAGTTGTATTTAGTCTAACTGGCCAATAGACTAAGTGATGAGTTGTGTGAATTAGTTATTAATTAATTCACTAATTATTAACTCATAATGCAACTGAAGAATACATCAGTTAACTTAGTGCATGTACAGTTCAGTGGAGATAAGTGTTAGAGGTTGAGATTGCTATCAGTTGTGACTATAGTTGTGCATGAGATCTTGCACAAGCAATGTATTGAGTATGCCCATGAGGATTGCACAACATATGCCTAGTAGAATAGCCTGTGCTCACATGATTTCTAGTGTGAGTGATTTTCACAAGGGAAATAGGAGTTTGGATCAGCCATTCATCATTCATTCTCTTGCAGGATTGTGTAGTGGAGGTAGGCAAAGTAGCGGGGGACATTTGGAGATCAGATCTGAGCTGTATTGTGTGTAATAGTTGGAGATAGTGCTGGATACTTGTGAGGAGTATTGTACTATGTATTGTTATATGTTCTCAATCATTAATAGACAGATAGTGTGGGGTTTTCAGCTGTAAGCTTTCCCTGGGTTACATATTGTGTTAATGTGTGCATGTGATTGATGTTTCATTGTTTTTAATGCTGCTAAATTGATGATCAATGTAGATGAGGTTATGTATTATGCATGTATTCTGCAATAGTGTATAATCAGGATAATCTATGTTGAATATGTGTTTATTATTCAAAATTTCTACAGAATTTGTTACAATATCATCAACCAATACATGGTTCATCAATACAACATGCCCAAAGCCATCTCTCATTTCACAATGAAAATATTTTATTTGAATTTTGTTTGAATTTAATTTTATAACAATTTTTTGATTAAATCTAAAAGAAAAAGATTATAATTACTTTTGAAATATATCTACACCCTCTATGACATTAAAATATAAGATATAAATATAGCTATAAATTAAGATCCATTTTACCATATAAATAAAAATAAAAATGTTGTTATCATATTTAAATTTCATTAATAAGCACATAAATACTTAATACATATAATATAACAAGTTTTTTAAGAATGATATTCATGCCTATTTTACCATGGATATTATTAACCATACCATACCATGTAACCATACCATACCTTGGCGCAAGATGGTTCATCAGTACCACATGCTCAAAAACAATCTCTCATTTCACAATCAAAATAATACTTACAACATAACAAGATTTTTAACCATGGATATTCACCCCACTTTACCATGGATATTATTAATCATAACATAGCATTGGTCAATACCATGGCTCATCGATACCTCATGCCTATAAACCATCTCTCATTTCACAATCAATATCTATATCTATATATATATATATATATATATATATATATATATATATATATAATTTTATTTTATTATATTTTTTCGCTGAGAGACACTCCATCCTAGTATGGAAGAGACATTGTAATGTCCTGTTATATTATGTTATCTAAACATTTTGACTTAGTGAAATTACATAAAATAATAATAATAATAATAATAATTAAACCAGCCTAGATCCATCTTAACTAGGGATCTATCAAGTTCCTAAGGGGATTAAATCTCTCTATGTACAAACCTTTCTTCAAGTTTTACATTCATAAAAGTGTTTGCACTTAATAGATGAGTTAAAATGGATCTAGACTCATTTAACTTGTATCTCTAAATATATACTTACCTTCTCATATTTACCTAATACAATTATGAAATTAATATACAAATTATAAAACAAAAAAATAATATAACTATATATTAATTTATATAATTTATAAATAATTATATTAAAACAATTAATTAAAAAAACAAATTTACTAATATTAATTTCATAAAACTTTCAAAATATCATCCATAATATTTAAAAAACACATTTACTAATATTAATTTCATAAAACTTTCAAAGTATAATCCATAATATTTGAAAGCAGTACTTTCATCTTGCAAAGCAACGGAACAGTCTAACCATCATTAGATGTTTTTATTTATTTTTTAAAATTATACAATTCTTTTAACCCTTGAAATATCTTTTTAAAACATAAAAATTAAATAAACGCCTTCGAAGAAGGGAAATAAACTACCCTAAATATACAAAACAACAAAAACAAAAAGCACCCGGAAAAACCGTGTAAATTCATTTGAGAGCTCCCCAATTATGCACATCGATTACATTATTAATTAAATAAATACAAAAGCAAGCAGCAAGAAAGATGTGAGTATATTCCAACCCAACACACCGCAGTCGTATACGCCCACCGAGAACTTGCTATGCCTGTGCGTTGACCACGATTTTTCTGAAACTGACAGATTGACCTGGATTGAATTTGGTATTGAATTACTGGCTTTTCAAAATAAATTGAAAAAAAATATTTTATATTTATAAATATGTTTATTTTGGAATAGGGCTTTATTTTAATTATTGATTATTATTGAGAGTAGAATTTAATTTGTCTAAAATATTTTAAATAGTATGTAAAAATTAAAACCGAGATTTATTTTTAAATTAATTCTATTTATATGAACCAGTACGGTATCAAATTAATTATAAATTTTTAGATATGTGGTATTGATAAGCCATGTTATAAAGTAGGGAGGAATCTCCATGGTCAAAAAAATTGTTACATATTTTATGTGTGTGTTAAATTTATAATAATAATAATAATAAAGTTTGTTTGTTTGTTTTTTTTTTTTTTTTTTCGGTAAAACTATGCTAATATATTATGTACAGAAGACAAAATTTACATCATAACAAAACAGAGAGAACCAGGCTCTGGGAATATCATCCAGGAGCAGCTGAGGCCAATCAAAAGAGCTAGCCCACGCAGGGGCGCCAAACAGAGAATCTAAACCATCCAAAAGAGCTAGCCCACGCAGGGGCGCCGACCAGAAATCTAAATTATCCCACGCAGGGGAGACTGACATTATCCAGCCCATTAACGAAGTTTCTAGGACACAAACAAAAAGCACAGATGCCAAAACTAAGCTAATACAGACAGCATTAGAGACCAGAAGACCAGACAGAAGAGCCATGTAAACCTTGAGCTCGGGCATCGCTATTCGTCCATTTGCACCTCCTCTACCCGACACCAACCGTAAGCCTCCCTTTCAGCAGCAGTGGGGGCAGTGTCTTCTGCTTCGCTGGTCCTCGCCCTCTGATCCAGCATGCTTTTCGAGACATTCTCCAGGTCTGAGGCAGGATCCTTTACTTCTTTCTCCGGGCCAGTATCAGGATCCTTTGCTTCTTGCACCTTGCTGTCAGCTTTCCCCTGCCCATGTTCATCCAGAGAGTCATTGTCTTCCTGGGAATTTTCAATGAACAGGACCAAAACGTGCGCACTAATCTGGGGGCTGTTCATGGAACTGCTAAAGTTGAAAATAGCAGAGCCGAAGGCGGGCAAGGAAGCCGAGCTCGATGCACCAGCGTCCATGAATTGACTTGAATGAAGGGGATTAGCTCCAGTGGAGCGAATGTTATGGCAATGACAACAGTGGGCGGAAGTATCAGCAACGTGAGTGCGAGAGGTTCCTCCCCTGGAAGTGCCTCGACGGCTAAGCATACGCTGTCGAGGTCTCACCATCCTTACAGGGGTCGAGGAGAGGAAATTCAAACAGACCACAGAATAATCCAAACAGACAGCGTGAGGAACAGACTGCGGAATAACCCAAACAGACAGCGAGACGATCCCAGCGGAGACGGAGAGGCAGGGCATCTGAGATTGCAGAGACCTGCCAGAAGGAAGAACCAGCAACATTCCCTGACCTGACGCAGCGACATGGTTTATAGCCTCAGCTACCTCACCTTGGAACGCGCCCGCCATAACTGCAACCTCCACTTGAGCCGAATAGCCGTGCAGGGCATTTACTATGCTCTGCTGCATAGACTTATACCAGCTACCTATAACGCCTGTGCCAGCCTTAGCTCCGACGTCTGCCACGTGATGGCATATGGCCGGCATGTGGCCTGCGGCACACTCCCGTCCCATCCTAACTAACACCCGCATCCGGGGAATAATAATAAAGTTATAATTAGTTAATTTTTACAATTTTTTATTTATTTTATGAACTTGATATTTGTTGTAAAGTGTTTTGATGCTTATTTTGAATTGATCCTATAGATATTTATCAACTATTTAATTTATATGACTACAACAATTATGTATTTTTACGCCGTAAGGCATTTCCCTTTGAAATGAATTCCCCAGCCGCTACCATGTCCTATTGTTCACCGTGGATTTGTGTGTTAGACGATTGAACAAATTTTGATTTTTGATCCAAAACAGAAACAAAATTGAAATAAGTTATGAATAACAAAAAAAATGGTTAATGAAGAAGCATGTTCCGTCCATGGAGAAGCTTGATATGAAAGAATATTGCTCCCAAGTTCAGCTGACTGTAAATGTTTTGGGGTCTGTCATGGTGCCGCCCTCCCGACCTTCTCCGAGAGCCTATATCAGTCTTTGCTTGTATTCTAGGTGGTGACTGATAGTGCAACTACAATTGCTTGGCCTGCACCGGATCTAGGCCTTGCTCCGAGGATTGCAAGGTGGTTCCCTTGATTTAGACTCTGATAATTATTACAGAGATGGCCATGGGGATCATCATTGTGAGCATTCTAGTATTCGTCACTGTCATCTAGGTTTGGATTAAGTTTAAGGGCGACCCGTCTGAAACCATGACAACGATCTGCCCGAGCAAATCTACATCTGTGGCAACAACGACATCAAGTGTCTGAGAACCAGTAGTGAGATCATCGTTGTGAGCATTCTGGTATGCGTCACTGTCATCTGGGTTTGGTTCAAGCTTAAGGTTGACCCGTCTGAAACCATGACAACGATCTGCCCGAGCAAATCTACATTTGTGGAAACAACGACATCAAGTGTCCGAGAACCAGCAGTGAGATCAAGATTTGTTGCATGCAGGTCTTCATCTACGAGGAGCTCAAGAGAGCCACGGGCGAGTTCGGGAAAGACACCGAGGTAGGTCATTGAACCTAATCTTATTTCCCTTTTAGATATTAATAACAAACCTCGGATAACTTATTATGTAGATATCCTATTATGTTCAGATAGATATTGAACTATTCTTATGATTCATTTTTAGGAAACTTAGATATTAATAACGAAACTCTTCTGATTATATAAATTTATTTTTTACAGGTATTGAACTATATGTAATTCGTTTTTTATACTTCATTTTTAATTAACATTGAAAATTTTAAATATAAAGTATTGTTATTTAAAACTTGGAATTTCTTTTGCACTGATACATATGAAGCCGCTATTACAATGGCCGGCACAAAAAATTAATAACCCTCCCAAACTTTTGACTGGACAAGCGGAACAAACTTCAAATTCCATGCCTGGGCCCTGACATTGTCATTTTGGATTTTAGAATGCGCGCTCCCTGCAGAAAGTTTGTTTTGGGTTTTACAATGCGCACTGCCCGCATAAAGTTTTATAGTTTTACAATGCTCACTCGTAGCATGAAGTTTTATGTTTTTAGAATGCTCAATTTCCGCATAAAGATATGGTTTCCATGTGTTAGTGTGAGAGATTCTCAATGAATACATCAACCTCTTTTTCAATGAAGATAAGTTATTGTAGCATGTGCTGCTTATCAATGCCAACAACATGTCCGTGTTTATTTCAAAATGCTTTAATGTGTCTAACATCATCTTACAATATAATATGAAAGATAACCCATCGATCATAACAAACCATAATAGCTAGATTCTTTTAATGCCTTAAAAAAAACCAATGGATGCAACTTTGCGAGAGAAAAATGGCATTGCCACAATAATATAAATTATAGCAGAGATCTTCATATATATATATATATGGAGTATGTACTATAGATATTTATTTATCTCAACGATAACTTGAGATTCTTCCAGTTATGACAAAAGAGTAAAATATTTAAAATAGAGCATGGACTATATAAATTTATCTGAATGATAACTTGAGATTCTTATCCCACGCTGCAAAAAAAACAAGGTTCATACGCTTTCAGTGTATGTAAATGAAAAATTAGTAGATCAATTTAATCTTAATTTTGATGGATTTGATTATTTTTAATAATGAAATATTTTTTAATTATTTTTAATAATGAAATATTTCTATTATTGTGACTGTATAGGACTCTAGAAGTAAATGAAAGAATAAGCAATAGTGTCTGCATAGCTAAGAAAACGAGACCGTTATAGAAAATGAAAGACAATTTGTTTTAGAACCTCAATTGAATGTAAAATGCAGAGGTAATAGTAGTTTAATGAATTGCTTTTACGTTGTAAGGTTCTTGAGTTATAAACAGTAGAGAGTTAGTACTATAGTAAACAGAGAAACAAGAAAGAGATGACGAGAAATAATGAACTACCGTAGCTATAGAAAACCCATTCTTTAAAGACAACGTCTGTCTCAAAACTGTAGGGTGTCCACATGCTGGGTACAAGCAGGAACTAGATGTCACGTATGTAGCCACATCGTAAAAGTATTGCAAGATTATACTGTTGCAGAGTAATGCAAATTTGGAAAAATAATTACCTTAGAGGATTAAGGGTAACTCAAAATTTGTAACTTAAAATCTTACGACCAGCAAACTTTGAACAAAGATGCTTGCGCCAGAAGGAATTTACCAAGAAATGATGAAAATACATCAAGCAGAGGGGGTTGTTCCCACCGATAGTTAACCTGAGATAAACTCTAAAGAGAAATGTGCATTTACTTTGACAACCATTTGTTTTCATTGTCTAGTAATTGTGGTGGTAATTTTCCTAGTGCTAAATAGTTAATAGTATCTGCAAATCATGGAGATTTAGTAAAAATTGTGAAAAGGTGTTCATCAGGAAAATTATCCTCTATAAGAATTGTTATATTATCATTTTGGATTCTAGAAATAAATTCAGTAATTGTGTTCTCTTTCTTAGGTTTATCTAATACAGTGATGTCAAATTCATGTAATAAAAAACGTTATCTAGTAATTCTTCCATTGGTTACATGTTTATTCATTAAATATCCAATTGTAGAATGATTCGTATGAACAAAGGTTTCATACCAAACGATATAGTGCCTAAATTTATTGATGGCATGGACTACTAGTAAAAAATTATTTTCAGTAACTGTATAATTCAACTCTGTAGGAGCTAGATTTTTACTTATATAATAAATGGCATAGGGAGTTTGTTGACCTTTTTTTTCAAGTACAACCCCTAGAGTTGTATTTGAAGAATCTATAGATATATGGAATGGGAGGGACCAATTAGGCCTTCTTAGAATAGGTGCTTCAATTTTTTTTTTGATTTAAAGAGTGAAAAGCTAATTGACATAAAGAATCCCAATAAAATTCACAATATTTAGGGAGAAATTTCAAGAGTGGAGGAGCTAATTTTGTAAAGGTTTCTATGAATCTCCTATAGTATCCTGCATATCCAAGGAAAATTCCTACATCCCTTTCAAACTTAAGTACCAAAAGTTTGACAATTACCTCAATCATTTCTACATCAGCATTCATTCAATTAACTAAAATAATGTTGCAAAATAATACCTTCATTATGCATCATAAAAAAAATAAAAATTCAAGTTCTTTTAGAGATTCTTCAAAATAATTTCCATACACCATGAAATAATCCATATAGACCTCAATAGAATCATGGATCAAGTGAGAGAAAATACCTAGTACCACTCTCTGCAATATAGCAAGGGCATTGAATAGGTAAAAATAAAATACTCTATGAGCATGCATTCCACATGGAAATGTGAATCAAGTATTATCTTAATCTTATAGTTCTATTTGAATTTGATTGTAATGACAAAAACCATCAAGAAAAGAAAAATACTCCTTCCCTACTAATGTGTCTAAAACTTTATCAATAAAAGGAAGTGGAAAATGATATTCAAAGTAGCTTTATTTAACTCTTTGTAGTCTATGTTTACTCACCACTTACCATTCTTGTTTGGTAAAATAACCAATGGTGAAAACCATTGCCTATTATAATTGGATAAACGCAGTTTACATTTAATAGTTTTTGCAACTCCTTTTTATGATTCCCCTCAAAATATGATTCATCCTTCTTTGAGGTTGTCTAAAAAGTATATCATTCTCTTATATGTGTGTGTGTTTCTGTCTATGTATCACGCATACAAGTATTGGGATTAATTCCCTTCATATTTGTACATTCCCATGTAAAAAAAGAGGAATGTTTTTGCAACATCTTTATTAATTATTGTTTTTGATATTTTTCAAATTTAATGTTTAAATTTTTATCTTGACTAATTTATACGTGAGTACTACCAAATTTGTGCATATAATTTAATGATATCATTGAATGATATGATGGAAAACATTCTCTTTTACATTTTTCTTGAAAATCCTTTTCTAAAATCTTGACATGATAAATTGTTTCTTCAAGATCGTGAGAAAATTCATAATTATTTATAAGATGTATTATATAATTTTCTTCATCATCTTGCTTAAAAGTCATTGATTATGAGATTTATAGAACAAGTTGTGTATTTTCATGTTCATATTCATCATCAATCCATTCATTATCCTCAAATTCATTAATTTCTTTACCTAGAGGATACAATGTAAACTTCTTTGTTGTATTTCCAAGAGAGATTGTCATATAACCAAATCTACAACTAATAAATGCATTAGTCGTGACTAACCAAGGCCTACCTAATACTAATGGATGACAACTAAGATTGGTTTTTGGGGTAAGTGCCATAAAATCAACTGGGTATTCCCAAGAATCTAAGGATACAATAATATATCCCGGTACACCAAATGGTTTTATGGTAGATCTATCTGTTAATTATAACACATTTAATATATATCGAAGATTGTTTAATTGTATTCCATCCATAATACTTTTAATCATTTCATTTTTTGTTTCCCCTAGATAGATCAATGTATTTGGAATTGCAATGTTATTAATTTGAATTTTCACGATGGGAATTCCTTGATCTAGATATGTTTCTATTTAAGTCCTTCCAATCATGATATTTTTTAGTTTTAGAATAAACTAAACTTTTGCAGGTTCTTTTCTTTTTCTTCTTGGTTTTCAACTTGTTGTAGTGGCTACAACCACCCTCCAAAATTTTTCCTATGCTTCAATTTTAGAGCCTCCCTTCTAAACCATAGCAACTCATCTTGCACTGATCTAGGTGATTGTGCTTCAATTGAGCTTTATTATTTTCATCTTGGCTTGTGTTTACTCACTTAGTTCATTTTATAACCCACAAGTCGATCTCTTGACTTGGTCCTTTGACAGTTTCGGGCTTGTCTTACAGAACTACACAATTCTTGAGGAAAACTAGCCTTACTCCTGGGAATTGCGTAGTATTGAATGTCAGTGAACCTTAAGCTCAATAAATGTGAAGAACTAGATGGAAGCCAACCTTGAGAAGGGAAATTGCGTAGACATAAGAGGCATCCTAGATCCACCGAGCCTAGAAATCACACACAACCACAGAGCTAGGGAGTTTCCTACTCGTTCCTAGAACTACACAATCTCTCTAGGAAATGCATGGCATTTTTTCCCGAAAAATAAAATAAATAAATAAATAAAGAAAAAAGAATCCATAAAAAATAGTGATCTAGTTTTAGCAACCCAAAGGAGGCACTTGAGTTATTTTGGAAACTTCCGCCAAGTGTCTCTTTTTTTGTGATTTTTGGCATGCATGTCATAAACCCTAACTTGACTAAATCTATTTAATCGATGCTTCCAGATCTCATTTTCACATTCGATCTTGGAGCTCTACCATTCTGAGGAGATCAAGGAACCTTCGGTGCGATTGACGTTGCTTTTCTGGGTGAGTTTTTTCTTTTCTAGTCATTCACTGCTTTTTCTGTCACTTTTTATTGTTTAGCTTGTGAAAGTGTTGTTTCACTTCTTTCTTTGAATGAATGCTATATTTTTAACTTGTGTTAGCTTGTATAAGTGTTGTTTCAAGTTTTAGATTGCCTTTCCAAAGTGTCGTATGTGTTTTCCCATTTTTGCACCAACAGTCATCATTGTGGTGACTCTTTTCACATGCTTCATTTTCCTTCAATTTAATTTATTCCTACACTTGTTTCACATGCATGCATGAATACTTAGTCATATCTACACTCAAAATCACACCATCCTTTAGATCTGCTTGTTTTTCACACTCCCCTTGGGAAGATATGGGCCTCCCCTCGCCCAGATCTCACACTTCACTCCATGCACTGCGGAATTTGGGAGCTCAAGGCTTCTGGAATTATGTAGAGGTTATCCTGACCTAGCTCCTATTGCACACCATATAGTTCTAGGAGCCAACCCCCTAGCTTGGCCACTGAGATTGCATAATGCGTAGTCTCTTTTGGCCTTAGCCCAAGATTGAACTGCACATTGCATAGTTCTAGTCACCAAGCTTCCCGACTGACTGTTGCGACTACGTAATGCATAGTTCCCATAGTTAGCCAGTAACCTCTGTCAGCCATAATTATGTAATCCCTCCCACCATGAGCTTGACTTGTTGCTTGATCTTGTCTTGAAGTTGATTTAGTTTTTAAGCTGACATTTTCTTGCCATGAGTGTCCTCTCTATCCCATAGGTACAACAATTTTTAAGAATCTATCTAATAGTTACAATTGACATGGAATCCAACGGAGCTGCATCAAAGGAAACTACTAAGATCATTACTGGGGAAGTAGTTGAGAAGATATCAGTTGATCTACCAGTTTATGCAGATACTCAGTTTTTCATTGAGAAGGGTACAACATTAACATGGCAGTAAACCAAA
Organism: Pinus tabuliformis; assembly: GCA_031772625.1. Taxonomy (NCBI): domain Eukaryota; kingdom Viridiplantae; phylum Streptophyta; class Pinopsida; order Pinales; family Pinaceae; genus Pinus; species Pinus tabuliformis. The sequence goes on from CM062819.1 coordinate 579,348,210, forward strand.
GATACCTTTGCAGAGGACTTCAAGGAAGACTTAAAGGATTGGTAGGTTTATCTTAGTATCCATTGGTCAAGCTTATACAAGGGGTCATGTAGGTACCCTACCTTCCCATGTGCGGATATTATCAGCTGGATTATCTCACACACAGATGAACAGACTTTGACATTGAGCAGTGCTAGGGGGATAGAGATTTCCACCTTCAGGGCGAATAAATTTTAGATGTATCATTTACCCCAGTCGGCAAAGCACATGGACTCATTTTTATATGCCGCCCATTGTTGGGTGAAAGATTCTTCAAAGTTTAGACAGACACCCAATCATTTTTATAAGTTAAAGTCCCTTAGGAAGGCTTATCAATTCTCAATCATCTTTTCTTGCAGAATATATGCTCAAGAGAACACAAAAACCTTTCCTGAAGGTTGGGTAGTTATACTGGACCAATTGGTGAGTGATGGGAACATAATTCAACTAGTCAGATTTGTTGGCTCATCAGTTCAAGTTCCATGTGAATAACACTCAAAATCCACCCAAGAATGAGCAAGCAAGGTTTTACATGTTCACATACTTACTGGATGAAATCTGTGCCCAACAATAGTTCCCTAGCATGAGCTAGAACTAGACACCAAAAGAGACTTCCGTAAACCTCTATTGCAAGTTGCTTTCTGACTGTAGCTATCAAGGAGTGATGGCAAGGCTAACAAATCATCATCTCATTGTACAAGTTGATATTTGAGTAGGATCCACCTTGCATGTCCCAAGGAGCAAAGGAGGCAATAGTAAACATTGCAGATTAGTATGCCTCATTAGGTGGAACCTTCATCAAAGTGTTTGGCAGAGATATGCCTCTGCATGTTCTACCAAGGTATGCCACTGACAAGTTGATAATGCAAGAGGTCTCATATCACCTTTCCATAGGGTTGTTACCAGGACTGCATGGGAAGAAGAAAGCACCATGTCCCGTTCTTCCTTTGTAGATCGGATTATACAAGATTAAAATCTTGAAGGATGCAAATGTCGAGGCTAATGAGATAGTCAAATTCAAGTTCGGCACCAAAGACTTTAATCCATATGATCCCCATGGTATTTTCATGGACCATTGTGTGAGGGTGTATTTTCCATGGATCCACGGGAAATTTCACTGGCTAGACGAGGACCCTTAGAGGTACTGTTACAATGCCTCCAAACTCCATGAATCAGTCAGTATAGAAACAACGTGTAAATTTTCTCTATAGAAAGCAACAACACAAGAAGCAACAACAACAGGAGCAATAGGTAGAAATCTAGTGTAGGACAAGGGAAAGAGGAAGATTTCTGAGAACCCAAAGGCTGAGCAAAGCTGCGAGATGAAGTCAGATCCTATCACAGAGAAGGAAAATTTGGCAATGGAAGAAAAGAGGAAGCAACAGATAAAGAGAGAAAAGTGAATGAAGAGAGAAAAGAAGAGGTTGTAGGAAGAAAAATTTAAGTTGTAGGAGACGGAGAAGAAGTTGAAGGAAAAATAGGAGTTGAGGAGGACAAAAAGAGAAGAGAAGAAGAAACGGGAAGAGGAACAAAGGAAGAGTGCATTGAAAGACAAAATAGTTCCCATACAGATTGATGAGTCAAAACAACCAAAAACTAAGGAAGAGAGTGAATAGATGCCGGATCAGTAGCTTGCTTAGCAGATTGAGCAACTAATCGAAGTGAAAGACATGGAGTTAGAACATGAGCCACAAAATGAAGAAACTGACCTTATGCCGATATCACTAGAGGTCATCTCTTAGTCTCCGCCACCTCTAGTGTCAAAACCAGTCTTGAGCGAGCAAGGAGAAGTTGTTCTCCTTGATGATGATCCGATCATGGATGTGTACAATCTATCATTTAATGAGTTGCAAAAAAGGATTGTACAAGCGCAGAGGAAGCACTTTTCGTATGATCACACATCACTTGCATTCATCAAGGAAAAGGTGATAGTGGTAGACACTAGGCAAGATCCAATCCCCCTTGCCAAAGCTAGCTTGGCCTATGCCGAAGAAACAAGCTCAAATGTTAAGTTCCCGATGGTCGAGAATGAACAACTGGCAAAGAACTTGCAGGTTTCTAGGAAAGAGGTAGAACAACTCTGAGCATCATTGCAAAATGCAGTTTCTGCAATAGGGGAGATGAGGAAAGTGATACTTGTTGAAGTATCAACACTTGAGAGTACCATGCGGAAGCTCTATGACAGATTTTTCACTGTGCATAAAGTAGTTGTTTGTGTGCATGGCCTACAACAGCGGAGCAAATATTTTTTTCAAACTCTCAGGAACATACATGCTGCCATCGCCCATGTACAAGAGTGTACAATGCAGTACAAAGGGGCCCTGCTTGATTTAGTTAAGAAGATGAAGCCATAGGTAGAGCTGGATAAAACAAAGGTCTAAATGTTGGTCGAGAACTATGAGCAGCTCGCCCCATTCATCGGAAACATACAGCCCCATATGTGCGGTTGTACAACAGTTTGGATGTCATGGTGGGGAAGCATAGGATAACATCAATTGGTTCACTCACTGATACTAGACCCAAGAACTAAGTCTGGCTAGAGATCAATGAGTACATGGAGAAACTAAGATGGGAGGCCACCAGGGAAGACTTGGAGTTGAACACACATAACATGCAGAAGTACATCAGTGGTCCTGTCAAGGTGAAAACCATGTTGCACATGTTTCAGAACAAGTTGGATATAGGTTCCAAGAATACATACTCTGATGCTATGGAGGCAAGAGTCATCTTTCAGAAAGACACCATCATGCAGTACCAAGCTTCGAACCAATACATGACCGAGAAGCACCAAGTGGAGGTTGTCGAGTTGGTCTTTCCCAAAACTTTGAAATCATAGTGTTTTTCCTTGTTAGGTTGTCTATATCCTATCTTGTCTCACATGGGTACATGTGGAAAATACAATATTATTTGTAAATATGTTCTAATTAAAATTCCAAGTGTCATTAGTGGAATGTGAAAGGTCATCATGTTATGTAATGAGTTACTTGTAAGGAAGTTGAAGAGTCATGAGGGTAGTCAAAGAGTCACAAAGGGGAATGTTAAGGGTCACCCCACCCTTTGTTATAAATAGAACCTCATAACTCATAGAACGTGCTTTTGGGAGCCAAGCTTTTGGCTAGGCTTAGGCTTAGAAAAGGCTTGGGATTATTGTGAAGAGCCTTGGCTTCTCCATAGCGTAGAGCGAGTATACTTCTTTGGAGGAGCAGGTGTTCTTGACTGTAATGTTCCACTATTGGGGCTAGTGGTCGTCAATGGTGTATGTATGGATGAAACTTTCACTTATAATAATAATATCAGAGCCAACATGCTTTCATGCATATGTTGTTATTGTAGTTGGACTATTCTGGTTGCTTTAGCAATGTATGTTGTTTAACTTACGCATTTGATTATGAACTACTTTGTATGCAATTGTATGAATCCTATTGAATGTGTGTTGTTGGATTAACTCATCACTTTAATTTGTGGACTATTCTACATTTTAGCTTGTGATATCATTTCGCTCGTTTGTTCCTTTCAAGTTGTGTACTATTACAGGCTTCTAAGGGGTGCACTTCCTTTTACCCTCCATGTGTTAGAACCTTCATGCATCACACTTGATTCTCCGCAGGGTCACACACTTGCTCTCACCTAAATTCATCATAGTTACCAATGTGCACTACCACGGTCAAGGCATTACACTATCACCCACTGTTAGGACTCCTACTCCAAAAAGTTTGAGGTCTAGTTGGGACTTCATATCGGGGAGATCCCCTGAATGTTGGCGGGTCCAACATCATCAATAGAACTAGATAATTACTTATTGTTTTTACATATATAGGAATGTCTCTTATTTGTTGCAACAAAGGAATTTTAATACAAATGTTTCATAACTCATCTAGCATATCATACTCTAATCAAATCAATTTCTTTTCTACACCTTTATTTATTTTAAATCTCTTCAGAAAAGGAAGATTTTGAGAAGTTATAGAATGTTGTTTTATTAGAGGAGTAGGGAGGAATTTTTCCTATTTCTATGTCATCTATTTATCAATAATTTTTTCCTCTATTTTTTCTGTTGGGTATGTGTTATATTCTTTCCACAACTAGTCCCATGCAAAGATGGTGGGTGGACCTACCCATGGTTTTATGCATGGTTTTTTGAACATGGTTTTGGGCATGATGGTTTTCTTCCCATGGTATTTTGTAGATCCGTTTAAGGGAACTATGGTTATGTTTTAATCCAAGGTTAGTGCATTTTATGAATGCTTCCATATGTATATATATGTATGTAACATTGAAAGGAATATAATTAAAAATCAATCTGGTTTTCCTGGTTTGCATTCAAGGAGAAAATATCTGTGTATATTTTATGTTCTTTCCATTACATATTTTTTCTGTTGTAAGAATTCGTTTGCAGGTAATTTATGTACATGGTTAAAACCTACATGTTATTAGATGAAAACATAGGAGCCTTTTTGGAATACTCTTCATGATCTAAAATGAATGTCATTTAGTAGATTAAGAGGAGCAATCATATATGTTTGAAAAAATTGTATCTTTTCAATGTACGTGGGTTGAGTTACTTTATTATTTGTATTTGGAAGTGGATGTACAGGAAATTGGGTGGGACATTCAAGTTCTTGTGTAGAAGGTAATTGGAGAGGCTAACTAGAAGTCAAATGTGGCTATGCTTGTGGTGGAGGAGTTTGATATGGTTGTTGAGTTTGATATTGAGTATATTGTGTATATTGAGGATATGATGGATAATATTGAGGAATATTTCCCCCATATGATCGTCTCCAACCTTATTTCCAAGATTGGTTTTGGGCTTGGGGTGGCCAAGGTTTCCAAGGTAATGGTGTATTCCAATTACTTCGAGGATATTGAGGATAAGCTTGAAATTTTTTAGTAGGGCCTTACATAGTACCTAGTTGTTGGAACTGACAAGATCTTCTTAGAGCCACAAAGCAAAGTCATTCTGAAACTTCTTTGCTCCATTTTCTTCTTGATATACTACTTTTCCTCTTGGTAATGATGGAAAATCCTTTGTAGCATGTCATTTTCCACAAATAACACATATTTAAATTTTATCCAAGAGAGATTCTCTTAAATGATGTTTCTCTCTACACCTAGGACAAAATTTAGACAATGTAGCATTTTCAACTTTTTGCATAGTTTGCATTCATAGCATATCTATTTTTTCACTTAAATTTCCAAGAATATATGTTTTTAAATTACCTAACAAATGAGCAAGCTCAGATATACTTATTGTAATAGATGCAGATTTAATTACTCGAGCCATGGTTGCGTATAGAGGACCTTTACCATGTACATTTCCCTTCCTCATGATATATTCTTATACAATTCACAAGTTTCCTCAAATGAAATCTATGATACATCCCCTTTACCTGTAATATTTAAGAGATCAATCCATTCATCCCTAATTTCTTCAATTAAAATGGTTTTAAAGTATCAAATCCTAGTTTATGTTTTTTTACCCCAAGGAAAAAGAATACTTTTCATTATAATAAAAGATGAAAATTACATGTTGTATAGTTCATAGTCATCATGAACAAATTTTGGAGCTGTCCATATCAGCTGCTATTGTCCAGAGTCGTCTGAACTATTTATATACATGAAAATACAATTGTGATAAATATGATAGTAGTATAAACCAAAAACTGAAAATGCTTGAGATGATAGATGTGATATCTTTGAAAAACGTATCTCTAATATGCCAAAAGTGATAATAATAAAAAAACCGATGTCATTCTTGAATATCCTCGGGCACCTGGTGATCCTCAGAGAAAGTTCGATGATAATATTGGTAATGTTCAGTGTCGACCACCTCTGTCACATGCCAAGTACCAAACGTCTGTTGCGTGCCCTCTTTGGATAGATGATATGAAATATGGTTCTGCTCCTTGTAAATATGGTGACAAGATATGGCATCAAAACGAGATTTAAGAAGCATCACTTCATCTAATAAACTTCTGAGAGTGTGTGTGTGGCATGTGGATTTCAATGTGAACCAGTCAATCACCACTTTTGAATCACTGAAGACTTGTAGATGACTACAATTTTTCTCAAGAGTGAATAGAAGGAGGAGTTTAAGATGGAGTAAAACTGCAAATTTATTAGTGCCCTGCCCCAAAATGGCTTTGATTTTGTAATGGTGAGTGTTATTGAGATGTAGGACAGCTCCATTGTCGCAACGTCCTTGCTGTGAAGAGCCATGAAAGTATGCCCAAGGGATTGAGTGACAAATTGATTACATGGATATATATCAAGGAGCAGATGGATTGTCATCGTACAGAAGGAGAGAGTATAGAATAGAGGTTTGTGCAGAAGTGTGATCTGGGGAAAAGGGAGTGTCATGAAATATCTTCTTGTTCCACCCAATCCATAGGCCCCAACATGTGAGAAGTTGGATGTTTTGTTGCTTATTCGATGTTGACTCCTTCCACCAGTGTTCCCGGGCTTTCAATATATTTCCTCCTTGCCATTTTATGGATATGGATAGTCCCTGGTATATAGTTTTCCAAACCAGATTGGCGATGGGACAAGTTAGGAAAAGGTGTTCAATTGTTTCCTCCAATTCTTTGCATAATGCACACCATGAGGCGCCGCAATATGATCATTTTTTTCAGATTGTCTCCTGTGGGAATTTTTTTTTCCAATATACACCAAAATAACATCTAGGCTTTTGCAAGCCCCTCTAATTTCTAGAGTTTCATTTTCCTTAGAGGCGATCATGAAGAGATAACCCTCCTTTGGAGAGTAAGATCCTCGTTTTGAGGATGCCCATAATAGCTCATATGCATGATTAATTAATTGAATGTGTGTCAATGATAGCACCCTAGTATACTCTTCCCATACATTGTGACATTGCTCAAGTACCTAAAGATTTGCTTTTGTAAGCCAGTGTTGTCCCCATATATTAGATCATGTTGAGTCCTATTGATCGCCTGAAATGTAAGCATCAACAATGGGGGGAACCACTTGGTTGGGACCTTAGAAAAAATCCTTTTCCATTTAGGATGATGGTTCCAATTGGAATTATGGGACCAATTTTCATTTATGTGAAATTATATGAAATGAATTTAATAAAAGTATAAATATCTTATATAACTAAAACGGAAAATAAATATTAATAAAATTATTATCTATCCCGGGAATGCTAGTGGTATATGCGATTATACAAATTTCATAATTGACTTGACAATATAGATTATCGTGTAACTATGAGGCTAACATAGAGAAAGATAAATAATTTAATTAAATAGTTAATTAAATTAGCTTATGAATTCATCACATATATTGATATCTTATTGTTCATACATATAATTTATGATTCCAATCCAACATATCAGTAGTGATAATTAGCGATTGCTTAAGCACATATATTATGAACAAAATCAAATTTCCATTCAACTCTAAACAAAATAATAAAAAAAGGATAATAGTACTCGATATATCATTGCTCTGCTCATGAGAAAAATGGTGATGGTTCAGCTATATATTAAGAAAAACCTAAGTTACAATAGTGCAGCTTAAGCCTTCTTTTCAAAAATTCAAAACCCCTTTTCCTAACTAATGGAGGGGATTTATAGCTTCATGATAAAATAAAAATATAGAAAATAAAATAACAACTTCAGGTGGTTTCAACAAACGTAGCCAAAATAAACAAAAAGGGACAAATTTAGAATCTATTGCAACAAATTTTCTAAGCTTGGGAGACTATCCTCTGATTCGTTGCTGCAACTCATAGATATCTAGCAAATTATTTAACTTGGGCGGATCCTTTGGTTTTAGTCGCATTTGGTTGATGAAGATAGCATCCCTCAATGCTGGCAACATTTGTGTGGTGGTATTTGATAAAAATTGGAGGAATACCCACTGACTGTGGTTTAACCCAAAATTTCCAATGACTCTCGAAGTTAATTTTGGTTAGCTATTTATAACCTCAGATTGCTTCTTAGAGGATTATTGCCACATTTTAGTAAACATTTTGATATTAGGTAATTCTCCTTCGGGACAACTCGATATGATATTGGCTTGAAACAATTTATCGCTAACTGCTTCAATGAGATTATTTAAAATATCCCTTACATGAAATACTGCTACTTCTGCTTGCTTGAGGCGAACTTCCCATTCTTGAATAACAATGTCTTTGTGTGATTCTTGAATTTTGGGAAGATTGGCCAATATTCCATCTACGCTTTCTTTCCATGTCAAGAAACTGACAATTTTCTCTTCTATGTCCTCAAAGTAAGTCTTGACATCTGATAGCTAGTCTACCAGGGAACTAGTTGTCCTGCATTGATCATGAATATTTGCCAATTTCTGGCAAAATACAATCTGCTATTGAGCAAGAAGAGTGTTCAACTCTTTTTCCTCCTTCTTAAACTCAATTAATTCAGGATTGACACTCATATGTTCAATCCTTCTCTACAACTCTTGAATTTGAGAGTCTCAGGCCTATAAATCAACATCATACTGAACTCTGAGGGAGTTAAACCTATTCTGGAGCTTTGTGACTTGTCCTTGCCAATGTTTTGTGACCCTTTGTTTCTCAGTTTCAATGCTTTGTTCTAATAGCACAATCTTTTCTTATTTCCCCTTTAGCAACTGCTACGCCTATCTAGCTTTGTCCATAGTAGCTTAAGCATATGCATCTATAAATCGGGTAAGCCTACCCAATTCTTCTGTAGCATTTTCTGAAGAGCCTTTCCACAATAACTCAAAAGGTGCATTGCCAGGAACTAGAGCTTGGGATTGGTCAAGTTTTCTCTTCTTCCTCTCCCTCTTGACCAAAACCTTGTGCTGAGGGCTACAAAATATGTCTAATGGGGGAATTTCTTCAATTCTTAACACAACTACGGAAGAAGGGAATGTCGATATAATTTCAACATATTTATCCTCCAAAGGTTTCTCAAGAAACATTGTTATTATAAGAGTTTGTTCAAGGCTTTCTGAAGTGTCTTGAATCTTCTCTTGTGGATGAGTTTTAACAACTTGAGGTTGATCAACTTTAGCGTTAAGAGCTTGATTATATTGTTCTTATATTTCTTCCAAGTTAGGATTAGGTACAAAACCCTCTACTTGAGAAGAAGAGGAGGTGATTGTTTTTTTAGACTAAGAAGCACTAGCAAATTGTGTAGAACCAACAATTACAACATCATCAGGAACTGTCCTATCCTGAGGAATCCGTAATGCATTGATAGGTAGATTTACTAGCCTTGAGGCCCTATACTGAGCAAACTGAATCATTTCTCCTGGAGTTAATTGTTGCTCTCCTTGGTTTAAAACCATCAAACTTATCTTGCTCATGGGAAAATTGCCTAATGCTTGATGCAACTGTAAATTTTTTTACAATTTGATGAGGGCCATAGTATTTGTTGGGAATACTGGGGAAACCAACCTATTAAATGGCTCTAATTTCAATGACCACATGCTTGTAGTTTTCCAAGGCATATATACCACACTAGACAGGAAAAATGTGCCACATCTTTTTATTGGATTCCTTCAAAACTTTAGAAATACCATTTGCCATGGTATGATAGGCTATCTCTCTGGCAAGAAGTTTGTCACTAATGAATAGAGGTAATACATAAGGGTGATCTAGACTCCCATCGACTCTAACATAGGTGAAAAATTATTCTTTGAACCAATTTCCTACTCAGAGCTAGTCAATTTCAGCTTCTAGAGATACCCATGGAGCCCTTTTATAAAAAATAATTGGGTAGATAGGTATCATGACTCCATGACATATTTGTAGAAATGTGAGATATATTTGGAATCCCAAAGAATATCATGGTATATGTGAATAGGGGCTGGGTCTTCTAGGGTCCAATTCCAACCCATAGAGGAAAATTCCATGGTGAAACACAAGGCATCCATAGAGGGAATTATGTTCTCAGAGACTTTTTGCTTACCTCTAAAAGACAAGATATGGGTTGCTAGGTTATCTGAGAGTATATTACCCCAATAAAATATAAAACCCTCTAAAGCCCCATCAATAAGTGGTACCCATTAATCAATACATTTCTATGTATTTGGATGAGAAAAATGTCTACACATCATAGCAGCTATCTGACAATAGGGACCGGAAAGGGAATCTATAGAATACTTACTATTTTCCTCTAGCTTGTGTTTCTTAGGATCCCTATTCCATCCTCTAATCGAATCTGATGCATGATCATGTTCTTTCATAAATTCTTCAACGAATTTCTTGTCATATTTACATTATGCCTCAAGCAAATGGTACATCCTCCTCAATTATTTTCTGACAAAATATCTGATGACTGTTTGCTTACTTGTGATAATATGCCTGTTAGAAATGCTCAAATTGTCTACAACCCACCGAACCATGTCTGTATAAGGAAGAATTTTAGGCCTAGCTGCAATCCTGTGCAAGAAGGAATTAGCCACATCATTGTAGGTAGTGTTTGAGATTGGAGTAGAATTTTCAGTATTCATTGTTCTTTGTGTGACCCTGGTTCCTTCATATTCAAAGAGTTTATACATGGATTCCCATGAGGATTGCATAGAGTCTTTAGAATAAGATTTATTGGAGAAAAAACCTGGTGTATAATCCTTGTCTTCAATTCTTTCAATTAAAGGAGTGGCATATTGTTACAGTGCTATGATTTTCTTCTTGCCCTTTTGTGCTTTCGACATTTCTTCGATGTTATAGTGGTTGGGGCTAGCCTGTAGGAGAAAACATAGGGATGAGTGAAAATATTTTAGTCCCAAAGGACTTAGCGCAAATAATGAGGCTTTACAACAACAATCTCTTCTTTAAAGAAAATCTTGATAAAATTGAATTGAAGTGAACGAAAGCGTTTATGATTTCGAAAACAATAACTTCTCCAATTTCAAACATTAAGTGCAGAAACATGAAATCACATGGGATTTCCAAATTATCATATCAGAGGTTTAATATCAGAGAAATAAATTAGATGGATGCATTGGAAAGTTACGATAATTCGAACTTCTGATATATGAGAATTTCGATAAAGTAATGACTATGATAAATATCGGAGAAAATGCTTAAATGAAAAGAGGCATGAATTGATATCAAGAAACTCATATTGGAGGTGGAATATTGGAGGAATCGTATCAAGGATTTTAGGAACAGGATTTCAATGTAAAATTTGTGATAGAGAGCTTTAATGGGAATATTGAAGGTATCGACGATGAGGGATATTAGAGATATGGGATATCAGAGGTGAAGTGTATCGGAGGTATAAGATATTGTAGGTATCACAATATAAAAGTTACGATAATGGAAGCGTCGATATAATAAATGACAACTATGGGACCGATGGACAATAATAATATTTATTTATGTTAAAAAATTATATATTATAGAGCAATGGAACACATAAAATATTGCAGAAACACAAACACAGAAAACACATAAAACAAGAGAGACATTGATATATGTGGTTCACCCAATTTGGGCTACATCCACGGAGAAACAACCAATCCTTCCTTTATATTATCCAGCAGAATGAAGAGATACAACTTACAATGGATCCGTTGTAATTTCCTCTTCGCTCTCACACAATCTCCTCTCTCTTTCTCGCTAAGAAATTAACATATACATAACTACAATAAAATTCCCTCATATATAGCGAAGGGTTTTCTTATAGGAAAAAAAACCCTAAATTAAGCATAACTTCTACCGTCATATCATTCGCCTAATGAACGACCCAGATTGACTATGAAATTACAATATTTTAAAATATTTAATCAACAGACCATATTAACTTTGGGGTGCTGCCCCCGAACCCCCGCCATGGGGGGTCTCATAAAATCATCATTGCCCCCCTTAGACCCCTGTAACGATGATTAAATAGACAATGTTTCCTCCCCATTACAAACTGGGGTCCAATGCGGCAATACCTTTGAATAAAGAAGATAATCAAGCTCCGGATCCAACAATTTATATAAAGGTGTGCATGACTTGTAATAAACCTTAGTAAAATCCCTTTCATGTGATTTTATTAATAAAGAAGTCATCGAGAGGAAGTGATATCGAAGATGGGTTTTATCATGACTTTCTCAAAGGGGAAGTTAAGATATAATAAGGGTCCAATGGAGTTTTTTCGATGGAGCTTTGATTTTGCGAGTGTGACTTATCGAGACTTATGTTTATCGTAATTTATTGAAAGGTGCCACTCTGATATATGGTTTCTAATAAAGGGAAAGCCTTCAAGCCTATCAATTTAAAAAAAAAATAAAAAATAAAAATCCAAAAATGTCCTAACTTTATTAAAATTTGAATCATTTTATTAAAATAACAAAAGGGTCCCCATTATTCATTAATAACTAAGTAAAAATAAATGGGGGCGTTGTTGAATACTACAACAGGTCGCCAATCGGGTTCAGATATTTGATCCTATGAGATGGGAGAAAAGTGACCAAGTCTAGAGGGAGAATGTGATTGTTTCCACAGCCCAACCAGGGGTCAATTCCAATCCGAACATGGTTCCCAGTGCCTATACGCCATGCCAAACCTAAGGCAATGATTGGAAAGGATTTTATTACAACTTTCCAAATGGTGGAAATGTTTGTTCTCGATTTATATGGGAGTTAGATCAAGCCCTAAATTGATAATGGATGTATATATTTCTATTGTACCACATCGTTCCAAAGGATGTGTGTAATGAGGAGTCTCCAACCAACCTTTGCAACCAGAGCTTGAGAAAAGAAATGGAGATCTTTTAAGCCCCAACCTCCCCATGATTTGGGAAGGGAAATTCTGTCCCATCTTACCCATGCAAATGTGTGCCCTTCCTTTGCCCCCTACCAGACGAAGCCACAAAAAATCCTTTGAATGATGTTAAGTATTCCTTTGGGGATCCATGAAAGGGACATCCAAAATACAGGAGTGGCTTCAATTACATATTTGATGAGTACAAGCCTGCCAACTCTAGACAACCACTTGTGACACTAGGATTTTATTTTCTTTTCAATTTTGGCTACTAACCACATCCAGTCTTCCTTGTTATAATCATTTGGCTTCAGCTGAAATCCAAGATATTTTATCCCTTCCTCGAGGGGCAAATATTGGAAAGGAAAAAGATTACGAGCATGTGTAATTTCAGGTTCTAAACATTCACAACATGTAATGGTATATTTTTGTTGATTTGGAGACATACTTGTATCAGTGCAGAAATTGTCTAAGATAGAGATGAATTCATTCACATCACCACACGATCCATCCAAGAAAATTAGTACATCATCTATGAACAAGAGGTGAGAGAGGATCATTGCACCCCCAATGCAAAACCCCCTGAGGGCACTTCGACTGACTGATTTGTGGATTAATCTATTGAGTCCCTCAATAATCAGTAAGAAAAGTAGGGGAGACAGTGGGCAGCCCCTCTCAATATGGAAGAAATTATATGCAGCACCATTGATTAATACCGCAAAAGAAGCTGATGTAATACAACACATGATCCAATTGATAAAGGAGTTTTGGAAACCCAGGTGGGTGAGGAGAAGTCTGATATAGAGCCAATTGGCTTTGTCAAAGGCCTTGGAGAGGTCGATTTTGAGGATCATACCCTTTAATTTCATAGTTTTAATATTGTGTAGCCCTTCTTGTGCAATTCCAATAGCTTCATGTATTTGACGATCTTCTAAGAAGATGAATTGCTTTGAGGATATGTGTCCAGAGAAGATTAGTCTGAGCCTGTTAGAAATGATTTTGGAAATGATCTTGTAAATGACATTGCAAAGGGAGATCGACTGGTAGTTTGCAAAAGAAGAAGGGGCATCATATTTAGGGATAAGAGAAATGAATGTTGAGTTGAAAGCATTGTACATTTGGCCAGATGTACGACTTTCCTCTACTACATTCAAAAGGTCCCGACCGATAAGTTCATAAAAAATGAGGAAGAATTTTATAGGTTATCCATTTGGACTAGCATTTTTTTCTTTATTGAACTGGTGCAAGACAGATTCCAATTCCATAGGGGAGACTTATTGTTATAACTCATTATTGTCTTCATCAGTAGTGAACCTGGGAAAGGCTTAGGCAGTCTACATGATCTCCCCCAGGGTGGATTTTCAAGGGGCCGAGAAAAGAGATTGGAATTGATGGACTCCCATTCTGGCCAGGTCCTTGAAATTTGAAGTTGTATTTCCAACACCATGAGTGAGGGACCAGATGGTGTTGTAAGCCATCTTGGCCTTGGCAAATTGATGGAAGAATTTTGTATTATCATCCACAGCATGTAGCCATATAGACCTTCTCTTTAATCTCCATATCTCTTCCCTAGCTTTCAGCAAACGTCACTTCTCCATTTTGAGATGAATGAGGTGAATTTTGGATTCATTTGATGAATATCCCCCACCCTCAGGTAGTTCCATCTTATCCAGTTCAGATTCAATCTTCTTTAGGGCTTCCTCATCCCTTTGTCATTTCCCTTTAAGCCACTCGAGGGTTTTCCTTTTTATGATACACAAATTCTCATTGAATTGTGAGGCCATCGATATGTTCTCTAGTAACTCACACTTCCTCCAGTTATCAGACACAATTATTCAAAATTCCTCCTCTTTGAGCCATGTTGAATTAAATTTGAAAGGGGCTCTGGGCTTGTCAAAATGACCTACCATCTGAAGGTAAATGGGAATATGGTTAGATTGACCCCTCGAACCTACCCATTTCTTGAAATGAGATAGGTGCTCTAGGAATTATTCCTTGATCAAGAAACGAGGTAATCTGTGTGCAATCGATTCCTCCCCCACGCGTCAATTTCTCCAAGTCGGTATGATTTTTTCCATTTCAATGCCAATGAGATGTTGAGAGTCAATAATCCAGTAGAAAATATCTGAGAGGAAGTCCTCTTGTGTATGATGGTCTTAACATTCCACCCTACCCAAGGAGAAGTTCAAATCTCCTCTGATAATGAGATTGCCAGAATTCATGAAGGAATGATTCATCAGTGTATTCCAAAAATCTTCCGATTGTGACATGGTCCATAAATATTAATGATCTTGAATAGTACGTCGAGCTCTTCAGAAAATATATCAACAACAATATAGTTGTGGTTTCCCCAGATATTGACGATCTACATAGATTTAGAATTGAAACCAATAACAACCCCCCTAGATCAACCCATCGCATCAATGGCATGGAAGGTCCATCCCTTGAATATTGATGATAGAGTATGCTCAATCTCCAAACATGACCCTAGGGTTTCCTAGAGAAAAATGATATTGAGATAGTCTGATAGAATTAGTTGTTTAAGAGATAGTGTTTTTGAGGGACTAGCTAACCCTTGAAAGTTATAGGATAGTGACTTCATTGTGGAACTGAGGATGGGATGTGAATAGCTCTAAGGACCCCTTCCATAGATAGTTATCTGCTAGCAGATATATCTAGGTTGGCCTGATTCGTGGCTTTTGAGATGTGCGATTTTCTACCACATGCAATCTTGGGTAATTTGGATAGGGATAGGGGGGCTAGACTAGTCCCATGGCTGGTGAGGGAAACTAGACCATAGGGTGGATGCATCAAGGAGCGGGGGAAGTATTTGTGCCCCATTCCAGATGTTGATGATGAGTTTCTTTGAGAAAGGAGAGTAGGGGAGGGAACCGAGCAACAAACAGGTAGGGATTTTACCAGATAGGAAATAGCCCCCAAATGATGAAAAGGAGTGTGGCTGCCTGAATAAATGGTAGAAGTAGTCAGAGAAGATATAGAGACATGTGATATCATTCAAGAAGTAAAACGAGGTTGAGGGGAAAAATTACCCGGCATAGTAGATGTCGATGGATGGAGAGATCTTGATCATGCACCATCTTTGAGCCCTACATCCCCAACCAAGTGTGAAGGTGCTCTAGATTCCATGCCTTCACATGTAGAGGAGATAGGAAGGGATGCACCATGAGGTCCTGGTGCAAGATCTGATGTAGGAATAGGGCCATCATCTCCCTGATGTTGTTGAAGGATAAGAGGAAAATATTCATATACATGTATAACCTGGTGACAATGGCGACATCAAAATGGAATGCCTCATAATCAAGGATTTGATTTCGAACAAATCCTCTCTAGAGAAAAATTAGATTCTCCACTAGGCCCTCCTGGGTATCCATAAAAACCAAGATTCACGTGAAGGACATTCTTCCAGTCTCCAAAAAAATCTGTCATACTCTAGATACTACCAATATCATCACCAATTGTAGAAATTTCTCTATAGATCAGCTAGCTCTGATACCATGTAGAAATTATGCAAATTCTCTACAAATCTACCTCTATGATCATGTAGAAAATCTGATTGTAGATTTACCCAATAATGCAATATACCAAAGCAAAATACCATAATCTACTTCTACTATCAATTTTCTTTGCAGAAGCTTAAATATTGAGCAAGATCATGTTGAACACATATAACCAAAAGAAGAAGAATCAATGCACATGAAACACAAAAAATACTTAGGGAAAAGCCTCAGCTAAAAACCCCACTATTTGTATTATCATACAAGGTTGAAATACATTAGAATTATACAAAGCCTTAGCTCTCATAGCTAGCCAACTCTTAGTACAATCCTCCTGGATACTCACAGGTAACCAAAGCTTCTCACAAGCCTTCTCCTCTGCCCTCCAAGCTCCTATTTCCTTGCGCAGTTACCTCTGGGATGATCTCCTTCACCCAGTGTAACACTGCTTTCACGCACTGCTCTAACACACTGTCAGAACTGCGCAATCCTCAAGGAACCTTACCTTGACTGCATGCATGAGTTTCCTTTATACGAAAACACATGCAACTGATAGTACACTATCCTTGACATTTAGCTCAACTTGGTCTTTCTCATAATAGACATGCATGAGTTTCTGATGAGGGAATCTTTAGTTATCTAGAGTACACTGGTTGAGTGCATGCATGCATCAATTGACTGATAACTCACAATTAGTTCCTCAAACAGTTTGGAACTAATTTAGCTGTACTTAACTCAGTAAACTGAGTTAACTAATTACAACTCAAATATAACTCAATCTTATCTCCTTAATTAAGGGATAATCTCCTTAATTTAAGGGATGACTCTTGCATGACTTCAGAAAGACTTCTAACTTGAATTTCTCCAAATAATTAAATCCATAATGAATTAATCATATATTTCCAAGTAGCTGGTGAGACTAAATTCGATTTTAATTCACAATTTTAATTCAAGGACAAATTAAAATTGGAATATTCTGGATTCTATTTTTATCATTTCTTGTTGCTATTTTCGACACTCCCTCTCAACAAGAAAGGAATTCAACTCGATCCTGATCATGAACCTTTGGAATGTTATGCATGCAACACATCTCTCTAGTGTTGTTGCTCCAACAACTCCAAAAACAAAAAAACATCCAACTTGAATCAGTATGGTGCATCTGTCATCAAAGTCTCTGACTGCTATTACCTCTATCAACTGAAAACTTTGCGCTTCTGCTGACTCTGCCTTTCTGCACTGTTGTCAAACCTTCTTGGTGCTCTTCAATATCTGACTGCTCTAGCCTCTGTCACTTTGACCTCTGATTGCATCAATCCCACTGATTCCTCCTGCTACTATGTACTTTGGTCTCCCATAGCAAGGTACGATCCATGAGATAAAACCTCTCAATGGACCCTGCCCAATTTCAGCCTTCTTAGGACTATCACTTCACATCACCTCACCACACACCTGGAGGTATGGCTACATGTCAACCCTCTACCCACTTCTCCAATTGTCGCTCCTCCACAATTGTCTGAGACTTCTTCTCGGACTGCATGTTGAGAGGTAATTTACTCTCCCTCTCAACCACCAAGCCTCTAACATTTGCCTTGCTCCTCAAGGCTTTGCATGCATCTTGAACCTCAAGAGCATACAGGTTCTCAACTCATGTACCTATCTGTTTCACCTGTCTCGTGGTGATGTGTCTAAGGAACGCCTTTCCTTTACTGAAGATAACATTGTAGCCTTTGTCCTCAAACATCGCGATCGATACCAAGTTCTTCTTCAATCCAGGCACATACTTCACATCTGTCAAGGTGATAGGAGCTCCATGCTCCCTCTCAAAAGAAACCGTGCCCACTCCTAAAACACTATACCTTTCATTATCACCCATCTCTATGCGCATCTTGAGGTCTTTCTCCTCCAAGGTACTGAATAAATTTTTATCACCGGTCATGTGGAATGAGGCTCCACTGTCATGATACCAGACACAACCCATCATCGATGACACCATCCATGCGATGAGGGTAAAGTCCATTTCGAATTGAGAGGTTAATGCCTCACCTTCTGATCCTTCTAAGGATCCCTTCTTGGACTTCTTCGATGGGCAATTAGTTGCATAATGACCCATCTCATGACAATTAAAGCATATCCCTTTAGACTTGTCAACCTTCTTCCCTCCATGAAAAGAATTCGATTCAGAATGGGACGCCTTCCCGTTACCTTTCTTTGCCTTACTTGCTAAGGCTAGATTTTCTTCATCATCATCCTTGGGTGAAGAACCATCTCGTGTGCTCCTCATAATGTCCTCCTGCATGAGATCCGACCACAGTTATTCCCAATCCGGCAGTTTCTCCCTTCCATTCACAGAGTCCTCATAGCTATTCCAACTCTTTGGAAGGCCAAGAAGAGCGAGGCTCACCATATCATCATCGAAAATAGTTATTCCCACACTTCCAAGCTCATCTCTATAGGTGGTGAGCTTGTTCAAATATGTGGAAATAGTATCTCCATTCTCCATCTTGATTCTTCGAAGCTTATCCTTGCGTGCCAATTTCCTCTGGTTTCTATTGTTCTGGTAGAGGTCCTTCAATGTTTTCCACATTGAATATGGATTATCCTTCCCATGGAGACTCAAGACAATATGGTCTCAAACTCCCTCAAGGATGATCCACCTCACACTCACTACACACTTCTTCCACTCAGCCAACTCTTGTGCATTAGTTGAACCTGGATTTGGGATTTCTTGATCAATGAAATCTTTCAAGCCGTTGTCTTCTAATATAGCCTCCATGCGATCTTTCCATGCTATGTAATTCAAGCTGCCTTCCAAGGCATACTCGAGTCTCAAGCCATAGAACGGCATTGGCCAACCTTGAAGTATGATAAGAATTCGATTTGCACCTGCCACCGCGAAATTCAAACTTCCAATTCTCTTCTCCATATACTGTTCACAACTCCAACAAACTTAGCTCCAATACTATGTAGAAATTTCTCTATAGATCAGCTAGCTTTGATACCATGTAGAAATTCTGAAAATTCTCTACAAATCTACCTCTAATATCATGTAGAAAATTTGATTGTAGATTAACTTGATAATGCAATATACCGAAGCAAAATACTATAATCTACTTCTACTATCAATTTTCTTTGTGGAAGCTTAAAGATTGAGCAAGATCAAGCTGAACACATATAACTAGAAGAAGAAGAATCAATGCACATGAAACACAGAAAATACTCAGGGAAAAGCCTTAGCTAGAAACCACACTATCTGTATTATCATACAAGGTGGAAATACATTAGAATTATACAAAGCCCTAGCTCTCATAGCTAGCCAGCTCTCAGTACAATCCTCCTAGATGTTCACAGGCAATCAAATCTTCTCACAAGCCTTCTCCTTTGCCCTCCAAGCTCCTATTTCCTTGTGCAGTTACCTCTAGGATGATCTCCTTCACCTAGTGTAACACTGCTCTAACACACTGTTAGAACTGTGCAATCCTCAAGGAACCTTACCTTGACTGCATGCATGAGTTTCCTTTATAGGAAAACACATGCAACTGATAGTACACCATCCTTGACATTTAGCTCAACTGGGTCTTTCTCATAATAAACATGCATGAGTTTCTAATGAGGGAATCTTCAATTATTTGGAGTACACTGGTTGACTGCATGCATGCATCAACTGATTGATAACTCACAATTAGTTCCTCAAATAGTTTGGAACTAATTTAACTAGACTTAACTCAGTAAACTGAGTTAACTAATTACAACTCAAATATAACTCAGTCTTATCTCCTTAATTAAGGGATAATCTCCTTAATTTAATGGATAAATCTTGCATGACTTCAGAAAGGCTTCTAACTTGAATTTCTCCAACAAGTTAATCCTTAATGAATTAATTAATTATTTCCAAGCAACTGGTGAGACTAAATTTGATTTTAATTCACAATTTTAATTCAAGGACAAATTAAAATTGGAATATTCTGGATTCTATTTTTATCATTTCTTATTGCTATTTTCAGCACCATTGAAGCAGAAAACATCCTTAGACCAGAATTAAAGAGGCAAACCTGGAAGACGGACCCAAATAGGACCAAAACCCAATTGTTCATGCTTCGGGTCGAACATGGGAGACCAACGCTTCAAAAAAATAGGATCCATCTCGATATTCTAGAATCATGAGAGAACCCTACTTGCATGTTCTTCCTTGATGAATTTGAGGGCGAACTAGCCCTTTTGCAAAGTGCATATCATGGGGAGGGCATCTAATGCATGGCCCCAAATTTCCTGAGCTGGGATGCGGAGTAATTTCATCCTCTAGCCCTGCCTACCAAAACCCTTCGACCATGTCCATAATATCATCAACTTGAATTCCCTCTCCTAACACAATCGCCCAATTTTTGCTCTTTACCATGGAGAATTTGATTTTCTTGGGTCCTTTCTTATGGTTCCCACGAGGATACACTTGCATGTGGCACTTGCTTGTCTGCTCGAGCTGTGTCCCCAATCACCACCAGAGGTGGGGTACTAGTTCCAGTTTTGAATCTGCAAGATTCACCTGCAATCTGCAAAACCCTAGCTGCTCCAGAAGCTAAAGGGGACAACATAACGCTGGAAGAGCCAGGGGATGTGGGGGTTTGTCTTCAAAGTGTTCCATCGCAGGGATCTAATTTGAAGGCTCGCCATTCAGGCCAGCCCATCTGACATCCAATATAGGGGCATAGGGTGGGTGGGTAGGCATGCGAGGGTTAAGACAGGACTCAGTAAAAAGGATGGTTTTAGGGGATAAATCATTCAGCGGATCAGGGATCTCATGCAAAATAAGTCAACCAATAGATGAATTTGTGGTAAGGGGTTCGAGATCAGGCAAAGATCTAGATAGAGGGGAGACAAACTGAGCAAGATAAAGAGAAAAGGGAGCGGGGTACCTTCTGGCAGGATAGGCATCGAAGCGAATATTCTGAGCTGATGATATCTAGGTGTCAGATCCGTCTCCATCCCGAGGGATTGATGTGGAGGGCTAGTCCAGATGGTGGTATTCGGGGAAGGATCTCCTGAGAATTCCACCAGTTCCCCAACCATGGTGAATTTCCACTCTAGCATGGCGAGAAAAACCAAAAAATCATAAAAATAAAATCCACTATCAACCATCAACTACCTCGTTTTGGTGGTCGATAGCAAAGCGGAAGCCTGCTGCACAAACGTCAAAGGAAAAGCGGATAAGGATAGTCGTGCCTCACTTAAAGGGGATGAGTTGAAAACCTACCGAGTAGGTTACTAAGGCTAGACATGTCTTCAGTAGGTGTGATCCAGCTAATAAAAGGAAACCCTAACCATCCAAACTACAATAGATGCGTTGAACCAATGGGTAAAAAGAAAACCTAATCCTCCTCCTGAGGTGGTCACAACCACGGAGATGAAAACCACATAGTGATCCTCCCCACCTATATCAAATTGGTTACATCAGTCATATTTGATGTTGTTTTACCCTTTTAACATTATAAATAAATATTTCCCCAAAATATTTGATATTTTCATCATCTTTTTAGCTCATTTGAATTTTTTTTTCTTTAAGATATGTTGAATACAATAATCTTTATATATTTCTACAAAGGGTTGTCTTTGATCTCACATAATTTGTTCCTAATTACATGAACCATTTTAAAGCCCCGTCTTTTAATGTAGTAGGAACCAACTTTAATTTTTAAGTATCTTGTAAATAATCATAACTTCTACAAAGTAATCTAAACTAAAAAATTAAGTTTTTTGGGTCCTCTGTGTAAATACTATGAAAATTTGGAAGTACGAAAGAAGAAATATTTTTCATACTAACATTGGTATCTATATCTTGAATAGGATTTCCATAAGGATCTTCCTCATTATCATTATGTGTATCTCGTATTCCTCCTCTTCCCCTTCTAGGAGGCGGTCTTCTTCCTCATCTTCCACCTCTAGGAGATGGTGTGACACCTCTCCCTCCACCTAATATTATTTCATTTCCATTGGGAGGAGGTAGTACCTATCCTTCTCCTTCAGCCATTGATTCTTAAAAAATAAGATAGTATGGTTCTTTTATTGGATTTCCCTCAATTTTTGGCCTTCCAAAGAATATTTCTTCTTCTCCTCCTCCTTCTTCAGTACGTATCTCAAACTCTTGTGCAATAAGTTGTTTTCTTGTTGAGTGAAAAATAAATATAAATTCCTTTTTTGAATTTCTTGGTTCATCTACCACTACTTTTGTTGAAGAAGTTGGTTCCTCTCTAGCCATGATTTCAAATCTTTGCACCTTTGGAAGCTTTCTTCTACCTGCAAAAGTGTAATACAAGATTTGGATGGTGATGGGGTTCGTACTACACCACATGACTTAGTGGGCATGGTAGGTGATTATGGTATTGAAATTCTTCCTCTAATGAATCTAAATCTTTAATATCTTTCTCTATACATGCATTTTAATTTATGAGACTAAAAATAAATGCAACAACCAAGGTTTAGGAGAAGCCTCACTATAGTGATGTGCATGTTCTTAACTCTCCTCTTAGTGGTTCTCCTTTGTTAAAGTGGTGTAGTTTAAAATCAATCTAAATTAAAATATATATCCTATGTAAACTTTCTTGGCCAAAAATGTTGGTCAATTTAATTGTACACGAATTTTGTAACATTCTATATTATGAATCCAAATTTATAAACTTATGAAGTGTAATGAAAAATATATACAAGTACTTAGCTTCCAATTTTTTTGAATGTAAATTTACATTTGAAGAAAATTCTATGAAAATGAAAATGAATAAATATAATCTAAGTCAATATGATAATGGTTCTTAAACATTTATAGACCCTCTTTTCCAAGTAGAATTTTAATTGAATTTTAACAACAAACTTTCTCAACAATATTTGAATATAATCATTTGAATTTTTTAAAGATTTGACTCTTATTCAATTATAATTTTGGTATTATTAGCATACATCATATTGACACACAAAAATAAATTAAAATCCACACTGCTTGAAATTGGAATTCAAACCACAAATAAATCTAAGTGATAACTTCAGTAAGTCTAAACTTGAATTATTTTTGAAGTTATTTTTCAAGTGCTTGATTGGAAAATTGTTATGAAAAAAGAGTACATGTTTAATGTTAAATAAAATAGAGTATTTCTAATGTTGTAAAGAATAAAGTATGTAAATTAGACTGTGAAAAACAAAAGGAAACTATACTATGAAAAAAATATGAACAAGCACTGCACACCCTAATACAGGGAGCCCTCCTAGTGGTCGCATGAGCATGAAGAAATACCAGAACCTAACTATTTATCGAATCATATATGCATATGAACAAGAATAATAAAAACTATTTGGTATGCAAACTAAACTAAATATAAAAGGTTCATACATTAATTTAAATTTTTTGGGTGTCTATTATATTTTTTCCACGTGTCATGGAGTCCAGGGTAACGCCTCAGATTTTTTTTTATTCGGACCCAATAATAGTGGGGTGGACCCAAGGATGGGGCGTGGACCCAAGGATGGGTGGTGTACCCAAGGATGGTGGGCGGACCTACCCATGGTTTTTCACATGGTTTTAGGCATGATGGTTTTTTGCCCATGGTATTTAGTAGATTTTCTCAAGAAACTATGGTTATGTTCTAATCCAAGTTTAATGGATTGGGCTTTATGAATGTTTTGGAATGTATATATATATATATATATATATATATATATTGTAACATTTAAAGGAATATAATCAAAAATCAATCTATTTTTCCCAGTTTGGGTTCCACAAGTAAATCTTTGAGTTTATTTTTATGTTCTTGCCATTGTATATTTTTAAGTTTTTAAGAATTAGTTTGTAGGTAATTTTTGTAAAGTGTTAAAACCTACATCATGTATCAAAGTTGTTTCATCTTCAAGGGGATTCCTTTACTACTTAGGGTTTTTTCTCGGGCCCATTGTAGACCCTATTATAGTGGGGGATCTACAAGATATATTATTGTGGTGAAAGAAGATGGTGAATAGTGGAAGGATCGAGATAAAAAAATTCAATGGACAAAATTTTGAGATATGGAAGAGCAAGATGGAGGATTTTTTGGTGGATAGAGATCAGTGGATCATTGTAGATCCAAGTACAACACCAAAAAGAATTTTGATAGACGACTGGGTGAAGTTAGATTAGAAGGCAAAGAGAACAATACAATTGTCTCTCTCAGATTCAGTATTGTTGAATGTATCAAGGGAAGTTACAGAAAAGGAGTTATGGGACAAGTTAGGGACTTTGTATCAATCTAAGTCTCTAGTGAACAAACTATTCCTGTAGAAAAAGTTGTATAACTTGAGGATGAAGGATGGAGACTCAGTGACAAAGCATCTGAATGCCTTTAATACTGTGGTAAGACAATTGTTATCTATTGATGTTGAAATATCAGACAAAATAAGTGCATTAGTCTATTGTGTTCTCTACCAAACTCATGGGATAGTCTATTTGTTTCTATAAGTAGCAATACAACTACATTGAAGTTTTAAGAAATAGTATCATCCTTATTGTCATAGGAGATGAGACAGAAAAATATGGAGAGGCAAAAGTGAGATGCCTTGTCTATGAGAGGACGGTTCCAAAAAAAAAAACAAAAATATGTCCTCAAGTGGGAGATCTAAATATAGAGCGATATCTAAATCTCCAAGAAAATTTGTAAATGTATGCTGGAAATGTGGAAAAGAATGGAACTACAAAAAGGATTGTAGATATAATGCTCCTAAGAAAGGAAAGAGATTTGATGATGCTCCTTTGCATAGGGAAAAACCACCTTAGCTAAAAGTGGGGATGTGTACTTATCTTCTTCTTCAAGTACACATGTAGATCATGAGGCATGGTTGATTGAATCATGTGCATCTTTCACTTCACTCCCCATAGGGGGTGGTTCTACTAGGACAAGAAATATGACAGTGGTGATGTATTTTTAGTGGATGACAAGAAGGCTAGAATCACAGGATATGGAAAAATCAAGCTAACGTTACAAGGTGGAAGGATTAGAACACTTCCTAGTGTTCTGAATATTCTTACATTTTCCAAAAATATGATTTATGTAAGTAAGATGGATGATGCATGTGTAAAAATAGTGTTCGAGAAACAAGACTACAAGGTAGTTTGGGATCAATGGTATTGATGTGAGGAGTTCATATTGGAACTCTGTATAAGCTTCTCGGTAGCACTATTATTGATGGGTTAAATAGTTCTCTGGTTCATGAAAACGGAGCAGAAAATCTAGTGGTATTTGTAGAAAATACTATGTTGTGGCATCAAATACTTGAACGTATTGGAGAGAAGGGCCTTAAAATTATGCAAGGTAATGGTATAGTAGAAGATATGTATAATTTCTCTTTGGATTTCAATTTCTATGAACATTGTGTACATGGGAAGAACATTAGGTGACTTTCCCCTCTAGTGCTAAGAGGGCAAAACGGATATTATAGCTTGTGCATAGTAATGTGTTTGGACCCATGTTGGTTCCATCATTGGGTAAGTATGTGTACTATGTCTCATTTATAGATTACTTCTCACGGAAAACATGGATATATTTCCTCACGAAGAAATCTAAAGTCTTCGTCATGTTTAAATAATTTAAGGCTCTGGTGGAAAATCAAACAAAGAATAAGATTAAGGTGTTGAGGATTGATAATGGTGGAGGGTTCTACAATACAAAATTCAAAGAGTTATGTAAGAAGTGTGGTATAAATTGGCAAAAGACTACTCCATACACACCTCAACAAAATGGAGTTGCAGAAACATGAACATGAAATTGATGGAAAAGGAAAGAAGAATTAGGACATGAATTATGGGAAAAGGAAGTGGATATTGCATGTTACTTGTTTAATACATCACCTTCATTAAAATTGGAGGATAAGACTCCACATGAGGTATGGACTAGTAAGAAACCCTCTCTATCACATCTCAGGTTCTTTGGATGTTATGCATATGTAAATGTTGTAAAGGAGAAAATAACCAAGTTGGATAGTAAATATGAAAGGTACACCTTTATTGAGTATAAGGACGATTTAAAAGGTTATAAGGTTTGGAACCCGAAAACAAGGAAGGTTGTGTATAACCGAGACGTGGTGTTTAGAGAGGTTAAATGTGTTATTAAACATGAATTCCTAGCAAAGGAACCAAAGAAGATAAAGTTTGAACTGAAGGAGGAAGAATCAGACTCTACAGTAGAACACGAATCAGAAGAGAAAGAGCCACACACTCTAGTTTTGAGGAGATCATCTCGAGAGAGAAGGCAGTCAAAGAGATATACTCCATCTGATTTATGTTCAAATTTTTCTTTATTTATTATTGATGATGATCCCATAAATATCAACGGAGGAATTGGATTCAAAGGATGGAAAACTCTAGAAGGAGACCATGATTGAAGAAATGGAATCCTTGAACAAAAATGAGGCTTCGGATCTGGTGGAGTTGTCAGCTAGAAGGAAACCCATTGGCAGAAAAAAGTTATTCCCAGTTGTTGAGAATCAATTTTGGTGATATCTTTTCTCTTGATGTCAAGTTAGCTTCTATTAGATTACTTTTATTTGTTGTTGTTTCTTTTTATTTTGAGGTAGAACATATGGATGTGAAGAATACAATTCTTCTTGGGGATTTGGAAGAAGAGATTCTACATGAAGCAACCAAAAGGATTTGCAGTGAAGGTCAAGAAAGAATTGATAAGCATGTTAAAAAAGACTTTGTATTGGTTATAAAACAAACACCAAGGATGTGGTATCAAAATAATTATACATATATATGGGAACTTGGTTTCATATGGAGCAAAGTGGATCATTGTCTGTATTTTAAATTAATTGGTGACCATGTTATTTATTTGGTCTTGTATGTGGATGATATCTTGTTGATTGGAAATGAAAAATAAATTATCCAGGAGTTGAAGACCCAATTGTCCTCCAAACTTGACATGAAGGATCTTGGTGCTGCAAACTATATTTTGGGCATGGAAATTAAATGAGGTCCAGCAAAGAGGAAGTTCTGGATAAACTAGAGGAAGTATGTTGACATAATATTGCAAAGGATTAATATGTAAGTGTTGTAGCTACAACAACACCCTCCAAAATTTTCTCTTACACTCAAATTTTGTATCCTTCCTTGGTCTTTTCATTATTTTTGTAAACACTAGATCTCATTTCATGAGTCTTCTCGAAGTTCTTTGGTCCCTTTTGCATGTTGCATTAAATTTCGTCTTTTGGCATGTTTGACTATCGTACAATGTTTGTGAGCCTTTTTTGATGGTTTCAAAGGTCAGTCTTTGATTATTTGAGTTGTCCCAACCATGTAAAAATTTGTCGCATCCATACAAAAAGTCTTGAGCAATGTTGCACAAGTGTCGTCACAATCATCTTAAAGCCTATCTTAAGTGTCTCACTCATCGTATCTTGTCTTGAGGAAGTTTCACAAAGGGAAATGATTTATTTATGTGTTTCGATGATCTTTTTTTTCATGCCATCAAATTATGCTAAGTGTGTGATCACAATCAAGGTTCATCACAGTTCATCACCCATCCCGCGCTTAGCCATTCTCAGAAAATCTTCCCGACTAGGAAACTTAGCTTCATTAGGCCTTGACTGAACTATGCACTCTGCAGTCTTAGCCATCTAATTTGTGACCTAGCTGCTTGGAACTACACAGTGCACAGTCCCTATCCTCCATGGCTGCTTCTTTACAGAATTCCTTACTCCAACTCCCAATCTTGACCTCCAAAATTGCACAGTTTTGTCTCTCAGTCTGCCTTGAACTACGAACTTTACATATTCAACCCTCAAGCCTTTTCCTTACCTAATGGAACTATGAAATCCAGAATCCTAGCCTCCCTTGGCCTCCAAAACTATTTGTATTATTCCTCCAGTGTCCTTTCCCTCACCGAGACTCCACTGCCTCTAGAAACTACATAGTTATTTCCTTCAAGCCTCCCTGAGCTACACATTATACAGTCTTAGAGCCCAAGCTCTCCCCCTGTCTATTGGAATTGCACAATCCATAGGGACTAGGCCATCTACTATTCTATGACTTTTCCTAGGCTTAGTTCATGGATAAGAATGCATCATCTTAGACTAGGGGGTTTTCGGATTGATGTCATCCCGTCATGAGTGAATTTCAGGAACAAGTATATTATCAAGTCATGGTGAGATGATGAAGAATGAGAAGAAGGAGGGAAGCATGCCTAAAGACTCTCTTGCAGCTGAACTCACAAGTGGATCAATCAAGAAGAATCAAAGGGACACAAGTTTTCAACTATTATCCAAGAATAAAGATCATTGAAGGCCCTGCATCACTAAGCCAGGCAGAGGAGAAGAGAAAGCGTATCCAAGAAGACATCTAACACTCAGCAACAATAGTGATTTGACATTGCCACATCACCAAGTAGTCAAGGTCAACATTGGCATGTCATTTCATGTCATGAGTGATCATATGCCACATCATTATTGTGGACCATGTATATTGTATTCAAATGTATTGTAAAGTGGAAGTCCAAAGCACACACATGAATATGAAGAGTCATGTAAGTTGAAAATTCATAGGAAGTTGAAAAGACATGATGGTAGTAAAAGAGTCGAAATGGGGAAGCATCACCCCTTGGTTATATATACCCCCTCATTGTATGAGCAAGGGAATTTTCACCTTGGCTCCTCCTATAAGGCATTAGAGAGATTAGCTAGTTCTTTGAGGAGCAAGGAGTGGCTTCAATGTCCCACTATTGGGGCTAGTAACGTACATTGTAAACATGTGTCTTGGAACTTTTTCTTAATAACAGAAGCCTTTAAGGCCAGCACGTTCTTCATGCATAGGCTATGCGCGTTTGTAAGGCTATTTTATGGACATTTGTATTTCATGGTTGCTTTCACATGTACTAATATAGTCGAACTATTTTGGTTATTTTAGTTATTATCTTATTGAGAATGTGTTGCAATGGTTTTTATTGATGTCCCATCCTTATCAACTATTCTGTAGGATACTAGAAAAATATTTTCTTATTTTTTGGTTGTAACAACCATCACATCTGTTGTGGACTATTCTGCTAGATGTTAGACAGATCCTTCTAGTTCATGTGTGTCTCTTCCTAGGTGGTACTATTACCTATCATTTAGAAGATCACTTTTTCTCCCCCCTTTGCAGTAGAAGAACCTTGACACATTTGCAATTGGACACTCACCAAGGACACCTCCCTTGCTTTTCAAAGACATGATCATTGCATCACTCTCTTATGTTGATAGCTAGAGCCAAGGAAAACCTTTAAGGATTTGGAAATCAAGCCTTTATACCGGATGGGCCTCCTACACCAAATGGTGTAAGGTCTGATTGGGACTTCATACTAGGGAGATCCCCTGAATGTTGGCAGGTCCAACACCATCATTATTTCTAGCACTAGAATGAGGGAAACTAGTATTTTATGGCTGATAGACCCACTAACCCCATCATCCCATTTTCTGGTCAAGGCAGCAATGTTCATTCTACCTCCCCTACTCATTCTTATGAAGTTGATGACTCTTCTCAACCTAGGCTTGAACATGAAATTCCGTACACTTAGATTCGGGATATCCACCCCATCACCCATCAATTTGTGAAAGTTGTTAGATTGATTAAAGGAGTAATCAATCTTCCATTTTCTCCAACGACGAACAAGACCACCTCCACATGGATAGTAGTTTCGTCTGTTGAATATGTTGTTCTTACCACTCTTGAAGAATTAATAGACTCTTTGGAAAAGGAAGAAGAGCCTCCACTCTTTTATGGTGGTAATGGAGCAACATTCTTCTCTCAAGTGCAACTTTCACCGAGATATACAGAGAAGAAGAAGATGAGGAAGAAGGGCCATAAGACTCTAATAAGGAGGAGGACGACAGTGAAGAAGAAGATATGGCAAACTAAAATCTAGATTGGATGACTCAGGGCCCACATGTACTTCCAGGTGTCCTGCACAAGATGCTAAGGCATTCGAAGAAGCTTATAACGAAGTATGACCTTAATAAGATAGCAAAGGCTAAAGACCATCTGGATGACTTTTACTACATCTGCAAAAACTTGAGGTACATTATGATGATGTTGCATGTAGACTTTTCTCATGTACCTTGGATGGTATAGCAGTTGTATGGTATCACAACCTTCCTCCAAACTCCATCCAGAATTGGAGGGGGTTCAAGAAGATCTTCCTTGAAAAATTTGGTAATGAAAATACCCTCACCATGTTATTGAAAGAGATTTGTAATATTAAGACGGGGAAAAATGAAAAAGTGAAAGATTTCAACCAAAGGTTCAATCGCATCTTGAAAAATTTCCAGAAAACACAAAACCTCATGACTCCATCACCATAGATTACTACTTTTTCCTAGCCATCAAGCATTGCATAGTTTGTCAAGTGAACTGTGAAATAGACATTGATGGAAAATTACGAATAGGCCATCACTTTCGAGAAGGACTTGCCCACTATTGGAGCCTTCTCAGATGATGAACTAGAAAAATACTCCAAGGAAACAGGTAAGAGGTCCCAGGCCTCTATGAGTAGGGATAAAGAGAAAGAACCAATTGATCTTGAAAGCTTGACTCATCTCGTCAAGTCTCTATCCACTGAAATGGTAGAACCCAAGTAGAGGACAAGCGATACCACTATGAGCAACAAGCCTCCCAGGTTTAACCCATTTAGAAGGATTTTAGCTTCTAGCAGGGACAATACCCAACCGATTAATTCTACGTAGAGTTCCAATGTTATCATAAACATTGAGAAGATGGGTACGAAGCAATATTTCACATTTCATCAAGAACATCATTCAAAAAGGATGTGCCCACATGGAATCAATCCATAAGCATGATGGCTATGCATCTTTTTGATTTGGTCATGGTTGAAGAGTATACTAAGCCTATTAGAGAAAAGGAAGAAACTAGTATAGTTTATGAATCTCCAAGTGTTGGGCATGTAATGAACATGTTTAACAATATTATCACAGTGCAAAAAAGCATTGCCGATAAGTAGCCTCTGAGTGATAATCCAACTAAGAAGAAAAGCAATTGGTACAACCTAAGAATCCAAGGGTTGGCCACCACAATTAAGTTGCCGCAACATAAATTCAAAGAAAATATTTAAAAAAAATCAACCCACCACTAACTCAACGCAACACTCTAAGAGCAAGTCCTAGAATCTAGTCTCAGCGAAAAGTGGTTCCGACAGCAATAAGGATCGAACCATCACCCTAGAAATCACAAACCAAGTTCCATCCCCGGAAACCTTGGCCAGTCTTCCCGCTGTGGATTATAACATTTTCATTGATATCAATAAGGTTTGTGCAAACATCTCAATGCTTGAACTAACAGAGATCACAAGTGAGCGGGACATCCTTCTACAGTGACTCAGGGAAACCTCTATAGGTAATGCTACCTCTTTAGATAAGTGATCTAGTAAGTCTCCTAGTACTCTCGAATCTATACTTCATGTACTTACGATGGATGCAAACACACTCCGGCCGACGTTCTTGTTAACTTTTGAAATATTCAATTTAAATGTACGTAATTGCTTGGTTGATTCCGGTGCATCGGTGAACTTAATTCCATTATCTGTTGCCAAGAAGATCAATGCTAAATGGGAAAATATAGATGCACGGATTATTCAACTGGAAAGGATGCATGTCAAGGAAATTAGTGAACTCAGAGATGTTATCATCTGCTTATCATCTGACTGACAAGCCCACCAGTGTATCAACTTAGTGATTGTGGACATTTTGGAATTCTTTATAAACCATTCATCCTGGATAATATCATTGATTTATGCATTTTTTATGACAACTAACTAATATTTCATTTCATGGCGAATGCTAACATATTCAAAGACGCAATGATCGATGAGGATGAGCATGAAAAGGCACTACAGGATGCAGCCAATGTGAGTAAAGGAAACCTCATACCCAAGGGTGTGGTATCATTGGAAAAGCTGTATGAGAAGATCAAATTGGGAACCGATAAGGATCCAAAATATGTCAATCTCGGTACTTGTTTCACACCACAAGAGCGGAAAGCCTTCATCCACTTATTCAAGAAGTAATGTGATGTCTTCGCATGGACATACATTGAACTCAAGACATATGACATGTGAATCATCCAGCATGTGATACCGATTAAGGAAGGGACCAAGCCATTCCAACAAAAGCTGAGGAAAGTAAATCTAATGCTTGAGCCTCTCATACAAAAAGAGTTGAGAAAATTGTTGGATGCTCGGATCATATATAGAGTGCGACACTCGACGTGGGTGTCAAATTTGGTCCCTGTAAGGAAGAAGTCCAGGGAGATCCGCTTGTGTGTAGATTTCCGGAATCTCAACCGTGCCTCGGACAAAGACAACTACCATGTGTTGTCTATGGAGAAAATATTGCAAATAGTCTCAAGGTCCGAAATGTTTTCTTTATTAGAAGGATATTCTGGATATAACTAGGTTCTGGTTGCAGAGCCTGATAGACTCAAAACTATGTTTAGAATGAAGTTGGGCACCACTAGTACAAAATGGTTAATTAGTTACTAAAAAAACGACTAGAATTTGCAAATAAATGACTATTTTTTGGTCGGTGACCAATAGTAGCTAATTTACAGTATCTTATAACGTGACCAACTTTTATTCATTTTTAGCTTAGTCATTAATTGGTTGTCTCAATTTTATTATCTAGTAGTATATTTAGTCATTAATTTAGACATTAATTTAGTCATTGATTTGGTCATTAATTTAGTCATTAATTTGGTCATTGATTTTGTCATTGATTTGGTCATTAATTTAGTCATTGATTTGGTCATTAATTTAATCATTGATTTGGTCATTAATTGTCACAATTAATGACCAAATATACAACAAAATATATTACTAAAAGATCACCAAGAAAACCAATTAATGACCAAAGAAATATGACCAAAATGTTGGTCGTGTTATAAGATATTGTAAATTAGCTACTAATAGTCATATATATGCAAATTTTAGTCATCATTTGAAACCAATTAATGACCAAAGATATATGACTAAATTTTAGTCATGTTATAAGATATTGTAAATTAGCTACTAATAGTCGTATATATTCAAAATTTAGTTGTCATTTGTAATAAAAAAATTATCATTTGCATTAGTTATTTATATTTTTTGGTAGTATCATATTCATTATATAAATTACTACTTTAGTAGTTTATATTCATTTAATTTATTTTCATTAAAAATCGTTATAAGCAACTAATTTAGTTGTATATTCATTTTATGTGTTCATTATTAATAAACATAAACTACTGATTTAGTAGTTTTAAATTGATTTTATGTTTTCATTATTAATAAACATATATTAATTAGTATGATTTTGCATCTAAATTTAAAAAATGGCATACAATGTACATGTTCGTATAATATGAAAACGCAAAGTTACATATGTTAATTACAATACTAAGTAATATCAAGTGAAACTATAAATGATTCCAACCACATAGATTATATTATATAAAATGTCAAGTATTACGATATGAGTTTTCAACTTAATATTGGTTGGAGTACAATTTGCACACGAAATAGTGTTTCATCACTTCAAAACATTATCATTGTATTGCCAAGGCATTGTAGGTGAATTCACCAACTCTAAGGACTTGACCATTAGTTTTTATGTGTGTGTCTTATGCGGGATATTGGCTCTATGAGTACCAGTAGACTAGTTCTCTTCTCTTTCTATTTAATTTTCATTTTGTCGATCTAGTGTTATTGTTCTCTTTTTTCAATTCCTACTTCTTACCATCAACACTGAGTTCCTTTCCTAAAAAAAGAAATACAATGCAAAGTATAAGACATGAAATTCGATGAACACTGGAATATAAACTAAAGTAGACTATAAAATATTTAAACGATATATACCTCAACATCAGCAATATTGTTAATGTCATTTTCCCCATAAAAACAAGAAAATCGAACAATTTTTCTTTAGTTGGACAATAGTGGCCACTATGTGGCCAGATGACCTATATAAACAAAGCAAATAAAATGTCACCATAGAATAAATTGTGTACCTACTATGTTTTCAGTGTACAACATTTGTTCATGAAATGTTATCTTCAACTAAAGTAATAAATGTAAATAGACGCACACATTTCTATCCCAATATTTTGAATTCCCATGCTTATGGTACATTGCAATTTTGATTTTATCCAACATAATCAAACACATCGGAGCTAGCAATTTATATTAAGAATGTCTCATGCTCCACTTTTGTAGTTGTATTGTTTCCTCTATAGTTATCTTTAAGAAGCAGTGACACTTCAATAATAAAACTTATCAGTAGAAATCTAATGGGGGGAGCAAAGGATTGTCGATACAAGATTACAACAAGAAACTAAAAAAATAAGACAAGACTTTGTAAATTGCGATACTAACCAGGAATATAGCTTCAACATAGTAATATTCAATTGTCAGCGTACTATTCCGGGGGAAAAGGAATCCAATTCCCAGAAGCCAACAAATTATGTATGCCCCTTGTTTTCCCTGTAATTAATTGAGAAACATTAGCACATGCAATTTCCATTTAGAATATCTGAAATGATTCTATAAATATTCAAAGAAAACTTAATGTTACTCATTCATTTTTCTCTAATGCAGAAAAAACTAAATATGCTAACGTGTTTTTGAGCTGGAGAATTATGTAATTCATTGTGTCCAAAATCATTGCTTATTGTCATGAAAGTTTTTTTTTAATGATCAGGCAATGGGCCTATATTTGATCAGAATACATATTTTTTAGAATATATTCCATTTTTCTAATTCAAAGCTAAATTTCCTTCCAGTTTATGACGTTCAAACAAACTAAAATATTTTTCCTTTAACAAGTCATTGTTGTAATATATTACTAAATGAGCAGCTACGTAATGAAGTTATTAGTGGTGGAATACTAATAAATCAAAAATACATGAAAGAAATAACACTAGTATGTCTTAGGAATTCCAAGTATTTATCCTCTTGGTTGGAAATATTACTTCATGAAAACAACATATTTGACAGAGAACTTTTCTGAAACTAACCAACACCAGTGTATCCAACAACAATGACATTTCTATTGGAATGCCCTCAAAATGTGTAGAAGTATCAAACATGAGTACTAAACTTCCCTATACACACTCCTCTTTCTTCATGTGTCTTCATAGGAAGCCCTCAAGTTCAATACTCTTGCAAGTATTGCTACAAAGTCCTAGCTCTAAAGGCACTCTTATTTCTAATAGATGAATGTATTGTATCTTGGTTCTAAATGATAGAGACAGTAATGGAAGCATCCACTAATCCTAAGCTCAATTATATGTCTCTATGAAATAGCATTAAGGAAAATATTCCTATAAAGCTTTAGGTCCAACTCAAGATGGACAAAGAAACAAGGTTTGACTTAAAATCGGGCAAGACTTAAGAGCTAATTCAGGAAATTTGGTCAAAAGAAAATAACTTGGACAAAGTTTTTATTTTTTAACTATCAATTTTTACCCGATTCTTGCCCAACGCCAAGTTAGATCATGAGATAGTTCTGCTCGATTCTGATTTATACCTTGAATTTCGTTCAAGTTAAGCTTCGACTCCATTTGATCTGCTCATATTTAGATCCTAGCTGAGTCAGACTAGCCAAGTAAGCTCAATTGAATCTGGTAACTATGGCTACAAGTACCTTTACCCATTAAGGTAACAATGGCCCAAACCTAATATGAAAAATAAATACAATGTCATGAATCATTTCTTATGAATTAGGATTGATACATTTCAAATGATGGAAATGTTATGTTGTCATGTATGGATAGGGTTGACAAGAATATGGTGAAATTTTCAAAGGTTGCAGGTTGTCACAAATAATGGTATGGTAATTCAAGCCCAATTGGCTTCCTATGATCAATTTTGATTATACTTATAGGACCATTTATTGCAAATGTGTTGGAAAATGTATCAAAATATTTGTGTTAGGTCCTTTTTTAGTTAAGATATTGTTAAAATTGGCAACTAGGGTCAAACTCCATGTGGGTCTTCTTATTTATGGCAACTGATATTTTTCTTGGATTCCTCTTGTCGAGAGGTGTAGGATTGATCTAAATATCATGCGATTTTGACATGTATTCATGGACATATGAATTTATTTATGTTATTTGACAATTTGTCAAGGTTGGCCATCAACCAAATTACCCCAACTTGTCCTCAACATTTTATTATAAATAGAAGAGGTCTTCAAGTCATTTTTTACACACACTTCTCCTAAGATCTCTCTCCACTCGTTTGGGTTTGGTGGCTAGAGAGATCAAGAGGGAGAAGCCCTAGACGTAGTGAAGAAAGGGTCTTCTAAGAGAGCCCTAGACGCAAAACTAAAGAGCCCTAGCCGTAGTCTTATGGGGAGATCTTTTTGTAGGTAAGAGGAGATCTATACACTATCAAGAGGGAGTTATATTCGCAGCTCAAGGAGGAAGTCTAGTCATTTCTCTAAAAGGAGATCTGACCATGCCCTCAATGCAGTCAAAAAGTATGTATAGCCACTATCTTGGAGGTGCCCTAATGTCCTAAACACAGGCCTTATTCTACAGCAAAAAGAGGCCTAATAAATAGCCCTAATCTGTTGTCAAGAGAGACCCATACGTAGTCTTGTGAAGCTCCTACTTGCTATCATCGAAAGACCTTATACGCAGCTCTCTTAGCCGCATTTGGAGAGGCCCTTGTTATCGGGAAAACTAGTGTCTATACAAAGCTGCTAGTCCCACGAAGGCTGGTAGCTACCTTAGAAACAAACACACTAAAAACTACTTTCGTTATCCTTTATGAGAAATAGAAAAGGGAAGAATAAGGAGACCAACCTCTGTCTTGCGCTTGGTTCCTTACTTGATTCCTCTCTCTTCTCGTAGGTCTTTGCCACTCGCTTCCTTGTCTACCCAGCTTCAAGGAGTACCTGTAGAATCAAAGCAGCATAACACTATTCAAGAACATAGATCTATTATCATAAACAATATAGGATCAGATGTACATTGATCACACAAACGCATAAATCATCAATCATACAAGAATGTGGAGGAAAACTTGAATAGCTTTATTGATAATCAAGAAAGAGCAAAGAGGATTACAACCAATTGTTCCTACCCAGCATCATCCTCTCAGCAAGAAAGCCCTTCTTCACCTCATGAAAATCTTAGATCACCCAACACCATGATATTGCACCAAGAAACCAACAACACTTCCTTACAAGATACAAAATTCCAGCCCCTGGATCTCTGGGATGAGGGATCCATATATAGATGTCTGCAAGGGAGGTGAGTCAGCTTTTGAGATTTGTTTAGTGTCTTCTCTCTGATAGTTCTTGATTCCACTTGGAGGTTGATGATCTCTTACTCATCCCTGGTCGAATTCAGAGAGGCAAGTGTCACAGGAGAGGTTTCTGGAAGATTCCATGCTCCTCCACCTTGCGAATTGACCCTGCCATTTGTCTCTTCTCGCCCATCGCACCCCATAGAAGGGTTTTTTTGACATGCATCACACCTACTGTGTGTATTCAGGTGGGATGCAATGCACTTTGCCTATGAAGCAGGTGAAATGGTCCAGTTTTGACCAGTTTTGAGTAGTTTTTCATGGAGAACTTCTGGGAGATGCTGTAATCAGTTGACCTTGTTATTTTAGGGGTTGGAACAACACCTTTAGGGACTTAGGAGCCCTTGGTTTATGGAAATTTATGCTTGGGGTTGCAGTGCCCAAAAATGTCTATAACAGTTGCCCCCTAAAGCATGAGGTCATTAATCTTTTGATGTCGGGTGAAATGCTTTATCATGAGGATCCGAAGTTTTTTCGAGCTGGAAGGTGACCTGTAATAAGATACAATACAATACATTATCTTCATATTATTTTCATGATCTATCTGAGGCGGGCATTCCCATGCTCAGCTTTATGAATTCATTTTCATGTACATAGGATAGACAATCGTCTGAGTGTAGATTGATGATTCTGGTAGAGCCATCATCCCTTAGATTGGATGATTATCTGTGCAGCAATGATGTACATTTGATGTCTTTATTTTCCTGAATATATATCGCAGCCCAGATGGATGAAACTAGATCCGGGGTCTTTAATCTTGTTCGATCTTCACTCAAAGTACAAGTCGATCCATGTGAGAGATGTTCTGGAGTCGAACATGGAAAGACATCGCCTGATTACTAGCCAATGATGTAAGTTGTTAACAGGCGCGAGAGGAATCACCGATAATGATAATGATCCTCAAGGTACTGCAGTACAATTCACGTAGTGTGAATAAGGGACTTGGTGTCGAACACCACGCAAAATCTTTCGGTTGAAGGCCATTGATGTAAACTTGTCGCCAGAAGTGAGAAACTTGCCATTGAGGCATGCAAGCTTCAAAGTACTGAAAGGGTTGTTCCTAGATCGACTTCTTGGATAATGAGCTGATGTCGACAAGAGGCGATCTGTCATAGGAGGGCCTTAGTGAATCCCACATCAATGACACGGAACGGAGCAAATGATTTTAATGGAGGTGAAAACGATCTGGTGATATACGGTTCAGGGTGGCGGTCATGAAAGAATGGAGCAAAAATGTATTATAGTGGGTGAGACACAGGTGAATTCTCTGAGCGACTTCTCTTGAACATATCGGTGACACTGACATGATGGATTGGTAACATTAACCCAAAATGTGGATGGTGTGATGGAACCATGGTGATGTGACCAGTGAATGGAACAACCCAACCCGACTCAGATGCGGAGTGAAAGTGTCATGTTCAAGAGCGACTTGCTACCAACAAAGTTTCTTCAAGTTTTCTTCCCAATTTTTCCCCAGTCATTGCTGACCAGTACCTCTTTATTTTTGTCAAGCTTGAGGAGGATAACATATTCTTGTTCTATAATTTGCCCTTCGGGCAAACCCATCGCTATGTTTTAATGAGCCTAGCGATAGTGAAACTCATTCTTGTCTGTTATGGACAAGTTTGTCGCTATTAGGTTTTAACGAGTTTAACGACAAAGATAACTCGGTCCTTTTCAATTTTAGAGAGTCTAAAAAGGGACGTAAAGGAAACTCCAAAAATCCTTTTTTCTCATCTAATCCCTTAAGTCCGAAAAAGTATAAAATAATACAAAAGGGATGAATTTTCGGTAATTTTAACGAGCCGAACAAAACAAGCGCTCGATATTTTTGTGTAATAATCCCTCAGGTCCAAAGAGATTAAAATCTAAAGGAGGGATAGCACTGTCGGTCACTTTAACGAGCTGGAGAGGCCAATGGCTCGGTGATATTGTCATATTTTACGAGTTAGTTGAAAAGAGTTTAAAGGAGACTCGTTTTTGAGGAACGAGTGATAGATTCGGGTAGCAGCTGATTCCAGGTAAGGTTTGGAATTTTCCAATCACGGCAGTGTCACAAGGATGGCTAACAAGATCACTCTTCGCAGTTGTTCCTCAAAAGGGGTAAACAATCAAGTGGAGGTGAATGATTGGCCAATACAAAGTGGAGGTGATGATGGGAACACGACCAAGGCTTCAAAGGCTGAAGTAATATATTCACGATGGTTATTTACCAGAAATTGGTTCATTTTTTTATTTTAAAATGAGCTTAAACTCTGGAGGAACATTTGCTCATTGCTTATGTTTATTTTTTAACGAGCTTGAAGTCCGCGTTAAAACTACTCGATATAACAGTCATTTCTTGACTTTACCATTAATGACTTTGTTCCTTCAAAGGTTGTGCTGCATGCTTAATTGCTTGATCAAACTAGTTAGAAATGAACAATACATGTTTGGAAAATGAGTTAAGACACTAATATTTTACTTGAATTACGTAAAAAGTAATTTAAAAGTGCTTTTACCCTTCATTTTACCATTTCATTTGAACTTTGGTCTGTTGGAGCCTTGGAGGTGCTTTCCCCCTTGATTTTCACCAGCTGATTCCGGAAGATTCTGTGGACGATTTTTGGCACCGTCTAGACCAGGTAGGAGCTAAACTTGAGCTCTTTCATTTCATCCTTTCCATTTTTCATTCTGAGCCTGATTTCTGGTTTTTCTCAGCCTCCGAGGTTTGAAAAACTCGCTCTGGCTCCATCGCACCCTTTCTATATCGAAAGGTGCATTGCATGTTGGCCTACTCACTGGACAGTTGGCATGCAACGCACCCAGAACACTGCTGGGGGTGCGATGGGCGCAAGGAGGGAAATTTGCGCACAATTTTCAATGGAGATTTTTGCCTGTTTCTCACCAAATCAGGATCTAACTCTTCTCTTGTTTGTTTTCAGAGATTTATTGGAGCAAAATGCCTATTACATGGCGAGAACGTGAGCATGAAGAAGAGGACATGCTTGCTTTAAATGATCCGGTTACAGTAAATGCACTACGGAACTATGGCCCGCTCAAGTTTTTCCGCATTTCTAGCATGAGGCAACAAATCAACTTGTTGTAGTATTTGCTCGATGCCTAGGACCCTACCAGCCAGGTGTTCCAGATTAGGGGAAAATCCATCCCTTTGACTATCGTGGACATCTATTTTTTGACAGGCTTATCGAGGCGGGGTGCCCCTATCTCCTTATCAGGTTCAGCCCGTGGGGGTGAATCTGTGAGAGATTACATTCACAGGTATTGCAAAGAGGGATCTCAGCTGAGTAAAGACAGCAAGATCATCATCCGAGATGTCACTGATAGGTCCCTAAGGACCATTCTGTTTACCTTTGGTAGGATGGCTGGTGGTGTGGCTCTTCACGTGGCCAACCGGTCTTATATGCAGTATGCCTTAGAATGTCTCGAACCGAAGGTGTTCAACTAGTGTGATGCAGTACTCTTTGTGATGAAAGAACAGTTGACCAAGGTAAAAAATGGAAGATTGAAGAACTTTGGATATGGTTCTATTTTGACCGCCTTTGCCTTGGAAAAGATCCTGCTGATGTAGCCGCAGTATATTTCACTTGGTTTACCTCCACCAACTGAATCACGGATGCAGAGATGGGTTGATCATATGTCCAGACATGCTGGTCAGTCTCATATTTCCTTTTCTGATACCTTCTTCGGGTGGTCTGATCATTAGGAGATGGTTTTTTCTGAGTATCCATATGCTGGTATGGACTTCCGGGGTGACCCGGATTTGGTACTTCCAGCTGGTGAGCAGTGGGGTGCCATTGGTAAATTCTTTGACCATATTTCTGTTTATCATTTCTCTTTATAATTTTCTTGTGCTTTATTCTGTCAAGACTAATCAGAACTCATGTGCTCATGTAGATGTTGGTCCCGTTCGGCCAGTAGTACGCCTGAGAGTGCCAGCTGCCGCTCCTACAGGAGAGGCTGTGGGAAGGGCTATCCTTCGCGACCTTGATGTGGCCGAGACTCTTTCAGCATTACAGTATTAGGTCGAGGGCCTCACTCTCGGTATTCCAGATGTGAGGACTGATGAGCTGCCTCTGAGGTTGCAGTGACATACTACTGGCGTGCCTTTTACGCATGATTGCACAAGCGATGACTTGTTATCACCAGCATCGTTAGACTAGGGTGCCCCCTAGCGTTTTGAGTTTTGGGTCATTTGACCAATTTTGTCTTGGTTATAGAACATTATGTGTAAACCATAAACAGTTATATATATATTTTTGATTTTCGAAGTTTTATTTTGGTTAAGTTACATGATCCGAATGCAAATATTGATGAAATGCTTCTTTTTATAAATGTTGCAAATGTCTATCTAACACATAATTTGCCAATGAGTCAGTTAATGTGTTTAAGCTCCTGGAAATATGCTGATATTGAATAAAATCAAATTGCCTTTCCAAAATCTTGACCCTTAGGAACATGCGTTAGATAGCTGGATTTCAGACGGAGTAGATATCGGTGAGTTGTAGTATGACGAGCTGTGAGTCTAGCCTGATGACAAGTCGGCGTATGCCATGTGAGATGGCATCAGAGAGAAGTTCTATCAACGCGCTATATTCAGTGATGTTATTTGTTGATCGACCAATACATACCCCTCTGAAACTTACTAACTTGCCGCTTGGATAAAAAATGGCCCAGGCCGCAGAAGGTAGGTTCCGCGAACTACGACTTGCTCCGCCGGCATATCCAACAAAAGATTCCAATAGGTTCGACATCTGCGACAAATGTAAAAAGTGGATTTACTTGACCAAAACGATTACCCTTAGCGAAAACAAAAATGTAACAAAAGCATATAGGTTACCACACTGAATCATGCATAGTAACGCTTAAGGTACAACCCGTTACGGGGTTGCACCAGTGGAATTCCGTCATAATCCATTAACTCGTAGGCTCCTTTTGCTAATACACGTTTAACAATATAGGGGCCCATCCATAAATATTTGAATTTACGTACTCCCAATTTATCGGATTCTTGGTCGTAAAGTAAGACCAGGTCACCTTCTGAGAAGACATGGGGTTTGACATTCTTGTCGAACTACGCCTTGACTCGTTTCTTATGGGCTTCATTAGCCAAAGCAGCATCACGACGGGTTTCATCCAATTGGATTAGTTCTAAGAAACGAGCCTCCTCTTCTGAAGTTCCAGGGAGAAGGTCGATTGCGAGTTTGAGGGACGAAATTTCACACTGAACTGGTAAGATTGCTTCTAGGCCATACACCAGTTGGAAGGGTGTAAATCCGGTTGCATTCCTTACCGATGTTTGGTATGCCCACAAGGCCGAGTATACGATTATGTGCCAACTCCTTTTGTGGACTCCAATCATCCTTTGCAGCATGAGCTTCAGGACTTTGTTGATTGCTTCAACTTGTCCGTTGGCCTGCAGGTAGTATGGAGTAGATCTTTCGTGAGACAACCCTAATTTGGCAGCTAATTCGGCCATCATGTGATTGCGAAAATGCGATCCATGATCTGTGACTATAGCCTGTGGAATGCCGAATCTGGCGACTACATGATTGAAAAAGAAAAGGGCAGCTATTTCACCAGTGTTATCTAATTTAGGCATCGCCTCGGCCCATTTGGTAAAATATTCCACTGCGACTATGATATACCCATGCCCCCCGGTCGAGGTGGGGTTACATGTCATGAAATCAATGCCCATTTGGCGAATGGCCCAACAGTAACTATTGGCTGTAGAGGTGCGGGTGGTTTTCTGGTTTTGCTATCGAAAATTTAACAGGCATGGCAACTTCTGACTGCGGTTATGCAATCTTTGAACATTGTTGGCCAGAAGTATCCTTCTCGTAAAAAATTTTGCGCCATAGCGTAACCAGATTGATGCCCCCCGCACGCGCTTGAATGGCAATCATTCAGGACT
Organism: Pinus tabuliformis; assembly: GCA_031772625.1. Lineage (NCBI taxonomy): Eukaryota > Viridiplantae > Streptophyta > Pinopsida > Pinales > Pinaceae > Pinus > Pinus tabuliformis. Next base: position 579,391,695 of record CM062819.1, read on the forward strand.
TTTTTGGCTTCCTCATGGGTGAGGAACCTCCTCAGAACTGTATCGACGCCACGACGGTAAAGTGTATCACCGACGATCATGTAGTATTTTGATTGGTATCAAATACATTTTTGTTCGGAACGGGAGGTATTAGGCCTATATTTTTGGGTTTGGAGATAGATGATTATATCTCCATACCACGGATTGCTTGAAGATATCAGAAACAAAGATTCATCCATGATTGTTTCATCTGATGTTTCATCGTTGGACGACGATGGGAGATCGCATAGTAATTCCGCGAAAACCAGGGCTTTATTTGATTTGGATTTTACAAATTCCAGATCAAACTCTTGTAGAATTGCTATCCATTTTGAATATTTTCCCCCCAGCAACTGTCGCGACAATATATAAGTCATGGGGTTGCAATCTGACAGAATGGTAGTTTTTCGAAAGAGGACATAGTGTCGAAATCTCTGTATCGCTTGAACAGCTGCGAGCGCCAGCTTTTCAACATAGGAATATTTGCTTTCTATATCATTTAAGTTCCTACTTAAATAATATATAGGATGTTCAATTCCGTTGTCTTCTTGAACTAAAACCATTGCGATGGTTGTATCCGCTGTAGCCAGATATAGGTTAAAGTCTTTTTGATAATCAGGAGCGTACATTAATGATGCTTTTATTAGGGATTCTTTAACGGATCAAAGGAGGCTTGCGCGACCTGATCCCAGAGGAAGGGCACTTCCTTTTTCAATAGACGTGTATAACCCTTAGCAAGTTCGACGTAATTTGGAATGAACCTCCTCAGAAAGTTTGCTTTCCCTTGGAGTTTCTGAATCTGAAGCAAATTTGAAGGTGGAGGAAAATTTATGATTGCCTGAACCTTACATGGGTCGAGGTGAATCCCGTCTTTTGAGACTACAAAGCCAAGTAAATGACCAGAACTGACACAGAACACACATTTGTGTGGATTTAGTCGTATCTTGTAGCGTCGGCAACGTAGAAATATCGCTCTTAAATGCTGCGAATGATTGGTCCGCTTTCGTGAATGCGTCGGAAGGTCGTCAAGATATGGTTGAACGATGTTTTTGATGTCATGGAAGGCATAATTCATTGCCCTCTGAAATGTTTCCCCTGCATTCTTTAAACCAAAGGGTAATTTGTGATATGCGAATGTGCCCCACGGACAAATAAATGCAGTCTTTGACTGGTCCTGTGGGCAGATATTTATTTGATTATACCCGGAGAATCCATCCATGAATGAAAAGGTTTCGCATCCAGCGCATTCATCAATTATCTGGTCAATAAAGGGTGTAGGGTAGTTGTCTTTTGGACAATCTTGATTTACATCCCTATAATCGACGCACACTCTAATCGTTCCATGTTTTTTCATAACAGGAACAATGTCTGATACCCAATCAGTTAGAGGAACTGGGTAAATGAAACTAGCATGGAGAAGCTTTTCAACTTCTGCCTTGATGGCAGCAGATTTCTTGGGGTGCACCTGCCGTAGCCATTGTCGTACTGGTTTGACATCTGGATACATCTTGATTTCGTGTTAAACTATACTTGAGTCAATGCCTAGCATTTCATCATATGACCAAGCAAAGACATCTCTGAATTCGCGAAAAAGAGCGTTATATATTTCCAGTTCTGAAGGAGAACAACATTTGCCAACATAAATATTCTCTACAACATCTTTTTTGGTCGAGATATTTATGGCGATAGTCTCTTCAATGTTGGACAAGTTTCGCTCGGACTCCACCGTGTTGACAGTATTTGATAGGAAATCAAAAACTGAAGGATGATGAAGGTCATCAGGAGTATCTTCTTTACAATCCGGAAGATGGGAATGATGGTGGTAATCGTCCCATGGCACCCCTTCAATTACCATTGATTGAACAATTCCTTCGTCGGTGTAATGCACTTGCGACCAAGGATCTAAAGGGGTGCCATATTCCTTAGACCTATCTATCCAAATGCTTGATGAGCGTTGATTCGGGTCTGCCTCCCATGCCAAAAACATTGATTGCTACAATATTTCTATTGGGCTTGGAGGCAATACCTGCGTATGATCCATGTTTATATCGTTTTCTGAGATATTTTGAATCGAAGATATCATATTGCAGGTTCCTACCGACACTACTTCTGCCAGATTGATTGGAGGCAGAAGGGCAAAAGCCCCCATTAATATAGGGTCTTTTAGTAGGCCCACTCCAATATTTTGAAGCGTATGGGGGCTTCCATGGATCATTGGAATGCTTCCCGTAACTTGGGAACTATTCGGGAGAAATGTTTGTTGGTCGACGATCGTAATTCCTCCTTGAAAAGGAAATGCAATCTTCCTAAAGTAGGTCGACACAACTGCAGCCATAGCATATATCCATGGTCTTCCCAGTAGGATGTTGTAATCGAGGTTTCCTTCGATTACTTTGACATCTATTTCTACTGTTTTCCTTCCTAGTTCAACTTGCAAGTTACTTAGAATACCGTATGGGGTATACATTCGTCCGTCAAATGCTTTTAATGTTGTCGAAGATCGCGACAAGGTTGGAGATCCTAAAGTTTTCCAGCAACTCGTCGACATAATACATGTAGATGCCCCCTCAGCAATAATTGTTCAATGAACAATTTTGTTGAGGGATTTCACTTGAATTAGGAAAGCTAGTTGAGCTGGTAACTGAGGATCGTATCCTTTATGATTAAAGGACACAAGATTAGAATCCTTTGGGTCTATCCCACTGATAGCTAATAATAAAGCCTGCTTTTGGGATGGGAAATTTTGCAATACCTCAAGTGTCGACATAGCGGATGGCGATTGGGCCATATCTTCCACTATATTATAATGTTGTGCTGCTCTGGCACGAGGATTAAATGTCGACTTGTGTACTACTCCCTTTGGCAGTTTTATTGTTAGCTCATGAATGATGGGCGGTGCAACTTCTGTTGAAGTTGTTGTTGAACTACTAGGTTGATCTTTATCCTTGTTGTTCGACAGCCGTGGATTCCCATAATCTTTGTTCCTTGTCGATATCAAAGCATCATTTTGCTATTTCGAAACTGACAACATCAGTACTTAGGACAGGGAAGCATTTTCACGAGCAACCAGATTTGTTCCTGGATTTGGAAACGGATCAGTCAATACGGCCGAGGTTTTTGAATTCTTGATGAATCTTTTAAGCTCAGCCTTATGTGGACAATCTCTTGTCCAATGATCCTCATCACATATTATACATGGATTTTTCGGTTTCCTATCTCCAGGAGGGTTTGCAGAAGAATTTTCAGGTGATGATTCCTCCTGTTTCTTCTTCTTCCCTTTGTTTTTCTTCTTGCCTCCCTATTGCTTGGTTTCTTTGCCTTTATCTGTCGAGACGGAATTTATTTCCGAGGCAAGAAGTCCTTCTTTTGCATTTTGACTGGAAATCTTACGGGCCTTTTTAGATGTAGCCTTTGTCGTTTTCATGTCTGTCGTACCAATCACGCCATCGCCGGCATGAGAGTCATTGTTCAATTTTTTAGGAGGGGGGACGGAAAATTCCGGTCTGGGAGCATCAGGGATTTTATCGTAGAGCGTGCCAGACTGAATATAAATCAAGTCTAAATATTGCGCACGAGCAATAACTTGCTCTTTGGTGATGACTCCTCCTTTTGCCACATCTTCTGTAATGGAAGGTAATAAATACTTAATAAACCATTCAACTAAAAGCTGATCGGGAACATACATTTTTACCATTCTACGACGATGTCACCACTCATTAATATGATCGGATATGTGAGTGGCCGTTATTTGCTTGAAATTGGTAAGAATTTCTGTTCACGTTTCGTACCTTATCGGTAACTGAAAATGGGTTAAAAAGGTTGTGGCTAGTGTATTGAAGTTGTCAAACGAAGCTCTGGGTAACTCGATATACCATTTTGCTGTCGAACCAGTTAACGTCCTCTAAAAAAGGTGAAGCCTAATCGAATCATCGTTTAGGGTGTTTGATGAACACCACAGATGAAATGTCATCACATGATTCGACGGGTCTTCACCCGAATTTCCATTAAATTTAGGAATATTTGACGGAAGTTTATGCGGAATCGCTGGCCACCAAGGGGCATAAGCAATTGGATCGTTTGTTAACCTATTTAGATCTGGTAACTCCAAAGTTGCCACGAAGGGTAACTGTTGATTCAGGTTTGGCGAAGCATACCCAGGATATGACGGAATTGCCTGAGCAGTTGGTCTTTGCATACCAGCATAATGCATTTGATGCTGGTAACTTTGGTAAGGTTGATGGGCATAACCATTGTAGAACGGTTGATTTTGACCGTTTTGAATATACGGCTGCCCACTATTTGCAAAGATTTGTTGCTCAGATCCTTGGTATACTTGTTGGAATTGCGGTTGTTGGTATTGCACCAGCCATGGTTGTGAAGCCATGTGCTATTGTCCAATACTGACTGTTTGACCAAGATGAGGGGTAATTGTACCCGTTTGGGTCTGTGTCACTCCACTAGTTGGTGATTGTGGTTGAATCCTAGGGACAAGAGGCTGTTGCATTATCACCTGAGAAACCTGAGGTTGGCATACAATAGGCAATGCTTGTACTTGCAACACCATCACAATAGCTGGCGTAGTCGGTATATTTGACATAGGTAAGCATTGTTGGATCGAATATACAACTATTGGTTGTTGAGGTAGTATCGGCACCTAACTGCTGGATGTAATTCTAGCATAACCTGAATTTTGTTGTGAACTCCCGTATGGTTGTCCTCCCGGAGGAGAAAATGAAAGGGTTTACTGCCCCCCATACGGCGGTAATCCAATACTTAAAGGAATTGTTTGCCCTTGAGGACCGGACTGCCCAAATTGACACCCTAAAGGATCAATTTGTTGAGACTCAACATAAGAGTTCCTGGATACTATTCCGGATGAACAAACAGGAACGGACCATACTGTCGAAATAGCCCCTGAGTGGGCCCCGTCTAGCGATTGAGAGCTAGTTGGGACAGATGGTATGCCAACGAACATTGTAGGAGTGACAGCAGGGAGTTCTGTCGTCGCTATGTCGGATGACATAGTCCTAGATGTCGACGGTTGTTCAAACATTTCTAGTCTATCCAAAAGATTGCCTAGCGATTCTATAGGAGCTTCCAATGGCGGTAGACTAATTTCTGACAAAGAAGGATATAGAGTGATCCCGACTCCAAATCGCGATGGAGTACTCAGTGGAGGATCCTCCACAATCTCTTCTATAGCAATCAGACCAGGTGGAAGAGGAAGACCGTCAGGTCCGTAAAATATTTCTGGTGCCAAAGAAGGTATAGAATCTGTAGCGACAAATGTTTGGGGAATAACACCCTCTGAATCAGCTGTAGATGGAGCTAGCTCAGTAACACAAGTGTTTACCTTCACACTAGGATCATTTCTACTGTCCTTTGGTGCTGAACTTCTTCTGTAAAGGCAGGGATACCAGAAATGTTTGGAGTAACCGGAGTCACCGATGGTGTTGGAACACTTGTTCTAACTTTACTAGGGGATTTGGAACCAGTTAAACGAGTTCGCTTTGTCCGTAACAGTTTCGACTCTAGAGACAAAGATGGTTGACTCGTAAGCCTCCGCGAACGATGGGGTTTCAATTGAATTTCTTCCACGATTGCGGATTACTCGATCAACTAAAAATCAAGGGGAAGTATGTTTCCGAATTAGATGAATTTTAGACGCTTTGACACAACTTGTTTTTTCAATTTTTAAGAGTCGAGAAAAAACAAAAGATGACTCTAGTCGCCTTCGATTTTTAATGAGCCTGAAGTGACAAGTGCTTAGATGGACCTTTTCCATTAAGGAGTTTTAAAAGGAATGAAAGGGACTGCTCTGGAAATTTGGACAGAGGGATTACCAAACCAATCGCAAAACTGCAGAATACTTTTTACGGTACGACAGTCAATCTTCCCAAATGTTGTGTTCAGTGCATTGCGATCGATAGGGTGGCAGACACGGCTTCCTATGGATAAAGGATAAAGCCTATTGTGGTCTCCCAAAATATACTCGACGGTACGTGGGAGCACAAGTCCGTACTGGCACTTATCGTCTCAAAGTGGAGGAATCACCCAACCAACAGTGAAAACAACAGTTACCAGGCTTTATGACGCCCGAATACGTCTCTAGCCTAGACTTCTAGATGTTGTGCGTTAGGTTCCAAAGCATTTTTATATTCATTAAATTTATTTTATGGTTGATCTTGCTTAAGAAATTTTCCTTTCAGGTTCATCGTGTGATGTAGATGTACAATTCCTAAAATGCAATCTAAGATGATAAACAGTCCTCTAATCTTCTTTCTGCAATGAAAATCCTAGCTACTAAGGAAAGAGAGATGGCGTTCTTTCAACAAAGAGCACAGAGCACACACTATATGCACTGTCCTAAATCAAGCCAACAAACAGTCTAAATGCAAATGCACATGCATGTATTTGTTTTCAGCCTTCTTAATGTGTGAATGATAAAAAGAAAGCTAACCATAAATCTGAATTATTTTCTAAAGCGACAATTACTAACAAGTTTCTTTTCAAAACAAAATGAGGACAATGACGACACTTCATTATTTGGAATTGAAAACTTGCTTTCAACACTTCGGAAACTACTAACTCAAATCAAATACAAGAGTAACAGTGTAATCGACTATCAAGAACAATCAAATCCTCTTCTATGACTGAAAACGACACTTGCGACACTTTCAAATCAAGAAACGACAGTACGATTACACTACTTCTTTGTAAGTGAGAACTGAAAATGACTCAAAAATACATAAAAAAATTTACAATTCTTTGCACAATGGAGGTGGAATAACAACAAGGAAAGGGTTTCAAACAGAGGCGTACTGACTACAAGCAGCAAAACTCCTGAATAGAGCTGAAAAGAGTGAACATAGAAACCAAAATTCAAGAACAAGGCCTTGTCTAATCAGCGCACCTGTAACACAGTGAAACTGAAATGCAACACACCTACTACACTCGGGAAGTGCGATGGATTTGAAGTTCACATAACATATAGTGCGCTGGACCAGGGACGAGACTTTGATTGGGTTTCGGGTCACAGTTTGCAGTTCAGTTCAGGGATTTAGGCCGAGCAAGTGGTAATCAGTAAATCAATCACAGGGGTAGATCTAAGGAGGTTACTAGAGCCACCACAAGGGATTAGAGAGCTTGTAAATCAATCGTTTAATTCATAAACAAAACCCGGAGATAGACTGAAGCAGCGTTGATCTACTTTTCACTTGCATAGCAAATGCAGTTCAAAGGCTAGCTGGCTTGACTTCAGGCTCCGTATGTAAGTTTATAAAGTAAACAAATGTAGATGAACAAACAATCTACTCGCTCCCCAGTGGAGTCGCCATTTTGTTATCGGGAAAACTAGTGTCTATATAGAGCTGCTAGTCCCACTGAGGCTAGTAGCTACCTTAGAAACAAACACACTAAAAACTACTTTCGTTTTCCTTTATGAGAAATAGATAAGAGAAGAATAAGGAGACCAACCTCTGTCTTGCGCTTGGTTCCTTACTTGATTCCTCTCTCTTCTCGTAGGTCTTTGCCACTCGCTTCCTTGTCTACCCAGCTTCAAGGAGTACCTGTAGAATCAAAGCAGCATAACACTATCCAAGAACATAGATTTATTATCATAAACAATATAGGATTAGATGTACATTGACCACACAAATGCATAAATCATCAATCATACAAGAATGTGGAGGAAAACTTGAATAGCTTTATTGATAATCAAGAAAGAGAAAAGAGGATTACAACCAATTATTTTGACCCAGCATCATCCTCTCAACAAGAAAGCCCTTCTTCACCTCATGAAAAGCTTAGATCACCCAACACCATGATATTTCACCAAGAAACCAATAGCACTTCCTTACAAGATACAAAATTCCAGCCCCTGGATCTCTGGGATGAGGGATCCATATATAGATGTCTACAAGGGAGGTGAGTCAGCTTTTGAGATTTGATTAGTGTCTTCTCTCTGATAGTTCTTGATTCCACTTGGAGGTTGATGATCTCCTACTCATCCCTGGTCGAATTCAGAGAGGCAAGTGTCACAGGAGAGGTTTCTGGAAGATACCATGCTCCTCCAACTTGCGGATTGACCCTGCCATTTGTCTCTTCTCGCCCATCGCACCCCATAGAAGGGTTTTTTTTGACATGCATCGCACCTACTATGTGTATTCAGGTGGGATGCAATGCACTTTGCCTATGGAGCAGGTGAAATGGTCCAGTTTTGACCAGTTCTGAGTAGTTTTTCATGGAGAACTTATGGGAGATGCTGTAATCAGTTGACCTTGTTCTTTTAGGGGTTGGAACAACACCTTTAGGGACTTAGGAGCCCTTGGTTTATGGAAATTTATGCTTGGGGTTGCAGTGCCCAAAAATGTCTATAATAGCCCTAACCACCAACATATAAAGGCCTAAAGCCGTAGTTAGAGGAGCCCTTATCACAACATGTAAGGGACCCTTAGATGCAGCCAAAAAAGTGAACCTAGCCATAGCAAAAAGGAGTATCTCATCAGCGTGAAGGGTCACATTGTTGTAGGTGACAACATGGTATAATGCAAGGTTGTTTGGGCATGTTAGTGTTGTTCTTGAGCTCGATTTGAAGGGCAGAAGTATCCGCAAAAAGGAGGAGCTAGGGATTGCTTTTTAAGGGCTATTTGGATCACTATTTGAATGGATCAAAGCTACAGTCCACTGTTGGGCTAGGCCACAAGCCATAGCCAGTAGTTGGAGGCCTTTTAGTAGCTGTGTTCAGAAGGTAAGCAACCCTATAAGGTAGCGTATCATTGGAGGACTATATGAAGGCTATCCATAGTAAATAGATGAATTGTGGGGTGTGTTTAGGGTGCTGTAGCATTCGGAGCCTGTGCCCTAACCAGTGACCAGGTCTGCCATGAAATGCACCAGCCCTTGTAGCATATGAAAGGTGGCAGATTAGTAGCCTTGTCATGATTAGTGAAGCAATGAAGGAACTGTATCTCTTTAGTACTTGATATCATAATCTCAACCTCATTGTGCCATTGTCACGGAGAAGATCTTTGATATCCTATTTGGCAAGTCAAATCATTGTACTCTATCTCTTTCTCTCTATTGGACTATTGAAGTGTTCGGTGCGGGATCCCCCAAGGCAAGTTTTGGGGCTTAAAGACTAAGTTTTGACTAAGTCTGATGTAAAGACTCCATGATTTGGGGGCGCAGAGCGGAAGTTGTAATTGAGTCATAGGGTTGTCCGCCCTTACTTTTGTAATGTAATGTCGGCTTGAGAGTTCTACCCATGGTCCACAGATAATGGGATTGTATAAATAGAGTGAGGCTCTAAGTGTAAATAGAAATGGAACAATCTAAGAGAAGATGAAGCAGTGAGTCTAAGTTGAAGTGTAAAGTCAAGTCTTTGGGTTGTAGAGTAGGAAAAGGCTCTGTAACTGAGTGTGCAAAGGCCTAGTAGTCCGTAGCTGAGTGCACGGACCTGTGGAGCCGAGTGTGTAGGGTGAGTCGAGTCTGTAACCGTTGGAGAAAATAATAAAGAGAAGTTTCTTATCATTCTGTGTGTCTTTTTCCTATTTTATGCATTGAAGTATATTGGGTATGAATTGCGAGTTTATTGTTTATTTGTTGCGTGAACTTATATGAATGTGTTGAATAAGCGAATATAAGATAAGTATCTATTTACACGAAGTTAACTAACATTTATATGAAGATATGTAATATCCATAGTGTAACTTAGGGAAAGCACGTAGATCGCTGCCTTAAGCCGCGCGAAATCACCTAAGCCCCTAATTAGGGTTGCGTGAAGGCGATTATAATAGAGTGCAAAGGTCCCACGGGTTAGGGCAATGTGTGAAGTGACCTACATGAAGACATTCCTAGTTGGACTAAGTTGACCCCTCAGATATCTCAAGGTGCAGAAACTTGGTTCCAACATCCCCCCATATTTCTTCGGATGAGACCTTAGTCCACGCTCCGCGGGTTGTTCCCGAAAGGGCCAGTAGTATAGGGATTTGTTTGGCTAATTAACTCCAACCTGGGTCAGGCCCTATCAAACCAAAAAATGGTTCCTTTGTCCAGACTGGAATCTACATGGAGATGTCTGATGTCGTATCATTGGAATCCAACTAAGAAGGAAATTGAAGGTTGGTTGAATAGGATAATTCACGAGTTCGTAGCACAGGAGAACAAGAATCCACAATTGACAAAAGAAGGGTGGTTAGACTGCTACCTGTACACGGAGATCCATGAAATATTCTTAGCATCTTTCCCTACTGAGCTATACGAGTGGATTGCAAAGCTAGCAGATATCCAAGGAAGGTGGAAACTCGACAATCCTATTGTGTGGACCCTAGAGCTGGTGCATAGATTGAAAGCATCGAAGGATAAGATCACACGCGCTGTTGATCACTGGCTTGATTGGATCATAGGAGGATTCATTACTGAGTTTGCAGTAGATACCTCAGTCAGCTAAAGCGAGGTAGAGTGACACTTTCTCAAAGGACTGCGAGGTAAGTACGTAAAGTTTCTGAACACTTGGATTAAAATGATATTGTACGAAAAGCAAATTATGCAGTTACATTGATGTTCAGGGCTACACGAAGTGGGAAAATTTACAGAAACTAAGGAAGTGCGGGACTAAAGACTAGCCCCTTGATTTCACTTCCACAAGGGTATGAGGAAGAGATCGCGAGGGTCTCTCCGTGAAGTGCGATCCATTTGATAAGGCAAAGGATTCCGCGCATACCACCTCCACCCACACCACCGCTAGTTTCACCACCATCACCTCCATCTTTGCCTGTACCACCTCTGCCACCACCGTATTTTAACATGGCCAGCACGATAAAGTTGCCTATGTTCAAAGGATTGGGAAATGAAGATCTGGACCAGTTTTGGTTCATTGTAAAGGCCGTATGGGAAGTGCAAGGAGTTACAGATGATAATATTAAGAAAGCGATATTCGTTAGCACTCTGCAAGATCACGCGCTGACCTAGTACATTAAGCACTCAAGTGATAATCCAACTATAGGAATTGCGGCTATCCAAGCTGCGCTAACTAAAGAATTCAGCAGACCAAAATCAGAGGCGCAGTCGATCATTGGGTTCAAGGAGATCACGATGCTACCAAGTGAGACTCCGTTGGAGCTAGATTAGAGGTTGAAGTGTACGATTCGTGAAGCTAATATGACTTTGACGAATGGACAAGACCATGAATGGTTTGTAGCATCACTAACGTCACATTTGAGGAACGCGTTGTCACAGCAGAGGTTAACAACTCAGGCATAAGCTTTAGAAATCACGATGAGGCTGCATGACACCCCAATACAGGATCCTAACTTAGGATTTCAACAAATCCACGTGCAGATGAAAAACTTATGCCTTGAGATGCAGAGTTTGAAACAATATAGGACAACTCAACCAGACGTGCGCGAAGAAGTGTGGTGCGTGAAATGCAAGGGTCAGGGTCATGACAAAGACCACTACCCAGTGTTCACAAAATAGCTCGCTAGAAGAGGACCAATGCCGTTAAGATCAGCAGTGCAAGCAAGACCAAGAACGACACCTACTCTATGGTGTGCGATTTGTAAAATAGGAGGAAAGCATGCTACAGAAAACTGCCATTTGTTGCAAAAGTACACACAGAATTTGCAACAATTGTTCTGTAGATCGGTGCGACACGATGAGTTCACATGTAGAAGTTATTAGCTGATGATGGATAGAACCCCCACCTATAGGGTTCAGGCCGAAACGCGGCCCCTAGAACATGGTGCAACGATGGCGCAAACCAGATTCCAGGGGCGCGGACGAGGCTGAGGTGGAGGAGGACCTAGAAGAGGCCGCAGATAGCTAATATGCTACAATTACAGAGGCCTAGGACATTATGCCTACGATTATACGAATCCAACGCATCCATCATGCTTGTATTATACCTTGTTTGATCATGAGACAGAAGATTGTCCTATGCTGATAGCTAGGATACGCGACAAGGGAGCACTACCACCTCCCTCGACTCAGAACCTGTAAATGATGAGGTCTGAGCCATACGAGGAAGAGCCAAATGTGAATATTGTGCTCCAAAGTGGAATTACAACAAGAGATGATAAAGGCAAATAACCTGAAGAAAGTACTTGAGTTCTCAAAGCTCTGGCAAATGAAGCGAAGTTTGATTTGGAGTGCACTTGGGAAACTTTTATGGAAGCTAAGAAGAGCTTCGTTGATGCCTCCACTTCAAGAAGCAAAGACAGACCGGAGCCGGAAATGGACCCATCGATGCTCACGATGTTCCTAGAAACATGTATGAAGTTACTGTGTGACAGTAAGGTTGTCAACATATTATAAGAACTCATTAACAGATGCGCTGGGACCGTGCCAGGAGTACCGCATATGGTCCGGAAGATTGAAAAGCATAAGACAAGAATAGGAAGAGAAATGAGGTTAACCATGTAGATTGGAGAATATGAGATGGACCAAGTAATTTTGGATTTAGGGTGGAACACGAACGTTCTGCTAAAGCAGACATGGGAGCGCATGGGGAGGCCTATGCTGCAATGGTCTCCTATTTAGTTGCGCATGGCGAACCAACAGAAGATAATACCCTTGGGGAAATTACAAGGAATCACAGTGGATATTAAGGGAGCCAGTGTGCTAGCCGACTTTGACGTGATAGATATTGTTGATGACAACAATCCCTACCCCACACTCTTAGGAATTGATTGGGCCACTGACATGAACAGGGTGATTAATCTAAAGAAGCACAAGATGATTTTTGAGAAGAAGTCTCTGCGCGTAGTTATACCCTTGGACCCTGTTGAGGGATCGCGCTACACAAAGCCAGTGCATGACTATGAAAGTGACGACGATTTGGACTACATCTACAAGATAATTGTGCGGGAGCAAGACTGGGTAAATCCTACCACTGATGGACGAATTTTAGGGGAGTGCGAAAGCTCCTATACTTCAGATTAGGATGAGGAGATAGAGCAATGGCAGAAACAGTTACATGAGATAACCACATTGAACTGTAACATGATGACAAGATCGTTACGCTATGTATCAATGGAAACGAGGGATTTACCTACTTATGATGGATTAGGTGAGGTAGATGCTTTCCTAGACCAATTTGAGAGGGAGGTGCCAGAAAAAAAAACATTTTGAAGCCTTGAATTTGGTACTGCGCGCTACGCCCGCGAGGTGGTGGGGTACGCACAAAGGAAACTTTGATGACTGGCGTGCCTATAGGAGGATGATGCGCACATAGTTTGGGAAACCTATAGGGTAGTCAGTGGGTAGATACAATGGTTGGGATAGTCCACGCGCGCATCTGTCCAGGTGGGTACAGGCATATGATAAACAACCTACGTGGATGCACATGAACTTCGCGATGGGAAATATGATCAATAAGCATGTGTTGGGGGCACAAATGTGTGAACGAATCATCAAACTAGAATGACAGAATGTGGAAAGAACGAGCGCACAAAAGGTTATCCATGTGGAAGCCTTTAATAAAGTGTGGAAGCACTAAACAAGGCAAGTAATACACAGTGAAGTGATTGGAACTTGTGCGTACTAGAAGTCCTATGGGCTTATAGGGTGACGTGTAAGAAACTGATGGAACAGACACCTTCTAGGCTGGTTTATGAAGCAAACACTGAAACACTGATGAAATATATCATGCCTAGTTTGTGCATAGCAGTGCCCGTGGATATGACGGATCATGGAGCCTTGAAAGAAGAGATCACACAGTTGAAAGAAGAGGAATGCTTGGGACTTGATGAAGAGATCCAGCGGGATGATCTTAGACTCCAACAATTTATGAAGGAAAAAGTTCGTTTAAGGGAGGAAAGTGCTATGGCGAAAGAAGAAGTCAAAAAGTTGGAGGAAGGAATAAAAAGGGATTTTATTGATAAAAAGGTTGTGGTGATACAATAGGATGTGCGCGATTATAATGATAAATTTGGAGACTACCACCGAGAGTTGATCAGTTTGATGCCTTGGATTGGACCGCGTATTAATAAGGGGATCACAAATGTCGAGTAGTAAAAAGGGTCTTTTTCACCTCTATCTACCTTATATTAACTTATCAATCCAGGAACGATTTGTTATCTCGAAGAGTGTACTCATTTTGAGGTGGTCATTTGTCAAAGTAATGCTAGTAGTATAGTGCTCAGAATACAAGAGTAAACAAATGCTTAAAACAAGATCTACTTACAGCAAAGCACTTTAAGACTTAAATCATGCATTCAAAAAACTAAGCAAATTATCAGTCAAGGGTACAGTAACAGTAACTCATCCCTTTGTAAACTGATGTAACTAAAGATAATCAAGGAACATATCATCAACCTAGGAACTAGACAACAAATGTCAATGCTCACTACAGTTTCAAATCGTTCTGCACACCAAAGCAATGATAACGCAAATAACAGGAAATGGAACAGAAACTAAGAAATGGAACAACAACTAGGAAATGGAACAACAACTAGTTCTTATAAATAACAAAACCTTAATCTACAGAAATAGGTGCGGAAATTGTATCCTACAGAAATCAGAGAGCAATCTTTACTCTAAGAATAAATCGGACAGCAAACGGAAATAGAACGACAACTGATTAGCAATGAAATATCGAACAGCACTTAGAGCCAAATGTAAATGTACAATGAACCAAAATAAATAACACACACGGCACGCTTTAATATTGAGAAAAACAGTAATCTGACTTTGATACCACAAATATCAATCTCAGTTACAAAGAATAACGATTGTAATTCGTAATGGAATAGCAATGTCAGTTGAACAACAATCATGATTAAGTGTAAACCATAGATGAATACAGTAATACCAACTTATGAATGTCACAACATGGTTACTCTGCAATTGAACAACAATAGCATTCTATAAGGACCAACAATGTTATATCAATGATTAAAGGAACAACAATGTGTTACAAAGTCAGAATGAACAATACGACATTCCTGTCACAGAGAACGATATTACTTAGTTGAACATAAATCAAATATAACAGAACCGTGATGTAAAATAACAAAACACATTAGATTACCGAACAAAGCTGATAATGAAAACCATGCACGAATTAAAGATAATGGTACAGGAGCAAGTGTTCCACCAGGGCCGGGCCCTTAGCCTCTAGGGACACACCGCTTGAGATTATTCCAGGATCAAAGATGGAACAACAACCATATTTATATTAAAGCATCAAAGCAGAGTTACAGTGGATCACTTCTCAACGAGAGTCGATGATCAAAGTTTCAAATACAAAGGAAAATTACATAGAAAATAACAACAGATCGTCCCCCCAGGCTAGCAGTGCTGCCCCTTTTTATTTCAGCCGAGTGGAGATATCAATGATGCAAAAATAGTTAAGATAGCGATTCCTCAAGATCAAAGGATCCCGAGGGATTCGCCAAACTATTAATTCCCAGTTATCCATTTCTTTCCTTGTGTTGATTTGATATCTCCTTTTCCCTTCCTTGGCTAATACGCTTCAATTTGGATCGCCTTGTTTGCATGTTGTTCCTTGCCAAAGGGACAGCAATTAACTTTTCCCTGTCTTTTTCTTTGGGATGGCAATCTTTCATTTTTCCCTTTTCCTACATAAGAAATGGCAATTACTAGTAGTTTTGTGTTGCGTATAAATCCCATAGATTTTGCATGATTTCTTATTATCTACCTAGTTCATGATGCAAAAAGGTTATGAGTTTTAAAGAAAAGATGACAAAATAATCAATAAAAGCATACCTTCTTCAGTACTCCACATACCCCCCTGCTTACCCTTTTTCATGCCCTCATGAAAACATTGTAGTTGACATGTAATGCTGTGAGAGAGTAGGCTGAAGACGGGATCTCATGTGGTGGTCTACAGCCATGATGCCTAACTAGGTGTTCAAAAAGATGGTCTGTTTGACCCTCAGGAATCTCATACAGGGCTTGGTATCCAGGTGCAGGGTGCCAAATAATCGGACTCCAGAATCTATATCCTAACCAAGATGGCCCTTCCCTCAAGATAAGTTCACCATATAGGCTCAAACGATCAGCAGCTAATTTAAAGTTCTCATAATTAAATAGTTCCGTGAGTTGGATATTCTGATTAGAAATCTGATATCAAAATTTATCAGTGTCAATGGCAAGGTCTTTAATGGTAAAGAAGTATTCTATCCCTTGCTGATTGATTGTTGTATGAATGGGTCCTAATGCTTCAATCATGCCTGGAGTCCTCATGAGGTTCCTATGTTCCCTCCATAACTGCACTAGATTTCTAGGCTCAGCTCTTACCCATAAATCTAATCTGTTTTCTTGCCTTTGGAAGGCATTATAGGCTTTAAGCCATTTGATTTGATTAACTCCAAATGAAATAAATGCCTGCAATTGGATATCCCCAATGAAAGGGTCGGGGTTCTGCTCTGTCTCTTGATCTAACACAAGGTTATGCAGATAAAATTCACACAATAATCTTTGAACCTTTACTCCATAGTGCTTACAACAATTTATAAAATCATCAATAGCATTAATTTGTATAGGGGCTCCTACTTTGACAACCTTAATTTTCAATTGCAAATATCGTTCCATTAAAAACAAGGCATAATTATTAGCAGAGGCTCTACATGCTAGGATATTAGTGTACAAAGAGCATAAGGTATCCATTTGCTTGATAAGTACATCTAACCTATGCGTTACCTTTGTGACTTTTTCTTCTTCCTTTCGCCATCCTTCAAAAGCCTGGATTTTGGATAAATTGACATTCCTTAGCTGTTGTTGTAATTCTTCATACTTTTCTCGAGAAACCGTTTGTTCTGTGAGTTTTTCTACTGCTTGTTGAGCTTGCATCAAACCCTCTCGTAGGGTTACTGTCCTCGGATCATTGTCCCACATGGTAGTGGTAAGCGGAAGGTTCACTTGAATCTTCTTATTGCATCGTCTCGTGTTTATGGTTCGCATTTCTTCAGAGGGTTGTGCCTCTGTCTGAACTTCTTTGTCACAGGCCGATATATCATCTGTTTGCACTTCAACATGGGTAACAGCTGAATGCTATTCCTTTTGGTTTTGAATGGCAGGCTAGACTTGAGTCCTCCTTACCTTTTTCTTAAGGGGTCTCACCGGAGTGGTTGCATGTCTTACCCCTGAAGTCCTTTTTGCTCTCTTTCTCATTTTCAAAACCCTGATTTGTTGTCAAAGTTGTGTTATCACATTCAACAATCTTTGCTATTCTTTTCGTAATCATTTAATTTCTTCTATTTTCTTAGAAGGAACAGTTGTCTGTTTACTCGGGCCTGGACTGTCATCTTGGCCAATTCCCTGGTTTTCTTCTTTGGGTGCTCCTTCGTTCTTCTGTTTGGGTTGCTCCGGAGTAAAAACCCCAGCTGGTTCTATTATTTCCTGGGTGACTTCTTTTTCCACCCCTTCTTCTCCCTGAAATTCTTCTGGTGTAGTCTGGCTGGGAACAGATTGTTCCTCTTCTGTATCTTCATCACTTTTCTCTCCTGTCATACTTTCATCATGAATATAATGATTCTCTTCTTTTTCTTCCTCGTTGCATAATTCTTCAGGTGTATTTTTGTCCTGAGCATAATGTTCTTTTGGTTCTTCTTTAATATGGAGGCCTAGCGGGCTAAGAGGTTGGGCATATTCACCCATATTGGCCAGAATTTGGGCCAATTCGTTCTCTTGCAATGGATTTTGCAATGGGCTTTCTTCACGTTGCTCTGTCTCTTCCTCCACCTGCCTAAGCTGCTCGGTCTCTTCCTCTGTTTCTCCTTCCTCATTTCCTTCCAATTCTTTCTCATTCTCTTCTCCTTCCAATTGCAGGGGTTGCTCATCCCCTGAATCATCTATCTCCACTGGTTGGCTGGTATTCCCTTGGGATTTGTCCAACCTCCCTCTAATCCATGCCAATCTAACTGATTTCCTCCGTTTCAATGGTCTATTCGGTGTACTGGTAGCATGTTTTCATTTTGGGGCTGGTAGAGTCAGTCCCTTGTCTATCATGGCAATTAGCTCTTCCCAGCTACTCTGTTGTTGAGCAAGACTATGGCTAACTATCAGTCGTATCAGCCCATGGTGACTTACTACCGATTCTACATGCTGTGATTTTTTCATGCTTCGGGCAACATCATGAAGTAATGAATTTAAAAATGCAAGTAAGTTCACAGAGCATTTTTGTTTTAATACGGCTAAAAGTTTAAGGTGTCGTGGTCTTACCACGTCTTTCCTGCCTTCACAGGTGATGTAGCTCTGGATGATCTTCACCAATTCTGCACACGGCTCCCCTAATGTTACTGGTAGAACTCCCTTTCCTCTAACTGTCAGGTTCTGGGATTCATCTTGGAATATTTTTATGATCTTTTGCAGTCTCTCCTTCTTTACAGTCCACACAGGTCCAGTGGCTGGCAGTCACGAGACCTCTGCAATTATGTCATCGGTGACTGTTATGTGTCTCCCCCTTACTATGGAGTGATATTCTTGCAAGTTCTACAAGAACTCTATTGCTACGGTCTCGTTGGATTCCTGTAAACAATTAAGACAAACTAACCATCCTGCCCTTGCCAGGATTTCCCATGCAGCATCAGAAACTGTCAATACCTGTGGTTCTCTCCGAATTGATCTTCCTCCCATGTTTTAGCTCACTGTAAAAACGCAGAGGCGGCAATGGAACATCATGCTATTCAAACTGTTAGAAATACAGAGAGAATAACGAAACAACAAGGCTCGTTCAAATCTTGGGTCACTTACTAATTGCTGCAAAGCATAATACAGAAATAGCTTAGGAACAACAAGCCATGCAAATTGAAAAACGATATACCGTTAAGCCTTGCTATTCCCAAGTAAAATTTTTCCGAATAATAGTCTGACATGTATACCAGAAAATTATGAGGTCACTTGCCTTCCTCCCTTTAATGTGATAGGATGTCCTCGACCGTCAAATGAGGGAGCAGCGTGCTGAACTGCCATGGTACAGATTCATAAAGGAACAGTGTATGCCAAAATGCCATGTTTACAAAAGGATCAGGTTGTTGAAATCGAGGTGTATAATAGGATCGCTTAACAAATAAGAGAATGTTGTGATATGATGCGAGGCTGGGAGGATAGGACAGTTGATGTGCACAAAAAGTCTAGTGCGGTACAGATTCATAAAGGAACAGTGTATGCCAAAATGCCATGTTTACAAAAGGATCAGGTTGTTGAAATCGAGGTGTATAATAGGATCGCTTAACAAATAAGAGAATGTTGTGATATGATGCGAGGCTGGGAGGATAGGACAGTTGATGTGCACAAAAAGTCTAGTGCGGTCATGATTCGTTATAATAGATTTTCATGTGTTTAATGGTTCGGGGAAGTGATATACATAATATTATTTGACGTATTACAAAGGTATAAGATAAAGAAGGGTGTTGATGATTGCTATTGGTGTATAAGGAATGTGACTTCAATACCATTAACAGAGCTCTACTGTCGACAGGTGTCTATAACCTTGACAGAGTTGTTTGTTTCACCCATGGAACCATGACCCTTTGTGTATGCTTAGGAAGTGTTGTGCAATGTCAAAATGGAGGTCGTTATGCTGGCTTGGTAACCAGTTAAACCATAATGCCATTCACTAGAAAGGAGTGAAAGGTGGGCAGGCCGGCTCATGATGAGACCTCCTATTCCAAGGACTCTTTATTTTTTCTAATGTGCCTCTTGGATCATATCCATGGTGTGGTGGCCATAGTGGGAATGCCACTTCACTTTCTTCCTTATGATCATGGTAGGTTGGCTCTTGATGAGACCCCCTATCCTACATTTCACAACTCATATAAACAATTCATATAAACATTTTTCTCCTTTTTTTTTTCTTTTTACTTTGCTATTTATACACAAAGGGTGGTTCAGCACTCCTTAAGAGTAGGAATGGTGGAAGAAGTCTTAACATCTCAATAGAAAAATATACCCTTTGTTCTTATTCCTTAATAATGATCAAAGAAGATTATGGGAAAAAAAGAACCACTATGATAAAGATATCCAATCATATCAGTATTAGTAGGATAATGACAGCAAAAGTGATGAATAATTGTGTCCTTTCCTCTTTCCTCCTATCAATTCAAAGAAATTTCTTGTAAAAATAGCGATTTTATATAATTTGCTGATTTCAGTATGCTCTAGTTTTGTATCCATTGCATAAGTGTATAGTTGTGCTCCAAAAGACTTAAAATTATTATATATTGAGAGGGATAGTAGCTGTCCTTTAATTGGAACAGCAAGGAGAACAAGCACAAATAAAAGGAATACGAGAATGTTGTTTCAAAAAGGAAGAGCAAAAAAATACAAGTGTTGTTCCTTTGGAAAAGGAATAGCAGAAAATGCAAGTGTCGTTCCTTTGGAAAAGGAACAGCAGAAACCAAAAGTGTTGTTCCTTTGGAAAAGGAACAGTAGAAAATGCAAGTGTCGTTCCTTTGGAAAAGGAATAGCAGAAACCAAAAGTGTTGTTCCTTTGGAAAAGGAATAGCAAAAAATGCAAGTGTCGTTCCTTTGGAAAAGGAACAACACAAACCAAAATTGTTGTTCCTTTGGAAAAGGAACAGCATAAAATGCAAGTGTCGTTCCTTTGGAAAAGGAACAACAAAAAAAAAATGTTGTTCCTTTGGAAAAGGAACAGCAGAAAACGCAAGTGTCATTCCTTTGGAAAAGGAACAACAAAAACAAAAAGTGTTGTTCCTTTGGAAAAGGAACAACAGAAAACGCAAGTGTCGTTCCTTTGGAAAAGGAATAGCAAAAACCAAAAGTGTTGCTCCTTTGGAAAAGGAACATCAGAAAACGCAAGTGTCATTCCTTTGGAAAAGGAACAACAAAATGAAAGTGAAAAACGAATGGCTAATACAAAAAGTGTTGTTCCTTCGGAAGAGGAACAACAAAATGAAATTGTTGTTCCTTTGGAAAAGGAACATCATAAAAGAAAAAGTGCACACAAATGTTGTTCCTTCAAAAAAAGAATAGCAAAAATGACAGTGTTGTTCCTTCTGAAAAAGGAATAGCAAAAAACTGCAAGTGTTGTTCTTTTGAAAAAAAGGAACAACAAAATGGTGAAGGTGTTGTTCCTTCTAAAAGGAACAGCAAAAACGATAGAATTTTTTATTCTTCGAAAAGGAATAGAAAAGTGAAAATACAAAAAATATGTACAAAGAATAATTTATGCTAACAAAACAAAGGAATTATGTACAGAATGTAAGAACAGTTGAATCACTTTAATGAACCAGAGGTGAGGAATATTTCACTTCCTCCTCCAAAATTTGCATGTCGGAGTCTTCGCGGAGTTGCTGGTAGAAGGATTTCCAAGTAAGTGGTTTACGGTATAGTCGAACTCGGTGGCTGTTTGCCTTGAAGGTATGTCCAGATCTGTCAATGGTGATTAGAGTAAGGGTGCCATTATGATGTACCTTCTCGATTTCATATGGCCCCAACCAACGAGTCTGAAGCTTCCCGGGAAAATCCTGAAACCTAGAATCGTATAAGAGTGCCCAATCTCCTTTGCGAAAGACTTTATTTTTAATGAGAGCGTCTTGCCATTTAGCTCGATGCTGTTGGATTAATGCAGTGTTTTGAAGGGCAGAGAGCCTGATTTCATCTAACTCATCGATCTACTATAATCTATTAATATGTGCCTCGTTTAGATCTAGATCGACTTCTTGTGTTGTTCGCAGTGTTTGGATTTCGAATTCTATGGGAAAGATGGGTTCCTTTCCAAACACCAATTGGTATGGTGAGTATCCAGTAGTGCTTCTCCATGTTGTTCTGTAAGCCCACAAGGCTTCTGGTAATCTTGCAGCCCAATCGTGTCTATGTGACACAATGGTTTTTGTTAAGGTTGCTTCTATTATTTTTTTTGCTGCTTTCTACTTGACCATTTGCTTGTGGGTGGTATGGAGTGGTAATTTTGTGCTGGATATGATAGTTTTTTAGTGTTGCAGCAATCTTGTTGTAGAGTCGATAATATGCCATTATTATTATCACTTTTGAACACTTATTCCACCCATTTCTACCATTCTTCATCATGCCATTTATTATAATTTATCATTTAAATCCATTTTATTAATTATTTATGCTCTCATGAATAAATATTATTTATTCTCCTTTATTTCTAATAAATTGATTATTATGCATTATTTTACCAATGATAGTTCTAATAAGTTGGTTGTAACCTTATTTACCATTTTTAGCCTCCAAAGTAACTTCCAGATAGAAGATTTGATTTTTAAATCAGCCAACTCAGAAATTCGCTGGTTTAAGGAGTGACAGTTTTGCGGTTAAGATTTTGAGCAAATGAAGACGAATTTGGAAAATCCGGAACATGGGTTTTGTCCAAAACGGGCCCAATTATCTTCATGAAAAACAGTTTGCCCAAATTCGGCTTGTACAGGGAGAAACGCAGGGTTCTTTGAGCACGATTTTCTGAGATTTGCTGTTGCGGCCGCCCTCCAAATCTTAGCTGCAAACCCAAATCCGCCTTGTTCTTGTTGATCAATGGGTTAGAATCAACCTAAATTTGTAAGAGAAATCATGATTGTAATTATCTATGCTCTGATCTTTCTCTATTTAATGAAACCAAAGATCAGAGGGCGGGGGGAGGAGAACGACTGTTGTTGTAATTATAAGTTTCAGCACAACTTTGATCATGGAGTCTTGTTGAGATCTGATTTTGTATACTTTTGTTAATGCAATCAATATAAAGGATTTGGTGTTCAATTCGTCCCTGCATCTGAAGTAAGTTACGGCGGTGCCATTGGAAGCTACGGGCCCGGCTCCAACGGACACTTGCCGTTGTATTGTTATACGGTAAATTGTGTTTGGTTTGCTTATTTCCATTGTTTCAGCAATCTGATATATCTTTCATATGATAGACTATGCTTTATACTTAATATCTGAATCTGAATAAATTCTTTAACTCATGTCTCTGTATTACGTGAAGTGAATCTATTTGAATTGCATCTATTTCCATAGCAAGATATAAATGTTATCATCATTGGATTCATATAAAATAAGTATTTGCGAGGCTTGAAGACAATATTACTTTGTTCAGAAACGTAATCATATCATTCAATACTTTCAGATTGCTATATTAATGTAAATCATGTACATACGGGTGATAGTTGTTGTTTCGTAATTCATTAAGGATTGTTGTTCCATTTGATTGTTGTTATTCCATTTGTTCTATTTTACTGCTGTATCATTTATTGCTGTCCCATTTCCATTTCGCTGTTCCGTTTTACTTTCTGCTGATTTATTTACTTGCCTTTGTTGCTTTGGTGTGAGAGAAGGTCTAAAGCTGTAGTGAGTCAGCAAGCCGCTGCTTAGCTCTCAGATCTTTGGTCCATGCTCTAATTTCCATTCCATTTGCTTGCATTTACTGTTTTAGTGTGGGAGGAGGATCAAGGCTGTCGTGAGACACAGCAGACGCTATTATGCTCCCAGATCCATGATCCATACTCTAATTCCTTTTCCTTCATCAATTTCTAGAGGAATGAGTTATTGCAACTGTATCCTCGATTGATGGTTATTTGAATGAATGATTTAGTTTAGAACATTTCAGTTTCTTGCTTTAGATTTTGTTTCCAGCTTTCATTTACTTTTGGGTTTTAAGCACTATACTGCGAAACATTACTCTTAAGTTAATAGCCGCCTCAGACAGAGTACACTCTTGAAATAAAAAGTCGTCCCTGGGTTGATAATTAATGTGAGGTAATTAGGAGTTCACAAGACACCTTTTTATCGCTCCACACTTGTTACCAGAAAACTGTGGTCCACCATCTATAATTATATCTCTTGGAAGCCCATATCGCACAAATATATGGAACAGGAACTGTATGACAGAATCCTTTGTAGCTCTCAGCAATGCCTCTACTTCAACCCATTTGGTGACATATTCTGTTGCTACCAAAATATATGTTTTCTGGTTCGAGGATGGGTTAAATGGACCAACGAAATCGATGGCCCATCGCTCGAATGGTTGAATAACCAGTTGTGGATTCAGGGGCATTTCGTCGGACTGACCAGGGCATATTGCTCTTTGGCAACTGTCATAAGCTTGAACGAACTTCTTTGCATCTTTGAAGATCGTGGGCCAATAATACCCTATTTGCAGCACCTTATGTCTAGTTCTCTGATTGCCGAAATGTCCGCCACATGATCCGTCGTGACAAGCTTTCAAAATGTCAAAAATTTCACCCTCCTAGACGCATCTCCTGATGTGCATATCTGCCCCTGTATGGAACAGATAGCCCCCAATTCGAGAAAATCGAGCACTTCGCTGGACAATCTGTTTTTGTTCATTGGGGGTCAGATGTTTCGGTAATTTTCCTACTACTAAGTAATACACAACATCAGCATACCAGGGTGTTTTAACAGTGACAACAAACAAATGCTCATCTGGAAATTGATC
The DNA here is from genome assembly GCA_031772625.1 of Pinus tabuliformis. Taxonomy (NCBI): domain Eukaryota; kingdom Viridiplantae; phylum Streptophyta; class Pinopsida; order Pinales; family Pinaceae; genus Pinus; species Pinus tabuliformis. The sequence continues at coordinate 579,416,110 of CM062819.1, forward strand.
TTCAACTGCTGCTACGTCCACTGGTTTTGGCATTCGCGAGAGAAAGTCAGCTACAGGATTTTCTTTTCCAGGTTGGTCCTTGATTGTGATATCAAATTCCTGCAATAAAATCAACCATCTAGTTATTCTACCATTTGTGATTGGTTTATTTGCTAAATATTTTATGGCAGAGTGATCTGTATACAAGATAACAGGATATCCAGTAATGTAATGCCTGAACTTATTGACAGCATGTATTACAGCTAGAAATTCCTTTTCAGTAACAGTATAATTCAATTCAGCAGGAGATAAATTCTTGCTAATATAATAAATTGCATATGGTTTTTTATCTTCTTCCTGCCCAAGGACTGCTCCAATAGTTGTATCTGAAGCATCTGATGAAATTTGAAATGGCAGGTCCCAATTTGGACCTCGAAGGACTGGGGCTGTTGACACAAGCTTCTTCAGATCCTAGAAAGCATGATCACATTTTTCTGTCCAAAGAAAGTCAACATTACCTGTCAATGCATATAGAGGTGCAACAATATGCGAAAAATGTTCTATAAATCTTCTATAGTAACCAGAAAATCCAAGAAAACTGCATACCTCTGTTTGAGTGGTAGGAGTGGGAATTAGCAAAATTATTTGAATTTTGGTTGGGTCTACTTGTATGCCAGCTGCTAAGATATAATGGCCTAGAATAAGTCCTTCCATTATCATCATATAACATTTTTCATGGCTCAAACAAAGCCTGGTGGTAATGCAGCGCTGCAGGACTTTTTCCAGTGTGTCCAATGCTGGGTCAAAATCATCTCCGTATGGTGTAAAATCATCCATGTATACTTCGAGCCCTTCATTTATTAAATCTGAAAAGATGCTAAGGATAGCCCTTTGAAATGTGGCAGGAGCATTGCATAAGGCAAAAGCTAGAACTCTATAGGAAAATGTTCCCCAAGGACAAGTAAAAGTGGTTTTGTCTTGGTCTTCAGGGGCAATCTGAATCTAATTGTATCCGCTGAATCCATTTAAGAAAGAAAAGAATTTCTTTCCTGCCAAAGTGTCCAATACTTGGTCAATGGATGGAAGGGGAAGTGGTCTTTTTGTGTTGCTTTATTTAGCTCTCTATAATCTACACAAATCCTCCACTTTCCATTCTTCTTTGGTACCACAACAAGCGGAGAGACCCATTTACTATCAGAGATAGGGTAGATGAAGTTCACATCTAAAAGTTTTTGAAGTTCAACTTTTACAATGTCTTTTATATGAGGGTTAAGTCTCCTTTGTGGTTGGTGAACAGGTCTCACATCTTTTTCTATCTAAATGTGGTGTGTACAGAACTGGGGATCAATTCCTTTCATATCAAGATAGTCCCATGCAAATGCTTCTTTGTATTTCCTCAGTAGTTGGATGATCTTCTTTTCTTGTTTGGAAGTTAGGTTGGCATTAATGTTTAAAGTCTTTCCTGGCTCAATTTCTACGATTTTTCTATTTGAGACAGAGGTAGTAGGTATTGTTTGATAGTGTGTATCTTTAAGAGGATATTCTTCTAATTCATTATCAAATGTTGCTTTTATCATGTGACATTATATGTGGGATCTGGGTTCAGCTTGGCTAATAAAATTGTTAATGGCATCATCTTCTGTTTGGTCTTTGAAATCGAGGGCATCTTCTATGGTTAATGGAGATCTAATATTTTCGATGAGGTATGATACAGGATGCTTGTTAGTTTTTATTATTGTGACACTTGGCTGCGCTGGGGGATATAAAGCTAGATTTTTGATATTTGCCCCCCTAGTTATGGTCATACTACCTTGTCGACAACCAATATAAGCATTGGCAGTTGCAAGCCAAGGTCTACCTAAAATCAATGGATGTCCATCAAGTCAGTTTTTGGGGTTTATTATCAGAAAATCGGCCGGATACTCCCAGGAGTCAATGGATACCATGACATCATGTAGTGTGCCTTCTGGCCTAACCACATATCGGTCAGCCAGTTCTAGTAAAGTGGAGGTCGATTCTACTGATGTAATGCCTAGTTTTTGGCAAGTGGTGGTTGTTAAGATATTAATTGCAGCTCCTAGATCAACTAAGGCATTTGAGAAGGTTTGTCCATTGATTTGTATGGTTACTATTGGATTTCTTGGGTCTTCGTATTTAACGAGTGTTTCTTTTCCTGATAATAAGTCGGATAGAGTGCCAACTACTTGGACTTTTGGGTTATTTGTTATTTTCCTCCTTGGTTTCTTTATACATAGCTCTTTGATAGTCTTTGCATATATCGGGATGTCTTGAATGGCTTGGAGGAGTGGGATTTTTATGTACAGATTTTTTAGTTCTCCCAGAATGTCAAAATCAGGATATTGTATGGGTCGAGGTATAATTAATCGTTCTGGGAATGGAGTAGAGGATGTGGTTGCTAGATCTGAATTTGTTGTCTGGTCACGTCCTCTTCTTGTAGCGGTTGTTCTATAGGTAATTGATTTTCAACTTGAGCTGTTTTATCTCCCTCTGTTTCAATAATATGCCCAGATCTTAATTGAAGGTCATTACACTCCCTTAGATTGGTTCCTATCTCTGGTGTTTCAATTATTTGAATGGATTGGACTGGTCTGTTATTCAGATTGGAGTTGGGTTGGGTTGGGAGTTGCGGTCTTAAGTTAGACTGTTGTAGTGCTGGTAGTGTAGGTTGAGGGAGCGGGATGGTTCGTACTGGCTGATTCATTGGTCTTTGCCAATTTGTCTACCAGGCTTGACTCTGTGAAGTAGGAGGGGTCCATTGTGCTAGATATACATTATTTTTCCAATATGGTGGGGTATAGGGAAAATTTGGCCAATTGGGTTGGCTTGCTTGATTCGGCCATGGAGATGATGAAGGAAATGATTACCTGACCAATTCGGGAAGGGAGCTTGATTTTGCCACATTGTATTATATTGTTGAGCATGATATTGTGGAGGTTGAAAAGAAGAATCTAGGTCTGAGAACATACCTGATTGTTGTGGCTGCCATTGATGGCACTGATTGAGTAGATACACCAGTTCTGGCTCTTCTTCTGCTTCCTTGTATACTGCTTTCAATCCAGGAAGTGAGGGACAGCTCTCTGTAGAGTGGTCTTTTGTACAAATGGCGCAAACTTGGATTGCATCTAATGGACACTCCTTATGGCTGTGTTTCTTTCTGCATCTGGGACAGAATATTGCCAAATTCTGTTCTGCCTCTGCTTGCTTTTGTTTGGCCTGCATAATATCAAGTTGTGTTGTCAGTGTCCCCAATATGTTAGTTTTAAAATTTTCTAATAAATTTCCAATTTCTGCACGAGTTACTCCTTCTGCCGAAATTCTGTTATCTCTTGCAAACCGATCATGTTCTGCTGGTTTTAGTCTTGTGCTGCCTCTTGAGCTCCTAATACATAGATTAATAATGTCAGCAAAACTTTCTTGATAAATATCACCTTTTCCCATAGTATTTAGTGTTTCAATCCATTGTTCCTTCATTCCCCTAATTAATGTTGTTTTTAATACATTATCAGGTAAGGGTAATGATGCATAAGGAGATCTTTGAAGATTATACTGGAAACGTTCAACATACTCTTCTAATGTTTCATTTGGTCTAGCTACCATTTGAAATATTTCATCTTTTAACTCTCTAGACCTACAATAATCTTGACATTTTTTTAGAAAAGACTCTTTCATTTGGTCCCAGTTATTTATAACACCACCACCCAATCCCATAAACCATCTTAGTGTAGCCCCTTTTAATGTAGAGGGAAATAATTTCAGTTTCTGGGGATCGGTGGTATAGTCATATCCTCTACACAGCACATCGAATTCGAATAAAAATGCATCTAGATCTTCTGATGTAAGGCCATGGAATGTAGGGATATGCTGGAGAGGAATTGCTTTCATAGGTGCATTAGCTGCAGTATCCACAATGGGGTATTGCAGTGTAGAGGTTTGGGTGTTTGGCTGGTTCTGGGCCATTTGGTCAAATATATGCCAATAACCTTCTAGGATATCTAGGAGGGTATTCCTAGGTTGTCGAGGGGGAATGGCTCTAACGAGAATGGCCTTAACATCAATTCTTTTATCTGGGATGATGAGAGTGCCTAATGTCTAGGGGGGTTCAAGTTCTTGAGTTTCTTCAACTTCGTTATAAATGATTTTTGTAGCACTTCCCTTATCTAGGCTGCTTAGTGGTTGAATTACCCCAAGAGGAGATCTTGGTTTCTCAGTCTCTCCTATTTCTCCTCTTCCTTCATAGAGGTTGCTAAGGTTCCCTTCTTGCAATGATTTTGGGCTAGGATTTTCCATTTCTTGAAAATCTCGCTCTTCGGTTTGACTATGCACCTCAGCAAAGGCTACAGATGGTGATCTTGTGGCCTGAAGGGAACTAGTAGGCTGTCTAGAAGTAACTTTTCTAGGTCCTACTAAAGACTGAGATTCTGCTTTCTTAAGGATTTCGTCTATAAAGGTCGATCGGCCAAGGTTCACTAACCCCTTAGCTTTATCAAACTTAGATAAAAGTTTGGGATTCTTTTCAGGATTTTTCTGCTTAGTCATGCACACAAATCAACTGCTAATTTGTACCCAAACAAAACAGCAACAAATATGCAGGAAAGCGGGCAGGGGAGCAGGGCTATTACATAGTCCACACACAGGTTCTTACCTTCCGTTTTTAAAACCCAATTCCTTCCTAACAGGTTCTTACACTACTCTGGAAAAGAAACAAATGGCTACACTCTTCCCTAGCAATGGTGCCAAAATGTCGAGCAGTAAAAAGGGTCTTTTTGACCTCTATCTACCTCACATTAACTTATCAATTCAAGAACGATTTGTTATCTCAAAGAGTTTACTCAGTATGAGGCGGTCATTTGTAAGATTAATGCTAGTAGTATAGTGCTCAAAATACAAGAGTAAACGGATGCTTAAAACAAGATCTACTTACAGCAAAGCACTTTAAGACTTAAATCGTGCATTTAGAAAACGAAGAAAGTTATCGGTCAAGGGTATAGTAATAGTAACTCATCCCTTTGTAAATTGATGTAACTAAAGATAATTAAGGAACATATCATCAACCTCGGAACTAGACAACAAATGTCAACGCTCACTACAGTTTCAGATTGTTCTGCACACCAAAGCAATGATAATGCAAATAACAAGAAATGGAACAACAACTAGTTCTTATAAATATCAAAACCTTAATCTACATAAATAGGTGCGGAAATCATATCCTACAGAAATCAGATAGCAATATTTACTCTAAGAATAAATCGGACAGCAACGGAAATAAAACGACAAATGATTAGCAATGAAATATCAAGCTGCACTTAGAGCCAAATGTAAATGTACAATGGACCAAAATAAGTAACACACACGACACGCTTTAATATTGAGAAAAATAGTAATCTGACTTCGATAACACAAATATCAATCTCAATTACAAAGAATAACGATTGTGATTCGTAATGGAACAGCAGTGTCAGTTGAACAACAATCGCGATTAAGTGTAAACCATAGATGAATACAGTAATACCAACTTATCAATGTCACAACACGGTTACTCTGCAATTGAATAGCAATAGCATTCTATAAGGACTAGCAATGTTATAGGAATGATTAAAGGAACAACAATGCGTTACAAAGTCAAAATGAACAATACGACATTCCTGTCACAAAGAACGATATTACTTAGTCGCACATAAATCAAATATAACATAACTGTGATGTAAAATAACAAAACACATTAGATTACTGAACAAAGCTGATAATGAAAACCACGCACGGATTAAAGATAATGGTACAGGAGCAATTGTTCCACCAGGGTCGGGCCCTTAGCCTCCAGGGACACACCACTTGAGATTATTCCAAGATCAAAGATGGAACAAAAACTAGATTTATATTAAAGCATCAAAGTAGAGTTACAGTGGATCACTTCTTAACGAGAGTTGATGATCAAAGTTTCAAATACAAAGAAAAGTTACATAGAAAATAACAGCAGATCATCCCCCCGGGCTAGCAGTGTTGCCCCTTTTTATAACAGTCGAGCGGAGATATCAATGATGCAAAAATAGTTGAGATAGTGATCCCTCAAGATCAAAGGATCCTGAGGGATTCACCAAACTGTTAATTCCCAGTTATCCATTTGTTTCCTTGCGCCGATTCAATATCTCCTTTTCCCTTCCTTGGCTGATACGCTTCAATTTGGATCGCCTTGTTTGCATGTGGTTCCCTGCCAAAGGGACAATAGTTAACTTTTCCCTGTCTTTTTCTTTGGGATGGCAATCTTTCGTTTTTCCCTTTTCCTGCATAAGAAATGGCAATTATTAGTAGTTTTGTGTTGCATATAAATCCCATAGATTTTGTCATGATTTCTTATTATCTACCTAGTTCATGATGTAAAAAGGTTATGAGTTTTAAAGAAAAGATGACAAAATAATCAATAAAAAAATACCTTCTTCAGTACTCCACAACAGATAGTGGTGCGATGTAGGTATTAAAGTTAAAAGGTGAACCTTTCCCAGAAAATGTAAGTGATAGTCAGTCGAAACCATATACAGGTGGCGCAGCCACCTGACTAGCCATGGGAAGCATAGTCTTAGCGCTCCAGGCAGTTGAAAGGAGGCGCAGGACTATAAATTACTCTGCTTGAGAGCTACGCGATGTTAGGGCTACACGCAGGAGTGAAGTGTCACAGGGTCGGTGATAGCGCAAGGGTAGCTGTGCTGCCACGCGGGTTGGCTAGAAAGTGACCATTATAGTCACTATTCACTATGTGATGCTTGGTTTGAGACCACATGGAGTGGGCGACAGGCATTTAAGGCGAGCTTTATGGGAAAGATTTGGGAAAATATGCTAACAAGGGAGCATTGATGGATAGGATTTAAGGGGAATGGTCGAACTTCAATTCAAAAGGTGCTATAAATTACAAAGGGTTTCCCAGCAAACAACACTTGGTCATTTGAGAATTGAGCTGCCATGCACCCAGAGTATTCTGAACCGAGATCTGTTTAACTTGTTGAGAGCATTGTTTGAGCACCCGGTTGAGTAGTTCAGAGATTTCTGGACAAACAAAATGGCAGCGTCTGAAGAAGCTAGGGAAATAAAAGAAATGACCGCCGAAAAGGCCGCACGGGCCATGACAGTGGAAGATGCCCCTGAGAGCATTGGGATAGTTACAAAAATCCATAAATCACCACACACACTAAGACGTAAGAAAGAGAAGTAGCCCATGATTCTGGTGCGATTGTCCCCTCAAAACTTGCTGCGAACTAGATTGACAATGGAAGTAAAGGGGAAAGAAGTTAATTTGGAAACTGATGAGGAGGAGGAAGACCTTGAGGACATCCTGATAGAAGAGGATGAGGATGAAGACATGGAGAAAGAAACCAAGGGTGCGGACCCTCTAACCAGGCTGCCCGCGTATGTTCCTCCACGGAAGGGGAAGGCGAAGGTGCCCAAGGATATCGATGATAGTAAAAGCTCTCTACAGACTTCGCTGCTACCCGACGATATCATTTTTGAAGGAGCGCACCTAGGATGGGTGCCGAGTTTGAAGTTCGAAGATTGGGATCTCGCTAACCACGAGAAATTCCCTCACTTGGTGACCACGCAGCTCATGAAACCGAAGAAAAACACCATGGTGGGAGTCGTAGAGTTGGAGCCATGCAAGTGGTTGCGTGACGTCGAAAAGGCAGGGTTTTTGAACTTGCTCTAGGTTCCACATTACCATCGTGCCCCAGTGACTATCTTCGTCATCAGGTAGCTACTCTGCCTAGTGCATGATGGGTGCTTGTAGCTGGACGAGCCCATCCATGCCCAATGGAGCACTAGAAGGAATATTTGATTTTGTTTTTATAGGAAAAGCATTGTTCTATGATTCTTGAAACCTCACAGGGACGATTTCATCCCTAGAAGGAGCTAGTGTTAGCCTTTTTAGAAAATGGCCAAAAAAATGGATCCATATATCCTCTTGAAGTCTTCAAATATTGCTTAAGATCATCCAAAGATTGAAATAAGCGCAAGAGGAGAGCCCTTGGAAGGATGGAAATACACTATCGAGAGGCTAAAAACACTCTAAAACCATGAAAAAACCAAGTATCGCAGGCTTACATAGTCAAAGCATAGCAGCCGTTAGATCTGGCCGATCAAGGGCCTAGTTCTAAGCGTCAAATCACAATCGGCGGATCTGATCGGTGGGTAGTGGCAATCGGAAAAAGACACCGCCGATCAGTGATCTTTGATGATCGGATCGACAGGTTGCATCGATGGAGGCAAATTAGGGCAGACAGTATGGAATGGTGATTACGATTGGTGATTAAAGGTGGATCGTCGATCACGCACGCATATCGATGGCCCACATCGCATCGACAGATCGCAATCGGAGAAACCTTAAGGAGCGGCGCCGATGCGATAAGTCCCAGACCTGACGGCATTATAAGTGTTATTTTATAATATTTCAGGTCCGTGGGTAAGCCTTTTTCAATGTATTTTCATGTATTTTCGTTATATAACGAAATACAAAGGGAAGCTTGGCAGCAATGAAATCTATAATATTTGAAGTCTGGAGGGAGGCCATTTTCAATGTATTTCCCGTGTTTTTACGTATTTCACAATACAAAGGGAGCAAAGGGACTAGGCTGTCTGCAATAGGAAACAACGACCCAAAAGGTGTACCCGATAGATATATATGCCATGTTTAAGGACTTTTGAAGTCCGAAAGGAACAGGTATTGGTGGGATTTTACAATATTGCAGTGTTTTCTGTGTAAAACAAAAAACGCTCATTATTAAACATTTTAAAGGGAAAACAGAGGCCCGAATAGCCATTTCAAGACAGAGACAGAAGGCTGGAAGGGGAAAGGCGACAACCCAGCACGCGCAGCTTGTCCAAAACAAACAGAAACAAAGACCAGAAAGGGAATAAAAAGGGCCACAGCACAACACAGCCACAACAACAAATGATCATGGAGCATCAACAGCCCAGCGCAGCTCATCAAAACAAACATCATGGAGTATCTCTAGCCCTAGAGAGCTCCCTACCAGCACCGCAAAATACCAGAATGTGGTTACTCTTCTGTCAAAAGAAGGAACCTCCGAGCCATGCTTGCCTAGTCAGGGCATCAAAGTTGTTGAAGAGACACAGGGATAGATTAAGACCTCTCAAGCCTCAGAAGGCTTGAGAGCATTGTAAAGAGCTATAAATATCTGAAAGAAAAATGTAATAAGGGTTCAACTTCTGGAGATTATTGATACTCTATTCCTTCAATCTTCTCATCTTCATTCTAGTGAATACAAGCTTCTTTTGTTGTTACATGTTCAATGTCCATTTTCTCTTCTATTCTAAGCTTGCACATGAATAGGTTGTTCATGTTTTCTTTTGTGTCTAAGGCCAGATAACTATGATCTTATCTCTTCTTTGATAAATTAGATTTGTAGGATTCTTTTACTTCCTGTAGCTGGCCATTCATATGTGTTTATATATGCATCTGCTGGTATAGTCGGTATTCTCCATCTATCCATTAAATCTATAAACTATTAAGCAGTAGTGGTCTAAAGCCTTGTAAAGTTAAGGGTGTTCACGCATGTCTTGAGTTAAAAACAGAGTTGAAATGGTTATCTGGCTTGATCCAAACCATCATCCATTCCAACAGTTCTGAGAACAATATCGAAGATTATATGTTACCAGGCATCCTCGACCTGCAACCTAGCAGAGTTTCCTAGAGTGATAACAAGACCCAGCAGACATTTTGGAGGCTAAAATCAGTGATTTGGCAATTGTAGAGGCCATGGAAAATAAATATAAGTTGGAGAAGAAAAAGAGGGGCTACGTGATTTCTAATATCAACAACAAGGTAGTCAAAATTGTGACACAGATACTGGCGGGTAAGGTCATGTGGAAGTGTTGTCCAGATGAGGTGCCCACATTGATGGTTGCACTTGCCAAGTAGCGCACAGAGGGGATCCAGTTTAATTGGTCTGAATACTTGTGTGAAGAGTTCCTGGAGAATTTTCACGAGGCACAGGAACATGGGAAAACCTTCCACTATGCATGGCTTCTGCTGTCCATAGTGCTGGTGGCTGGGAATTCCCTGAGGACAGCCAGTTCCCCCCAATTTTGAGGGATCTTCCAGAGGCCGCGAAGTACACTTCGCTGTGGGCCACTAAGGAAGTGCACAGGATCCGAGACAATAAACTATTATGGGTGTTCATGGAGATGAACATCAGAATGGGGATTAACTGCAAGCCATGATTATCGCGCACTACCTATAACATCTTACAAAGATTCACGGAGTTTAAGGTGGACTTCCATCACGTCTACATCAGGGCATGCAAGGACCCCATGAAGAAGTGGAAAGAACTACCCTAACTAGCCACAGATGATGTTATCTTCGATGTACTTGAGTCATGGCTACCGGAATGGCATGCTTTAGCCATCTCCACGGTGGAAGCAGGCAAGTCTATTGTACAAAAAAAGAAGGAGGAGGAAAAACTGTAGGTGGCATAGTTGGTTGTCAAGAGAAGAAAAGAGGCAGCAGTAGCAAAGGTGCAGGAGGCGCAAGATGTTGCAAAGACAGCAGCAGAACAAGAGAAGGAAACAGAGAAGGAGCACGAGGGCCAGAAGTCGCCTTGCCCTGAGCAGGAACAAGAAATGGAGACAGAGGCAGAGGAGGGTGGTGCAGACCCACAAACAGTGTCAACAAAGTTGAAGCGCCAGTGCCTGAAAGAGCAAGTGGGGCTGCAAAAGAAGTTGAAAGCGTCTAAGACTTCTTTTGACCCGATCACCCTCACTAAGGGAGATCTACACAATATAGGGGAGACAATGTGCAATGTTACCGTAGAGGACCTCCAACAGTTGGCGAAGGAGAATCAGATTGTGTTGGGGGCCCTCTGGGCATAGATTTAGGAGTTGCAGGTGCGCACTCCCTAGGCCGGTACTCTCTTGACCAACCTCGCAGTAGGAACAGCCACGGCTGAGGAAATGTTGCACGCCTGCACGACCAACACACTAGTGTTGCCAGAGGAGGCACTGGTTACAAAAAAACGTGGCTAACAGGCCTACTATTAGTGCATTGAAGGGAGTAGGGATCAACATGGTTGCACTCTCTCGGGAGACACTCTATGTCCTGCAGGACGGAGTGACTGCAAAACTGCGGTCCCAGGAGGGCCATGCGCTACAGGTGTTAAGCGAACAAAGAATTAACATAGAGCAACTGAGCCTGTAGCGTGATGAGGTAGTCGCACAGAACCGACAGACGGTGCATGTGATTGAGGAGGCCTACCAGATGGTCCCTGAGTTGGCCATCCCAGCAAAGGCGCGCATCCGGAGGTTAGTAGGAGGAGTGCACAAGGCTAAGGTTCAGCTGGAGCTGAACCTTCAGACAACAGAGCTGTGATTGAAGGCGCAACCTTCAACTCCTCCAGAGGTGAGGGAACAGTGCGCCAACGCCATCACAAGAGGCATAGAAGAGATCAGCAGTACAGTGAAGGACTACACCAAAGTGTTGGAAGAATCGTTCGAGGTCCTCACTGCTCTGCAAGAGGACCCAAACATACAGTGCTTGGAAATAGAGGTGCGTGAGCTACAACAACAGTATGATGACATCAAAGGGACTACGCAGATGGTGGCCCTTACATAGAGGCTTACGCTAATGAAACAGGAAAAAGCGCTTAAGGAGCAAGTAGACACGGCGTGACACAAACAAGCGATTCTGAAGGTGCGCATCCAACCATGGATTGACGAGGCCTTTGTCATCACAGCAATGATTGAAGGCAAGCTGAAGCAGATGTAGGGGACGTAGGAGCAGATATAGGGAAGCAGTTCAAATACCGCGATCTCTGAAAAAAATGTTCAGGAGATACAGCAGGCAGCCGCTCAGTGCATTGCCGACCTTGTAGTAGTTCGAGCAGAGTTGGGAGGTCTCTACACAAAGATCTCCGCACCGACAGAGTGACTCGAGGGTGAGTCACGATGTTTGTGTTGGGGGCTTCTTGGGTGCAGGATCCCCCAAGGCAAGCTTTGGGGCTTAAAGCCCAAGTTTTGACTAAGTCCGATGTAAAGACTCCGCAATTTGGGGGCGCAGAGCGTGAAGTTATAATTGAGTCATAGGGTTGTTCACTCTTACTTTTGTAATGTAATTTCAGCTTGAGAGTTCTACCCATGGTCCGCGGACCATGCGATTGTATAAATAGAGCGAGGCTCTAAGTGTAAAGAGAATTGGAACAATCTAAGAGAAGATGAAGCATTAAGTCTAAGTTGAAGTGTAAAGTCAAGTCTTTGGGTTGTAGAGTAGGAGAAGCCTCTGCAGCTGAGTGCGCAGAGGCATAGTAGTCCACAGCTGAGTGTGCAGGGTGAGTCGAGTCTGCAACCATTGGAGAAAATAATAAAGAGAAGTTCCTTATCACTCTATGTGTCTTTTTCATGTTTTATGCATTGAAGTATATTGGGTATGAATTGCAAGTTTACTGTTTATTTGCTACGCGTATTATATGAATGTGTTGAATAAGCGAATATAAGATAAGTATCTGTTTACGCGAAGTTAACTAATAGTTATAAGAAGATAAGTAAGATCCACAGTGTAACTTAGTGAAAGAGCGCAGATCGCTGCTTGAAGCAACGTGAAATCATCTCAGCCCTTGATTAGGGATCCATGAAGGTGATTATAACAGAGTGCGAAGGTCCCACAGGTTAGGGCAGTGTGCGAAGTGACATGCGCGAAGACATTCCTAGTTGGACTAAGTCGACCCCTCAGACATCTCAAGGGTGTAGAAACTTGGTTCCAGCATCCCCCCATACTGCTTCGGGTGAGACCTCAGTCCATGCTCCACGGGATGTTGCCGAAATGGCCATTAATACAGGGATTTGTTTGGCTAATTAACTCTGAACCTGGGCCAGGCCCCATCAAGCCAACATGAAGAATATAAGAAGAATTGATTAAGGGTTTCCCCACATTGGGGTTTGTCCCTGGCTGGTGCCACATCTTGTGTCCTCTTGTCTTGGCTTCTCTTCTATTGTTTATGTTTATGTTCTGTCTGCACTTTACTATCATGTTGATGTGATTGCTAATATGAATATTGTCATTTGGCTAATATGAAAAATTGAAGTAAATTTCTCTAAGCATAGGACATACCAAAATTTAACAGATATTGTTATAATTGACAACTAGGGCCAAAATCCATGTGGGTTTTCTTATTTATGGCAAATGATATTTTTCTTGGATTCCTCTCATCAAGAGGTGTAGGATTGATCTAAATATCATGCGATTCCAATATGTATTCATGGACATATGAATTTATTTATGTTATTTGATAATTTTTCAAGGTCGGCCAGCAACCAAATTACCCCAACTTGTCCTCAACATTTTATTATAAATAGAAGAGGTCTTCAAGTCATTTTGCACACACACTTCTCCTAAGATCTCTCTCCACTCGTTTGGGTTTGGTGGGTGGAGAGATCAAGAGGGAGAATCCCTAGACGTAGTGAAGAAAGGGTCTTCTAAGAGAGCCCTAGACGTAGAACTAAAGAGCCCTAGCCACGGTCTTATGGGGAGATCTTTTTGTAGGTAAGAGGAGATCTATACACTGTCAAGAGGGAGTTATATTCACAACTCAAGGAGAAAGTGTAGTAATTTCTCTAAAAGTAGATCTGACCATGCCCTCAACACAGTCACAAAGTATGTATAGCCACTATCTTGGAGGTGCCCTAATGTCCTAAATGCAGGCCTTATTCCGTAGCAAAAAGAGGCCTAATCAGCAACCCTAATATGTTGTCAAGAGATACCCATACATAGTCTTGTGAAGCTCCTATTTTTTGTCATCAAAAGACCTTATACGCAGCTCTCTTAGCCGCAGTTGGAGAGGCCCTAACCACCAACATATGAAGGCCTAAAGTCGTAGTTAGAGGAGCCCTTATCACAACATGTAAGGGACCCTTAGACGCAGCCAGAAAAGTGAACCTAGCCATAGCAAAAAGGAGTATCTCATTAGCGTGAAGGGTCACATTCTTGTAGCTGACAACATGGTATAATCCAAGGTTGTTTGGGCATGTTAGCATTGTTCTTGAGCTCGATTTGAAGGGCAGAAGTATTTACAAAAAGTAGGAGCTAGGGATTGCTTTTTAAGGGCTATTTGGATCACTATTTGAAGGAATCAAAGCTACAGTCCACTGCTAGGCTAGGCCACAGGCCATAGCCAGCAGTTGGAGGCCTTTTAGTAGCTGCGTTCAAAAGGTAAGCAACCCTATAAGGCAGCATATCATTGGAGGACTATATGAAGGCTATCCACAGTAAATAGATGAATTGTGGGGTGTGTTTAGGGTGCTGTAGTAGTCAAAGCCTATGCCCTAACCAGTGACTAGGTCTACCATGAAATGCACCAGTCCTTGCAGCATATGAAAGGTGCCAAATTAGCAGCCTTGTCATGATTAGTGAAGCAACGAAGGAACTGCATATCTTCAGTACTTGATATCAGAATTGCAACCTCATTGTGTCATTGTCACGGAGAAGATCTTTGATCTCCTATTTGGCAAGTCAAGTATTGACTTCAAATCATTGTACTCTATCTCTTTCTCTCTGTTGGACTATTGAAGAATATAAGAAGAATTGATCAAGGGTTTCCCCACATTGGGGTTTGTCCCTGGCTAGTGCCACATCTTGTGTCCTCTTGTCTTGGCTTGTCTTCTATTGTTTATGTTTATGTTCTATCTGCACTTTACTATCATGTTGATGTGATGGTTAACTTGAATATTGTCATTGGGCTAATATGAAAAATTGAAGTAAATTGCTCTAAGCATAGAACATACCAAAATTTAACAAATATTGTTAAAATTGACAACTAGGGCCAAAATCCATGTGGGTCTTCTTATTTATGGTAGTTGATATTTTTCTTGGATTCCTCTCATCGAGAGGTGTAGGATTGATCTAAAGATCATCTGATTCCGACATGTATTCATGGAGATATGAATTTATTTGTGTTATGTGACAATTCGTCAAGGTCGACCAGCAACCAAATAACCCCCTCTTGTGCTCAACGTTTTAGTATAAAAGGAGATGGCTTGATAGTCATTTAGACACACACTTCACTCTTGATTTCTCTCCACTTTTTTTGGGTTTTAGTGGCAAGAGAAATCTAAGAGGATGAAGCCCTAAACATAGGTCTAGAAGGAGACCCTATACGCAACAAAAGAAGGATGCCCTAGCCACTGTCATAATGAAGCCTAGCCATAGGTCTTATGAAGGTTTGGCCGCAGTTCAAAGGGAGATCTATCCACTGTTTAGGGGAGCTTCAATACGCAGCAAGGTAGCCCTAATCTTGGAGCCCTAGCCACAGATCTAAGGAAGGGTTATAGCCCAGCTTTGGAGGAACCATAGTTGATGTAATAACATGCCCTAGCCACAGTCTATTCATAGATAAACATAGTCATGATGCCCTAACCCTATACATTGTTATGGAAGGGTTTCTAGTCATGGAGGACAGCCCTAAGACATAGCAAAGAGGCTAAGACAACGAGGCAGTTTGGGGACTGTGTTAAGTGCTCATGGAAGGATATACAAGCTACTGTTAGGTGGCCGAAGAGCTGGCTTGAGGGTCGAGTTTCAACAGAGGATAACGCAGATCTATGGGGTAGTTTTAAGGTAGCTTATCTATGGGTTTATGTGGGTCGTACGTACAGGAGGAGAGCTATTATTGGAATCCTAAACATTGTTGTTCTAGACATGTTAAGTTGTTTTTGTGCTAGGCCATAGGCCATAGCACCACAGATGGGCTTGCATAGGGTAGCTAAGGATTTTCATATCAACGTAGCAAAGGAGGGTCTATCCTTAAGTATGCCACAGTCCTTCAAGGGTTGTTTGGGAGTATGATTGGATGAGTTTAAGGCTACAACCATATTCCCTAACTAGACAGTCACAATCAACTATATGCAATCAAGGTTGGAGCAGCTAGGATCAGTTTGATGTTGTTGCCTATGTATGAGGGTTGGTAGGACTATCTTGATGGCCCAAACAGTCCTTGATGAAGGTTGTCCCATCTACCATCCAATGCAACAAACAGAGACCCTAAACAGTGACCTTATATAGTCCATGATAAGATGTGACAACAAGGTGCAACATGAAGTTTGAATGTTGCTCCATAATGATGGGCATCATAACGAAGTGTAGTGTAGCATGTTGTGTGATGCACAATGATAATAAATTCTACTATGAGATGCAACATGATGGGCAGAGTGAGCTATAATATGAGGCAGCACTAGTAGGTGCAACATGATGATAAGGTGCAGTAGTATGATGTCTGCAGCATGGTAAAGAGGTCCAGCATGATGACTGGGTGCAGCATAGTGAGGTGCAACTCAATGAGGAGCAGCATGGTGATGGAGTCACCTTGGATAAGTGGAAGAAGTATGCCTTCCACTCAGCTCAGATCAGCTACCTTTTATGCTATCTTCTTAGAGAAGATCTCTGCTCTTATTTAGATAAGTCAATATGTTGACTTCTGATGTATATGTACTATCTCTCTCTCTGTGTTGAACTATTGAAGAACATATAAGAAGAATTTATCAAGGGTTTCCCCGCATAGGGGTTGGTCCCTGGCTAGCACAACATCTTGTGTCCTCTTGTCTTGGCTTGTCTTCTACAATTTATGTTTATGTTCTATCTGCATTTTACTATCATGCTAAATGTGATTGCTAATCTGGAATTGATATTGAGCTAATATGGAAAATTGAAGTAAATTTGCTATCAGCATATAACATACCTAAAATTAATAGATGTCAACCACAATGAACAATGTACTTTTAGGCATATAACAACATGAGTTTGCATAATTACTATATAAAATTTAAGTGGATTGATACTCACTACCTTGAGATCTTATTATCGACATAGAAGGACAAAGTATATATGTGTACTAGACAAAGTGATAATCTAATATGGAGCTTCCCATAAGTGTTGTTAATATTCATTGGAATTATCTTATCATTGATTTGATTTTTTCTTTGGAAAATTATGAACCTTATAATAATGCCCATTCTGAGTCATCCAGAGTTAAGTACTTTATTGACTATCATGCTAGGATTCACTTGGATAGTTCACCAAATACCATGGCTCAAGATTTGTGGTACTATATGTAATTCCTAGTTTGCATGGAAGGAGATGGGTTTTGTAGTTATGGGTAATGTTGTACATTATGCACGGTTGTATACCCATATGCTAAGGGTACTTCCTCAAGATGAACGGTTTAAAAATTATGGGAAACAACATACAAATCTATGGGACAATATTGCTCACAAGGAATGAAAATTGAATGTTCCCTTTAGTCTGGGCCACTAGATGTCAAATTTTGACTTGACATATCCAAATGACCTCATGTAAGCACCTGCATGGTCTTACCAAAATTACCCCATGTAATCACCTGCATGGTCAATAATGACTTACATAGTTTATTACTCAAGCTAGTGTCGTGATGCTTATTGCATGACTTGTGTGACTTATTAGTCAAGGTAGTGTCATGGTGCATGTTGCATGACTTGCATAGGTTTTGTTGCATGAAATGAAAGGCCCTTGCCTCATGCAATAAATTTATCCCATGGTGTTTCCTATTCTTATGTCCTAGTACCCTTTTGCATAGGTCCTAACCTATGGTTTTGTTAAAATTACTACACAAATGTTGGTTTCTTATATACATAAATATATTACATGGGAGCTTACCTCGATAGTTATTGGAAATATATTTGGAACAATTGGAAACAACAATATTCAGTTATCTATAACAAAATGATCCTATTTAGACCAAACTTGTCACTTGTTTGCATTCCAAAAATGTACTGGAGATTAAAATATAGTCCTGAATAGATATTGAACTCATCAAAAGGTGTACCATTGTTCTAATACAAATCTTGGCATAAATCATGTTGAAAGACCTGTGGTAAATCTATAGGCATACAAGTGTCTTAGTTTAGAGTGTAAAAAATCTTGTTGACTACTCAATGATAGGTTATAAATATTGTTTATGTCCAGTTAAGGAAGCAACCATTAATAGTAAGAATAAATATAGTGAAGACAAATCTAATCATGTAGGTTTATACTCTATTTCAATTGGGTATATCTTTGTTTTACTGTGTATTGTTATCACTTTAATCCTTGCGATTTCATGTTGCTGAAAGTATCAAAGAGAATGTATATTGTGGAGTGTATGAATATAGGTAGAAGGAATCAACCTAGATACTTCTAGAAACGAAGGGATGGAGAAGGAACACACAGTAGTTTCCAATTTCTTATGGATAATGGATTGTGTTACATCTTTTGCAGCTAGTAGAGCACATTTGCAATGCCACAACTTCCACAAAGTCTTGTCATATAGACTAATAGCTGCACAAATAAATTCAGACTCCCAACACATTTGACTGTGATTGTGGAGGTCTGTCTCTGAGTATTAGTCACATATAATCACTATGGTGTATCTGACATCTCTCATCAAATTGGGTGTGATTTTAAGGTTGTAATGAATAACTTAAGTTGACATAGATGTTCTCCATGTTCAACATTAAACTTGTAAGTGGTAGATGGATCGACTCTTGTATCAATTGTGCACACAAAATTTCTCTAAAGTAATAAGCCTAGAAAGTGAACAATTGACCTAAAGGTTTAAAGAAATCAAGGGTTTCCTATGTGGCACATTACAACAAGTCTTATCATCTTATACTAATATTTCCTTCTATCAATTAGTGAATAATATCCAACGAATCATTATCAAATAAGAATCTTCATTTGATTACGAGTGGCATGATAGAGGCAGATGAAGCATGGGTTGGTTTCAAAGAGATGAGTTGGTGCATAGAAATGAAGAGACAAAAGAAGTTGCCTTCTACAAAGTTTGCAAAGGAGAAGGAAAATTAACATGCAAAGCTTGTGTTTCAGAAAATTGTTCAAAAACTAATAAACTTAAATCTTTTATAGCTAATAGAGCACATTTGCATTGCCACAACTTCCACAAAGTCTTGTCACATAGAGTGATAGCTGCAAAAGTAAATTGAGACTCCCAACATATTTGACCCCTAAAGAACTTCCAAATTTCTAGAATTGGTTGGAGTTTTCTTCAAGATAGCTCTTTGAGCTTCCCTAGGACAATTATTCTTGTGGAGGTCTGTCTCTGAGGATTAGTCAGATATAATCACTATGTAATGGCCTATGTATCTGACATCTCTCATCAATTTGTGTGTGATTTTAAGGTTGTTATGAACAACTTAAGTTGACAGAGATGTTCTCCATGTTCAACAGTTCACTGGTAAGTGATAGATGGATCGACTCTTGTATCAACTATGCACACAAAATTTCTCTAAAGTAATAATCCTAGAAAGTGAACAATTGACCTAAAGGTTTGAACAAATCAAGGGTTTCCTATGTGGCACATTACAACAAGTTTTATCATCTTATACTAATATTGCCTTCTATCAATTAGTGAATACTGTCCAATGAACCATTCTCAGATAAGCAACTTCATTTGACTACGAGTGGCATGATAGAGGTAGATGAAGCATGGGTTGGTTTCAAAGAGATGAGTTGGTGCACAGAAATGAAGATAAAAAAGGATTTTCCTTCTACAAAGTTTGCAAAGGATAAAGAAAATTAACATGCAAATCTTGTGTTGCACAAAATGGTTCAACAACTAATAAAGTGACATCTTTCACAACCAGTAGAGCACATTTGCAATGCCACTACTTCCACAAAGTCTTGTCACGTAGAGTAATAACTGCACAAATAAATTGAGACTCCCAACATATTTGACCCCTAAAAAACTTCCAAATTTCTGGAAATGGTTGGAGTTGTATTCAAGACAGATCTTTGAGCTTCCATGGGATGATTATGCTTGTGGAGGTCTGTCTCTGAGTATTAGTCAAATATAATCACTATGTAATGGCCTATGTATCCGACATCTCTCATCAATTTGTGTGTGATTTTAAGGTTGTTATGAATAACTTAAGTTGACAGAGATGTTCTCCATGTTCAATAGTTCACTTGTAAGTGATAGATGGATTGACTCTTGTATCAACTGTGCACACAAAATTTCTCTAAAGTAATAAGCCTAGAAAGTGAAAAATTGACCTAAAGGTTTGAACAAATCAAGGGTTTCCTATGTGGGACATTACAACAAGTTTTATCATCTTATACTAATATTTCCTTCTATCAATTAGTGAATACTATCTAATGAATCATTCTCAGATAAGTAGCTTCATTTGACTATGAGTGGCATGATAGAGGCAGATGAAGCATGGGTTGGTTTCAAGGAGATAAGTTGGTGCACAAAAATTAATCCCTCGTGTATGGTGTGGGCAACCGGGTGTTTGTATTGGGGATGTTTTCCCGCAGTCGGCCAGCAAGAAATCACTAAGCAGGGCTTTGGATTTGGGGGACTTATTTCTAAGGATCACCTCACGCTGGGCACTACCTGACCTTCCTGAATGTTTCTATCTAGCCCCTGGTTAGATTAGTTCTAGTGCCGTAGGTGTTGTTGTACTTGGCGGGCTTGGTGGAAGAGTTCTAGGCTTCTGTTGACTGGCTCCAGCCCTTCCTGAGTTTTCTTTCTAGGCTTATGGGCAACGGTTCATATAGCCACTATCTGTTGCATGCTCTTGCGATCATCCTATGGCATGCGTATGACCCTCAAATTGTGAATTGATATAAGAGCGATTAGTATGAAATAGTAATGTGTGGTATGTTCTAGTGTGGTATGCTTGGCTGTTGGCTTGTGGCTGATGGCTTGTGGTGGGCCTGGCTAAAGGGTAAAGGCTTCTGGCTGATTCTTTCTGCTTGGCTTGGCTGGTGATGAAGAAGGCTAAAGGTGAGGCTCAAGGTTCAAGGCATCTGGCTTCTGTTGGACTTGGCATGGCTGGTGATGAAGGCGGAAGGTTGAATGCTTCTGGTGGATGGCTCTTCTTGGCTTCTGTCCCTTCCTTAGCTCATTTCAAGTGTACTTTATTCCAAACCTTTGGGGCCCACGAGGTCCGAAAAAGAAAGCCAGTTTTCATAGCATAGGGGTTGGTAACAACTATAGATAGAAAATGAATCATTCTCAAATAAGCAGCTTCATTTGACTATGAATGGCATGATAGAGGTAGATGAAGCATGGGTTGGTTTCAAAGAGATGAGTTGGTGCACAAAAATGAAGAGACAAAAGAAGTTGCCTTCTACAAAGTTTGCAAAGGAGAAGGCAAATTAACATGCAAATCTTGTGTTGCACAAAATGGTTCAACAACTAATAAAGTTACATCTTTCACAGCCAGTAGAGCACATTTGCAGTGCCACAACTTCCACAAAGTCTTGTCACATAGAGTAATAGCTACAAAAGTAAATTGAGACTCCCAACATATTTGACCCCTAAAGAACTTCCAAATTTCTAGAAATGGTTGGAGTTGTATTCAAGATAGATCTTTGAGCTTCAATGGGACGATTATGCTTGTGGACGTTTGTCTCTGAGTATTAGTTAGATATAATCACTATGTAATGGCCTATGTATCTGACATCTCTCATCAATTTGTGTGTAATTTTAAGGTTGTTATGAATAACTTAAGTTGATAGAGATGTTATCCATGTTCAACAGTTCACTTGTAAGTGATATATGGATCAACTCTTGTATTAACTATCAACACAAAATTTCTCTAAAGTAATAAGCCTAGAAAGTGAACAATTGACCTAAAGGTTTGGACAAATCAAGGGCTTCCTATGTGGCACATTACAACAAGTTTTATCATCTTATACTAATATTTCCTTCTATCAATTAGTGAATACTATCTAATGAATCATTCTCAGGTAAGTAGCTTCATTTGACTACGAGTGGCATAATAGAGGCAGATGAAGCATGGGTTGGTTTCAAAGAGATGAGTTGGTGCACAGAAATGAAGAGAAAAATGGAGTTGCCTTCTACAAAGTTTGCAAAGGATAAAGAAAATTAACATGCAAAGCTTGTGTTGCACAAAATGGTTCAACAACTAATAAAGTGACATCTTTCACAACCAGTAGAGCACATTTTCAATGCCACAACTTCCACAAAATCTTGTCACATAGAGTAATAACTACACAAATAAATTGAGACTCCCAACATATTTGACCCCTAAAGAACTTCCAAATTTCTGGAAATGGTTGGAGTTGTATTCAAGACAGATCTTTGAGCTTCCATGGGACAATTATGCTTGTGGAGGTCTGTCTCTGAGTATTAGTCAGATATAATCACTATGTAATGGCCTATGTATCCGACATCTCTCATCAATTTGTGTGTGATTTTAAGGTTGTTATGAATAACTTAAGTTGACAGAGATGTTCTCCATGTTCAACAGTTCACTTGTAAGTGATAGATGGATTGACTCTTATATCAACTGTGCACACAAAATTTCTCTAAAATAATAAGCCTAGAAAGTGAACAATTGACCTAAAGGTTTGAACAAATCAAGGGTTTCCTATGTGGCACATTACAACAAGTTTTATCATCTTATACTAATATTGCCTTCTATCAATTAGTGAATACTATCCAATGAATCATTCTTAGATAAGCAGCTTCATTTGACTACGAGTGGCATGATAGAGGTAGATGAAGCATGGGTTGGTTTCAAAGAGATGAGTTGGTGCAAAGAAATGAAGAGACAAAAGAAGTTGCCTTCTACAAAGTTTGCAAAGGAGAAGGAAAATTAACATGCAAAGCTTGTGTTTCAGAAAATTGTTCAAAAACTAATAAACTTAAATCTTTTACAGCTAATAGAGCACATTTACATTGCCACAACTTCCACAAAGTCTTGTCACATAGAGTAATAGCTGCAAAAGTAAATTGAGACTCCCAACATATTTGACCCCTAAAGAACTTCCAAATTTCTAGAAATGGTTGGAGTTATATTCAAGACATCTCTTTGAGCTTCCATGGGACGATTATGCTTGTGGAGGTCTGTCTCTGAGTATTAGTTAGATATAATCACTATGTAATGGCCTATGTATCCGACATCTCTCATCAATTTGTGTGTGATTTTAAGGTTGTTATGAATAACTTAAGTTGATAGAGATGTTCTCCATGTTCAACAGTACACTTTTCTTGATATTTTCTTATTCCTAGATATTGGTAGCTCTATTTTCCATCTATTTTTGTGGGTAGCATGATACTTGGAAGACTACTTTCAAAATAATGCAAGGATTGCATGATTTGTTGATTATGCCATTTAGCTTATGGAGTGCTTCAACAACATTTATATATTGATGTGATGTCTTGAGACCATTACTCAACCTTTTGGTCATTGGTTATTTGGATGTATAATTTTTAGGAAAACTTGGAAGGAGCTCGTGCGACATTTGGGAGATAGTAATTCAAACCCTTCAAATTTTCAATAGCATAGCTTGCAAGATAACATGAAGAAATGGAAGTTTTCATGACATGTTGTATATATATTCCTTGGTGATGACTAAGGTAAATATCATACATATCCATTGATGACAAAAATTGGTGAGGGATAAACTTAAATCTCAAACAACAATTGTGGGTTTTCCAGACCTAAAACCAATGCATTGCCAATGTTTTGGTTTCAATATTACAAATTCTTTTCTCTTGAGCCACGATCCATTGAATTTATTTGCCTCCATTTATGACTTCATTAAGTGGCATGGTAGCATTTCCATAACCCAGGAAACAAGGATGAGAAAGAGCAGCAATTGTTGGTTGTACATTTTTGGGGTGATTTTGTCAAATCCGACAAGTAAAAATGAGCTTGTAAGAGTCTCATCCAAAGTGTGGTTGCACTTGCAAAAGGGATGGTTTGAAGTCTTCTATTGGGAAGTCTAACCAGTTAGTTGAGGCTAATTCCTAGAGGTGAAGAATTTGTGCCATATCAACAGGCAATGTTGTTACAGGATCAAGAATTGTTGAGAAGAAGCGTGTCCAATAGGCAAGGCAAGACATTTAGTCTACCATAACACTACTAGGCTTAGATTCATAAGCATGGTGGGCTTCAGGTTTCTGTTGAGATGACATGAAATACTACAACACTAAGTTATAATGTAGGAAAAGGCTGCAAGTTGAACTTGTTGAGTTTATCAATGCCAAGGTTACTAGTATAGGGGGTTGAAAAAGTATACAAAAGAGTAAAATATATGGGGTGCTTAATTAACAATTTGTCTGAGAGTCACTATTCATTTCTAGTATGCAATCTGATTCTAGTGATGTAGATGAGGTTAAAGAAGTATTGTGGATATAGAAGCTACGTTCAAAGACACCATGTGAAACAACTTAAACCACAATTAAAAATCACTTGTAATGACATAGCTGAGTCTAAATACCATGGGTGCATGAGAATGATTTTTTGTTTTGGTATCATAGCATAAGAATACCAATCATCATCATTATCGCATCAGGAAATTGGCTCACTAATCTATGTCGTCTTCAACTTACCATTATGTTTCTTTTTGTCTAATTGTTTTCTACCTAAGGAAAAACATACCTCTTATTTGAGATGAATTCAAAGGTACATTCTTGAGGTGCCTTCGGCACTGCCAAAAAATGGGCTTAGGAACCCTTCAAACCAGATAGACCTTGGACCATTACTTCACAAAAGAAAAGAAAGAAAAAAATCTTCTCTAGTATCATAATTGTTCTAATCTTATATAAATGACTGATTAAACAGATTATAAAGAAAGTCTCAAACCTACAACATATTTAAAAATCCAGCCTACCATCCACCTGTCTACCCTCTTAGCAATAAGAATAATGTGAAGCATCCATAAGCAGTCCCACTTTAGATTGATGATTTTCCCTCTCATTCAATTCACGATAGATATGAGAGAAACTACTATGATCAAACTGACGGGAGACATTTATGACCTATTGTGCAAGTGCCAGCAGAGATATATTATTCACCTGCAACAACCCTAACTTCCAATTGATGACCAATAGTTAATCCATGAAAAACTGTATAATCTACCTTCTCATTGTCATCTTCAATGCATAGAACAATGTTGAAAGCTCACCCTTATTGTTTGTGTCAAATCTGAAGCTGGCTTTGAATTCAATAGTGTGAGTTCGATAAGAAAAATGATAAAACCAAAGCCTCAAGATGTAGCCCCATCTTGGCTAGTTCCATTGGAGTAAGCCCACGGGATTCCCTTGTCACTAGGAAGAGCATGGAGTTGGGGCCCATCCAAGTGTGCTCAAGGATGAGATCCTTTAGATCTAGAGTGTCATGAAGAAAGGAGGTGCCTAGCTATAGGGAACCTAAAGGAGTCATGGGAGGGGGAGCCCACATACTCTCAGATTGATCTCTTGGGCTTGACAATGCATTCTTCGTTCAACTTTTCCTGTACCACCCCTTTGACCACAGTAATAAGGGGAGGTTGATCCTTTTCTAGACCACATCAACCTAAGAATTATGTGTTTCCTGTTATATTTCTATCTTCTATTTAAAAATAGCCTACTGTAATTTCATTCTTCCTGTAGATTTTTAATGTTCAGATTTTTTTTTGGAGCACAAGGGGATCCTCAATTGATTTCTATAAATGCAATTTTCTCTTGTTTTCATTACAAAGACCGACTGCTTGAGGTCGATTACTTCTCAATGGAGCCATTGGTTTTTCAGCTTCAAGAAATTCCACCCTCTGCAGCAAACCAGCTAGAGTCCAATTGGTTGAAGGGCTGGTTAGTTTTTTGTAGATGGACAGCTTGTCGAATTTTGTGATGGAGCCAAGGGAAAAAGTCAGTGGCTAGGTTGAAGATTAAAAGATTCATTGTATTGGATAGTCACTTGAGGGATCATAGCAACAGGAATATTAAGGAGAAGAGAAGAAGGATTGCCTTGAGGACATGAAGCCCTCACCTCTGATTACCAAGAGCACCAGGTATTGTAAACACAGACCTGTGAATGTGGAATCTTAGAGGTCATGCAGATTTACAATCTTAAAAATTTGTTGGTTGGTAGAGTCTTAGACTGTTTTGAGTTTGACAGAAAACACTCACCATACTCACGCAACTCTTCAGTACCTTGTTTGTAAGAACACATTGAAGTCCTGAATTTATGGTTGTTATTTATTAGTATGGTTACAACTTCTATCCTGCAATGAGTTGTACCCATACCCATCACACCTGCACCTTGATGTTCTCCACCTTTATAAACAAAAGTTACCATACCCCCATAACCCTTGTTCAATAAGTTTTCACCTTACTGTACCTACACCCAGACGTACCCATGCAACATAGTTTATTAGCAATTTAGTAGCAACTAGAATTTGAATTTCAAACCTGTCAACTTAGCTTATTCATTTTTTCCTGTCCTTTCATTTTTGTATGGATTTTTTTGTCTTCTTTCTTTACATTTCCACAATTTAGGAGTTAAATGGTTTTCATATTCCCAGGAACTCAATACTTTGCATCCTCAATAGAAATGCAAACACCTCTCAAAACAGATCCATAAGACATACCTTACTATACTAAGGAAAAGTACAGATGTTTCTGCTAATGTCACTATTCTACAATGACTTTGTTTCCTATTGACTGGATGTGTTTTGTAGACAAACTGAATATATTTGCAACTTCTTGCCATCCATACTAGTTATTAGTCACACGACAAGGAGTTTTTCCTGGAGTTTGCTGGTGAACTCGAGAGTATGTTCTAAAGGGATGAAATTAATGATTTTTATTACTACGAAATGCTACCAACCTTTTTCCCCCAATCCTATTCAATTGGAAAAGTGCTTCTTAAGGAAAAAAAATATAAAATGTACTCCAAAATAAGAAAAATAGAGGCCAGAATACAAACACCAAACAACAAAGGAGGATAAAAACAATATGCTTACCGATCATCTCTGTTTTTCCTTCTTGAGAATAATTTTGTTTTATATTTTGAAACTGGAAGGGATGCAATCAAATTTGGGCAAAGGCCTCTGCTATGAGTTCTGATTGCCTATCCTAACTTCACCAGTGCCGAGGGCCTCTCCTAAGTAGTACAAGTACAATGTGGGAATGCAAATGCAACTCCTAGAAAATTCCAAAGCTAAATCTAGGGTAAAATGAAGCAAAGAAGAATACAATAATAGGACACCCTCATAAACATGTATATAAATAGATCATGTAGAAGGCTAAGTGAAGGTAATAAAGCTATTCCCATTCATGCAAACACATTTGGCGGCTCAAAATTGCATTCTGAGTTTGAGAAAAACATAAATATAACACCTAAGCTGCATTTTGATGCCAATGATGAGTGTGGTAGAGATAAAGAGAGGTCTATTCCTAAGACAGATTGTGAAGTGCAAACAGTGGGATGCTGCAGTCTAGCCAGTACTCATTTTGACACAGTGTTAATGACCACCCTGTTGAAGAAGACAAAGAACAGTTTCCAACAAGTTTTTTGGCCTGCTCAGCTGGCTTGCTACACTTGGACAGGGATATGCTACATTTCTCTTCATTTGATTCCCCCTTGAAAACAATCCAGATTTCCAAATGATTGATAGTGTGAGAAAAGGTCCTGAATGCAGAGGAGGAATATCAACAGGAGGGTAGGAAACAACTTTCTACCAATCTTGCAATCACCCAAGAAGACTTAGCACATGATGACAGGGGTATCATGTCATGCCTTTTTTCTACACTAGAAAATTGAAATTCAACCAACATATGACAAAATCCTGAGTGCAGATGGAGATAATGGACCAGAATATAGTTCTAGTTTCCCTGAGAATGATAGTAATAAGACACTCATTAATGAAGGGAAATCCTAAAGATCCCCTAAGGTTCAAGAGACCAACGCTCCTATCTGTGATTTTGAATATAGTAGAAACTTTGGCACCCATAATGATGTGCATCTCCAATCAGCATTACCTATTAAGTTTGAACAGAACAGTGCAAGATCCTATATTTTTTTCTTTGATAGTCATCCTACATATGACATGGACTCTGATGAGGAAGAAAAGAAGGTTGATCATATTATCAAGTTGTTTTGTGAACCATATGAGACACAGGCAGAAAGGTCCACTCCATTTGTTGAAGGAATCCTTATTGAAGATGAATAGTCTTGTCATATTAGAAGAACTAACCAATATCCAAGCATACAAGAGGACTTCTTCAAACCCATAATTGATTAACTACACAGTGAGCAGAATCATTTCTAGGTTTTTCTCTTATTGTTCATAGTTATGATAATTGATCTTCAAAGGAGGTTGTTCTCCTAACTACAAATTATATTTGGGTAGCTTTAATTTCCCATATAAAACAACCCCCTATCCACAACACTGATGCTGATGGACAACATAAAATTGTTCCTATGTTTGATCCAGAAACGTTGGAACTAAAGTCTCAATATTTACTTCGACCAGAATAACCCAAGGAGACCATATATTTATAGGAATGGAGAGCCAGATATGGATCTCTCTCCCAGCTCAAGGTAGATTCTAAAAGGGCCCAAAATATACCCTCTACACCAAATTATTTCTTGTTTTTTTCCCTAGTATTAGAAATAAGTTAGAGTTTCTTCTATTTCCTCCTCGGAGCATTTTATGCAAATTGGTTCCAAGATTGAAGCCAAGTTACATAAGACCATTCAATTCTTTTAGATGAAGGGAATTTTGTCCTCATTTTCTTTCTACTAATTACTCAACCCAACAATATTGGGTAGAACAAAGGAGAAACCAATTCCATATCCTCTACCCACTGTGGGAAGAAGAAATATGGCACCTATCATATGGAGCTTGCCCATTCCAATGAGGAATGTCAAACATTTAGGCCAAAGAGCTCCAAAAGGAAAAATACTTCCTTTCTAAGCATTATTGAGAGGTTGGAGACTTAGAGGTTGATGTCAACAATCCTCACTACATTGATCCACACTTGATGCTAATGCCCAAAGATAGCCTTGCCATCAACAAGGAAGCTCTTTGTACATAGAACTATCAAATCAAGCACAAACTAGCATATATGGTCATTGATAATGGCAACCAAAATAACCTTTTCTTGCTTCAATTGGAAAAGGAACTTAAGTTACCAACCTCAACTCATCACAACTCACATTAGCTTGGATGGTAAAATATGCACATTAGCTTGTGCTAATCAGTTGAGAATAGATCGAATTGTTTCTAAAAGATGGCAAGATTTTGCAAAATTGAAAATTGAAATTCAACCAACATATGACAAAATCCTGAGTGTAGATGGAGATAATGGACCAGACTATAGTTCTAGTTTCCCTAAGAATAAGAGTAATAAGGCACTCATTAATGAAGGGAAGTCCTAAAGATCCCCTAAGGTTCAAGAGACCAACACTCCTATCTGTGATTTTGAATATGGTAGAAACTTTGGCACCCATAATGATGTGCATCTCCAATCAGCATTACCTATTAAGTTTGAACAAGATAGTGCAAGATCCTATATGTTATGCTTTGACAGTCATCCTACATATGACATGGACTCTGATGAGGAAGAAAAGAAGGCCGATTATATTATCAAGTCGTTTTGTGAACCATATGAGACAAAGGCAGAAATGTCCATTCCATTTGTTGAAGGCATCCTTATTGAAGATGAATAGTCTTGTCATATTGGAAGAACTAACCAATATCTAGGCATACAAGAGGACTTCTGCAAACCCATAATTGATTTACTACACAGTGAGCAGAATCATTTCCAGGTTTTTCTCTTATTGTTCATAGTTATGATAATTGATCTTCAAAGGAGGTTGTTATCCTAACTACAAACTATATTCAGGTAGCTTTAATTTCCCATATAAAACAACCCCCTGTCTGCAACAATGATGTTGATGGCTAGCATAAAATTGTTCCTATGTTTGATCCAGAAATGTTGGAACTAAAGTCTCAATATTTCCTTCGACCAGAATGACCCAAGGAGACCAGATCTTTATAGGAATGGAGAGCCAGATATGGATCTCTCTCCCAACTCAAGGTAGATTCTAAAAGGGCCCAAAATATACCCTCTACACCAAATTCTTTTGTGTGTTGTTCCCTAGTATTAGAAATAAGTTAGAGTTTCTTCTATTTCCTCCTCGGAGCATTTTATGCAAATTGGTTCCAATATTGAAGCCAAGTTACATAAGACCATTCAATTATTTTAGATGAAGGGAATTTCATCCTCATTTTCTTTCTACTAATTACTCAACCCAACAATATTGGGTAGAACAAAGGAGAAACCAATTCCATATCCTCTACCCACTGTGGGAAGAAGAAATATGGCACCTATAATAGGAAGCTTGCCCATTCCAATAAGGAATGTCAAACATTTAGGCCAAAGAGCTCCAAAAGGAAAAATACTTCCTTTCTAAGCATTATTGAGAGGTTGGAGACTTAGAGGTTGATGTCAACAATCCCAACTATATTGATCCACACTTGATGCTAATGCCCAAAGATAGCCTTGCCATCAACAAGGAAGCTCTTTGTACATAGAACTGTCAAATCAAGCACAAACTAGCATATATGGTCATTGATAATGGCAACCAAAATAACATTTTCTTGCTTCAATTGGAAAAGGAACTTAAGTTACCAACCTAAACTCATAACAACTCACATTAGCTTGGATGGGTAAAAGATGCATATTAGCTTGTTCTAATCAGTTGACAATAGATCAGGTTGTTGCTAAAAGATGGTAATATTTTGCAAAATTGAAAATTGAAATTCAACCAACATATGACAAAATCCTGAGTGTAGATGGAGATAGTGGACCAAACTATAGTTCTAGTTTCCCTGAGAATGAGAGTAATAAGACACTCATTAATGAAGGGAAATCTTGAAGATCCCCTAAGGTTCAAGAGACCAACACTCCTATCTGTGATTTTGAATATGGTAGAAACTTTGGCACCCATAATGATGTGCATCTCTAATCAACATTACCTATTAAGTTTGAACAGAACAGTGCAAGATCCTATATTTTTTTCTTTGACAGTCATCCTACATATGACATGGACTTTGATGAGGAAGAAAAGAAGGTTGATCATATTATCAAGCCGTTTTGTGAACCATATGAGACAAAGGCAGAAAGGTCCATTCCATTTGTTGAAGGCATCCTTATTGAAGATAAATAGTCTTGTCATATTGGAAGAACTAACCAATATCCAGGCATACAAGAGGACTTCTGCAAACCCATAATTGATTAACTACATAGTGAGTAGAATCATCTCCATGTTTTTCTCTTACTGTTCATAGTTATAATAATTGACCTTATAAGGAGGTTGTTCTCATATCTACAAATTATATTCAGGTAGCTTTAATTTCCCATATAAAACAACCCCCTATCCACAACACTCGAGATGATGGCTAGCATAAAATTGTTCCTATGTATGATCTTGAAACGTTGGAACTAAAGTCTCAATATTTCCTTTGACCAGAATGACCCAAGGAGGCCAGATCTTTATAGGAATGGAGAGCCAGATATGGATCTCTCTCCCAACTCAAGGTAGAGTCTCAAAGGGCCCAAAATATACCCTCTACACCAAATTATTTTGTGGGTTGTTCCCTAGTATTAGAAATAAGTTAGAGTTTCTTCTATTTCCTCCTTGGATCATTTTATGCAAATTGGTTCCAAGATTGAAGCCAAGTTACATAAGACCATTCAATTCTTTTAGATGAAGGGAATTTCGTTCTCATTTTCTTTCTACTAATTACTCAACCCAACAATTTTGGGTAGAACAAAGGAGAAACCTTTTCCATATACTCTACCCACTGTGGGAAGAAGAAATATGGCACCTATCATAGGAAGCTTTCCCATTCCAATGAGGAATGTCAAACATTTAGGCCAAAGAGCTCCAAAAGGAAAAATACTTCCTTTCTAGGCATTATTGAGAGGTTGGAGACTTAGAGGTTGATGTCAAAAATCCCAGCTACATTGATCCACACTTGATGCTAATGCCCAAATATAACCTTGCCAACAAGGAAGCTCTTTGTACATAGAACTATCAAATCAAGCACAAACTAGCATATATGGTCATTGATAATAGCAACCAAAATAACCTTTTCTTGCTTCAATTGGAAAAGGAACTTAAGTTACCAACCTCAACTCATCCCAACTCACATTATCTTGGATGGGTAAAAGATGCACATTAGCTTGTGCTAATCAGTTGACAATAGATCGAACTATTGCTAAAAGATGGCAAGATTTTGCCCAATATATTATATGTTCTTACAAACAAAGATGAGAAGACTTACGAAAATAAGATGATGATATCAACTGTAACTAATTGCTCCTTTTCCTTGAAGTAATATAAGTGGAATTTAAAAAATAAAAGGAATACTACAAAAGAGGAATGCCACAAATGCAGATATATTGTAGTACAGAAAGTCCAAAATATAATGAAGTTAATTAATGGAGTAAATGATTGAAAAATCAATGGGATCATTGGTGGTTGTTTGTCTCCTAAACATGGGAGTTACAATTAGATGTTTACAAATACACTATGATACATTCCCACTTGCCACTTGTCACCTAGTATTATTCTCACCTCTTCCTCCTTGCTTACAAGGAATTGTTCCCTAAATTAGAAAAATGGAAACCAGTATGCTATAGGCTAATTAGTTCTCTAAACCAGTATGCTATTAGGCTAAATAGGAATTGTGCTATAAACCTATCTATGATACAACACCAAATTGCCGTTATGATGCATGACTGAAACTCACCACTACATTGAAGATCCTACACTTATGATTCTATGCAACTCTGTACCTCTAATACAATGACTACAGTGTGAACATACTTGAAATCTCCTTGAATGCTCTCATAGACAATTTATTCAGTTAATAGATTGTTAAGTTTAGGTATGTTCTATGCTTAGAGCAATATATTTCAATTTTCACTGTTAGCTCAATATCTTTTCTAGATTAGCAATCACATCAGCATTAAAGTAAACTGCAGATAGAACATAAACATAAATCGCAGAACACAAATAACGAGAAGAGGAAACAAGATGTGGCACTAGCCAGGGACAAACCCCAATGTGGGGAAACCCTTGTTCAATTCTTCTTATATTTTCTTCAATAGTTCAGCAGAGAAAGAGAGAGAAAGAGAGAGAGAGAGAGAGAGAGAGAGAGAGAGAGAGAGAGAGAGAGAGAGAGAGTATGTTTACAACAAAAGTAAACACTTTGACATATCTAGATAAGATCATAGATCATCTCTAAGAAGATGATACATGAGATCAGTGGAAGACATGCTACTTCAACTGATTCTCCAAGGTGAATCCTTCACCTACCATTGTGTTGCATCTCGTCATCATGCTGCACCCATCATCACAATGTTGGACCTTATGACCATGTTGTACACATCATACTGCTGCACCTTATGTTGCACTGTTGTCCCAATGTTTGACACTGTTGTACCTTGTGCCACTGCTACACCATGATGTCACCCATGTGCTTGTTGCACCATAGTTTCTTTGTGTGCTTGTTGCACCATAGTTGCTTTGTGTGCTCGATGCACCATAGTTGCTTTGTGTACTTGCTACACCAAGTACCATACTAACGTCCCAATGTGTTATACTATTGTAGCACCATGAACTTGTGGTTGTTGTTGCAACACATCATGTTGCTGCAATATATCATAGTGTTGCACCTCACCATTATGTTGTGATACACTTCATCATTATACCCATCATCATGCTACAGCATTCGCCACAATGTTGTCACATCATATCATATCATGCTGTTGTTTGTTGCATTTAGGACAACCTTCACAATGTGGTTATGGACTGGTTAAGGCATCAATGACAGTCCAACCAGCCTTCATACATCAGCTGCAACATCCCTACCAAGGCTACGGTCACCCTTGTTCAGCACTCCTACATCCCACGTTAGCTTGTCATACCCCAGCAGGCCTTACGCCCTCCTAACGTAGACTTGTAGGTGTGATAGGGACTGCGGCTAGCTACAACAAGCCTATCCTTTTTTACAGTAGCCCTTTCCAAGGGTTATAGCCCCACAAAACTATGCCTTCGGCCCTCAAGATAGCCTACGGTATCCATGATAGTCTCTCGGCCTCCACCAATGTGTCACTACTACTCCAACAGTTATCTCGGCCTCCATTGATGAACTCAGCCTCCTTCACGCTGTCTTAGAGCCTCCCTTTCTTGCTGCGGCTAGGGATTAGGGCTGTTGTAGGTGGACTCTTTCTCCTCCACGTAGGGTACTTAGGCTTCTACCATGGCTGTGTTAGATAGGGCAGCGTTAGGGCTTCTTGTAATTGAGATAAGGGTTGTCTTTTATGACAGCATTTAGGGCAGCATTAGGGATTGTAAGGACAGCGTAGGTCTCTTCACCATGACTACGTTAGGGCTTCTCCATAGGGCAGCATTAGGGCTACTTCCTCGTGGCTGAGATAAGGTCTGCCCTCCATGACAGCGTAGAGCCTTCTAGGGCATCTCCTATGATAGTGTGGAACCTTTCTCCATTAGGGTAGCATTGTCCCTTAGGATCTCTCCTCCCACCAAAACCCAAAGACAAGTAGAGAGGAAGAGATCCCAAGTGAGTGTGTCCAAATGAATTTCAAGGCACCTCTATTTATACTAAAACGTTGAGCACATGTGGGGTTTATTTGGTTGCTGGCCGACCTTGACGAATTGTCCCATAACATAAATAAATTCATATCTCCTTGAATACTTATCAGAATCAGATGATCTTTAGATCAATCCTACACCTCTCAATGAGAGGGATCCAAGAAAAATATCAGCTGCCATTAATAAGATGACCCACATGGAGTTTTGCCCTAGTTGCCAATTTTAACACAGACTCAGTTAATCTCTGACTCCTTCCAAGCTCAAACCTCCCCTTTCAAGAGTCATTGATCACCAACAACTATCCTGCCAGTTGGGGAAGCTTAGCTTGAATATGCTCCAAGGTGTACCACTTGGTAGCTTGGGATGACTTTTATTTCATCCCAAACTAATAAAACTCTCAAGGCCTTTACCAATGTACATGAAAAGGGCCTTAGACTAGGAATATGGGTGTCGTTACTATTATTTGCATAATAAGAATTAGTATGAGGGAAGGAGAAAAAGGGCTTTACTTCTAACATGAAGCTTATCATGCTCAATGGTCATGAATTTGGCATTGAAATTGGGAAGTTGTCAATGGTTTAAACAAGATTGTGGTCTCAATTTTTAATCCATTGCAAAATAAATTGTCTTGCATGTTCTTAGGATCGATGAAGCTTGTTGATGTGCAAGTACCAGTTCAATCAGTGTTCAAATTTCATCCTCGATGTTTCAGCAAGACCCTTAGCTTTCTTTTTTACAACTTTTAGGTGATTTTAAGAGAAAATTTGAAGGATCTCAAGAGCATGCTAATATTTCTCTGCATCCTCCAGAAAAAATCCCCTTTGCCAAGTTGAAATGATCAAATGTCTAGAAACATGGCTTTCAAGGATTTAGTTATATTTGTGGAGGATTCTGGTATGACTGTTCCTCTATTTCATCTAAGGGAAAATATTTTAAATGCTTTGCAAGAGGAGAGTTTTAATGATATGGATTATAGGTTTTCTTCTACAACAAAGTCTAAAAAAGTGAATCTTTGCAATATTGAATCTCCTAATTGCAGAAGGAATGGTTGCAGTTTAAAACATCCCTGTAAAACATCGGCTTCTACATAAGCAAGTGGCTCAAATGAATCCACAAAAATTTGAGATTTATGAACTACAATTTCATGTTGTTCATCATGATCTTCTTATGGTTCTGGAAGCATAACCATTACTAGATACCTCTTAGACTTGAAATCAAGAATGGATTTATATTCAAGTAACCAAAAATGAGCATCGTGCAATGGTAAATGTTGAATAAGATTGTTTAAATCTAATCGGCATGCACTTACCATCGATAGAAAATATTTCATGTCATATTTGGAAAGCTTGGGAATGGCATGAAGGCCCTTTCGAATGCAAAGGAATGAATCCCAACCAAAATGGAAATAATCACATGTGTTTCCTCAGCTTTTGCTGCAACAAAGATTGGACTCGCCTGAGGGATCACTGTGGCAATCTCCACTGACAACATCTCAATGCAAGGCACCCTCAACTTATCCCTCAGGCAGGGGTCGATCTACTTTCACTCTTCTGGGAAGAGGCTGGCAATGGATTCAACAAGCCTAAGGGATCATTGCAGTAACCTCCACTGACAACATCTCAATGCAAATCACCCTCAACTTATCCCGCAGGAAGGGGACGATCTACTTTCACTCTTCTAGGAAGAGGCTGGCAATGGATTCAACAAGCCTAAGGGATCATTGCAGCAACCTCCACTGACAACATCTCAATGCAAAGCACCCTCAACTTATCCCGCAGGCAGGGGCTGATCTACTTTCACTCTTCTAGGAAGAGGTTGGCAATGGATTCAACAAGCTTGAGGATTTTATTGGAGAGAAGAGGCTTCAACCCATATGGGATCACAATGTGATGGCAATTTCAGTTTTTTGGATTTGGTTTCCATAGAAAAATAGTTTGGAGTGTCAGATTGGGCTCCAAATGGAATGTACAAAAGTGATCTTTGGTATTTATCTGCGGCTTCATGTCTCGAAGCGAGAATGAGATAGTTTTTACAATATAAATAAAAATCTAATCTGTACCAGAATGGTAGTCTCATGCTTTTAAAGATGAACTTAAAGCTAGGAATGACTCACCATGTTTTGAATATATTGAGAAGAGGACAGCTGCTTCAGGAAGATAGATATTGCCAACGACAAGAAGAATATATGTCTCTACGTTTTTTAATGATAACAGTTCCTAACTCTAGAAGACCTTGCAGAGATGCCTTATCTCCCTACAGAGCTATGGAAGTTTAGTTATTTGGCACTAAACAAAGTCTCTGTAAGTTTTCCGATAGAACTGAGACTCTCTCGGAGTCGATCACCTGACCTGTACTTTGGATCAAACTACATACAACAAGCACACCCGTATCGTTCTTGGACTGAACTCCATCACCAATTTTGGAGGCCAAAAACCACACTCCTCTGCACAGGGTTCACTGTAATTTCCTATTTGGATGGTAGTTTGACTTGAA
This sequence comes from Pinus tabuliformis, assembly GCA_031772625.1. Lineage (NCBI taxonomy): Eukaryota > Viridiplantae > Streptophyta > Pinopsida > Pinales > Pinaceae > Pinus > Pinus tabuliformis. Next base: position 579,453,052 of record CM062819.1, read on the forward strand.
TGGTAATTTAGAAAAAAGGTGAACAATGTTTACCTGTAGCCGTGATGCGGAGAAGAGAGGTACGTGAGGCCAGTAGACAAAGATATCTCGCTAGCTAGGTCCAGATGCTAAAGTACAATATGAACAAATTTGGTCCTCAGTATCCTCCACCAGAATCACTTCCTGTCCATGAGGATTCGATTTATTCGATATTGCATCTGTGGCGATCAATGGACTGAAGATTAGGTAGCATTCGATATTGGGTCTGCAGCCATCAATGGATCGAAGATTCGATATTGGCTTTCGATGGCGATCAATGGACTGAAGATTAGGTAGCATTCGATATTGGGTCTGCAGCCATCAATGGACCGAAGATTCGATATTGGGTCCGATGGTAGTAAAACCATGATTCACAACTCTGGCATGTCATTTTCCCGCATTATGAAAAAATTGTTGGGATGTCATTTTCCCGCACTGTGAAAAGTTTGGGGTTGGGAGGGATATTGCAAAGTAAAATTAAATTTTAAATTTTTAAAAAGTGTTAAATTTTCCAATGTTCAAAAAATAGATACAATAATTTATTTACATTATTTACACTATGTATGGGAGGGATATTGCAAAGTAAAATTAAATTTTAAATTTTTAAAAAGTGTTAAATTTTCCAATGTTCAAAAAATAGATACAATAATTTATTTACACTTTTACATATTTTAGTTGTATTTGAGAAACTAATAGGATTAATGTTTTTGGTTGAGATATTAGGTGGTATTTATTATAATAATAAAAATAAAAATATTTTAATTTTAAAGTTATGTTTTTAGGTAATGATTTTGTTATTAAAGTTTATGGAGGCAAAATGTGAAATGTTGGAAGGAAACAAGTGCTTTTAACCTAGTTGTATTGAAAACATTTAGGTGTTCTTGCATATTAAGTGGGTAAAAATAAAATAGAGTATATAGTAAATGGATTTAATAGTTAAAAACAAGTGTTAGTTTATTAAAATTCATATGTTAAATTTGGAAGGAGTAGAATACACATCTTTCTTTAGGTTAAATATATTCAACTTGTTGCGCCAATGGGGTTGTAAGACCCTATGTTTTCATTTTGAGAAAATGGAGTTCTCTCCTAGTCATTCGCATAGTTTAGGTTGTTATAAGAAAAGTAGGTGTTTTTCCTTAAGACATGAACATTTCATTTTAAGTAGGTGATAATGTGGTTTCAATGAAGCATTAAAATAGGGAATGAGCATGCACATTCGGGATGCTAGTGACATTAGGTTCTGCTTCAGGTATGATCAGTACACGTCTAAGAAGACTCTAACAAAGGTTGAAGAGTTTGAATAGTTAGATATGTTGGAGGATTGTAGTCTCAATTAGAGGTTTAGAAAAGTAATTTAAGCATCATGAGAAGTTGTGAAGCAAACTTAAGACATTTGACAAGTTGCACGAAGGAAATTTGGTAGTGGTACTAAGTGAACATTCTTTGATCAAAGTTCATACCCTCTCCTTAGCACTGCCACTTTGCAAGACAAAGAAGAAATTTGAAATATATGTGCAACCAACTAAACAAATTGGAAAGGCTGTTACAACATATATAGGTGGTCATGTCGTGCTGCAAAAGGAGGTGTTGGCCCACTCCCCTTTCCGATAATTTCTCAACCTTTGAATTTGATTCCCTATGAATGTGATCAAATTATATGGCCCTAGATATTCTAATAAGCTCCATAATTTTAATCATCCTTTTATCCAATAAAGAAGTGTACAAGGAAGTATAACCTCTCATCCAATCTAAAACAACACCTGAATCCCCTATGACTTGTAAGTTTAGATTGTTGAAGTGACGCAATTAAAATGACTAACATAAACGACTAATTCATATTATTGTAGTTTTTTTTAGGTAGTCATATTTTTGTTCCTAGACTAAATTAGTCATTTATGTTAGTCATTTTTAGTAGTATTACTTATTAGCTAGTCGTATACTTTAACTCGAGACTAAATTAGTCATTTATGTTAGTCGCTTTTAGTTGGGTCTCTTAATATTGCTAATTTTTTGTAGTATTTCACTTGGAAAAGTTGTGGTGACTAACTTTTTTAGTTACCTAGTCATTAATTTCACCATTTTCTACTAGTGCACGTTCGCATTCTGACGAATGTCATTTGGGATAATCAACATTGGTGCAACGCTCCAACGTGCTATGGAAATTTCCTTCCATGGACTTATTGGACAGAGTGTAGTGGTCTATCTTAATTATGTAATAGTATTCTCCAAACAGAGGTCAAACCACCTACGCCATTTGAAGAATATTTTTGAGCTATGCCGAAAGAACGGAATATTCTTAAATCCCAAGAAAACTATATTTGCAGTGTCCAAGGGTAATGTCTTGGGCCACATCATTGCTAATAGTTGGATTAAGGTAGACCCAGATAGGGTCAGAAAAATCACCAGATTCCCTTCCCAGTGAATAAGAAATCCATGTCATCTTTCTTGGGGAAGATCAACTTCCTCCACAAGGTCATCTCTGACTATGCCCAAATTTTCAAACCAATACATGAGATGGTGAAGAGGGACGCAGTCTACAAATGGGATAAAATGAAAAAGGATGCATTTTCCCATATTAAGCAGGCTATAGAAAAAACACCCTCATTGTACAGCCCAGACTTTGATAAAGATTTCTTGCTATACACTTTTACTTCTGATACTTCTCTTGTTGTTGTACTCACTCAAAAGGATGAATTGAACAATGGGGAACCTATCTCCTTCATGAGTGCAAGTCTGCAAGCACCAAATATTAACTACCCCACCATGGAAAAACAGGCTTACGTAGTATACAAGGCAGTAAAGAACTTCAGGCCCTATCTATTGAAGAACCATTGTGTTATATTTGCCCCACACCCAGCAATTAGGTCACTTCTTGTTCAACAAGAGTTGGTTCAAAGGAGAGAAAACTGGATGACTGATTTACAAGAGTATGATCTATAAATCAATCCAGTTCACACAATCAAGGGTCATTGTCTTTACCAACTATCATAAGAAGCATTAAATGGAAAAGAGAAAGAAGAAGAGCTCACAGGATGGGAGAAATAAATTGATATTTATAATGTTGAGCGAGCCTCCCCCACTACAAGCATAAACTCTTGGTACACATATGTGCACTAATACCTTAAGCAAGACACATTTCCCTCTCACCGTTCCAAATGAAAGAAGAGGGAACCATGACTTAAATAATTATCTTATCAGTTGCTACATGGGGTGATGTTTAGAAAGCACAACAACCAAGTACTTCTCAGGGGTTTGGAGGTGCACAATTCAGAAAGGGTATTGCATGATCTCCACAATGAACCAGTCAAGGGACACTTTGAAGGAAACACCATAGGGAATAAGGTTATGCGAGATAGATTTCACTGGCCCACATTATTCAGAGATGCTCATGCTTATGCCCCCAAGTGTCTGGTTTGTCAAAGGTGTGTCGGGAGGAACAGGAAGTCAATCGCCCAACTGCAGCTCATTGCAGTGGAAGAACCTTTTCAAACGTGGGGCTTGGAAATTATTGGGGAAATTTCCCCATACTCATTAAAGCAACACCACTACATATTATTTCACACGGTGGACAGAAGTAATTTTGCTCAAACAAGTGACGATTAAGAATTCATTGGCTTTCTACAACATAACATCTTTTTCAGGTTCAACGTTCCTACATCACTTTTTTTACAATGCAACATACTTATGATCATTAAGGCTTTATTATTTTTCATTGGAAAATGTTATCATATTGAAGCATTCAACTAATTACTATCCACAGGGGAATGGTCTTGTTGAATCTACGAACAAAAACCTTATCCGCATTATTAAAAAGTCCATATTCTCTTAACAACGAAACTAACACTCTACTTTGGTGAATTCCTTATGGGCTGACCGAGTCACACCAAAACCATCCTGGACACCTCCCCTTACTTCCTGGTGTACGGAAAAGAAGTCACCCTCCTGCTGAATATCTACTTTTCCTCTCTCCAACTGTCACAAGAGTCCCAAGGCAAACCATGTTTGTTAGTTCAACGTAGGATGGACACTCTTCATAAGCTATAGGAAGAAAGGTTGAAAGCTAAAGAAAAATTTGTACTTCACCAAATTTGTATCAAGAGGTGGCTTGACAAGAAGTTTGCAGGGAAATGTTTTTTTAATGTGGGTGACTTAGTCTTAAAGTGGGATAAATCCCACGAGGGAAAAGTCAAACACACTAAGTTTTAGTCCCTGTGGATTGTACCATTTACGGTGCATGAAAATATTGGTTAGCACACATATCATCTCCAATCACTTTATGAAGATTGACCCTCTCCCTTTCAATGGCCAAGACTTGAAACGATACTTTCCATACAAATATGGGGTTTTTTGAAGAATCTTCGGCGAAAATCACATAAAAAAATTTTATCGACACGTTTCGAACCAACCAGTGTGGTTCATCATCAGGACAAGTTGAATGAGTAGATCTGACTTGGCACATTAAATATGTAGGGCAGAGTATCCCATGACTCAATTGTAATGGCTAAAAAGACAACAGCTCAATTTGACCGGATAACGGCTAGTTTGACTATGATAAGGGGTATAATTAATATATATATATATATATATATATATATATATATATATATATATATGTATGTATGTATATTTATATATATATATATATATATATATGTATGTATGTATGTATGTATGTATGTATGTATGTATGTATGTATGTATGTATATATATATATATATATTAATATTATTTATATATTATTATTATTATTATTTTAATAAGAAAAATTCAGTGATTAATATTCAAATTAAAATGTCAGTGGACCATGTTACAAATATATACGAGAATTCTCTAATTTTATCTCGATTAAACTCTTTGGCGAATATTTATATTTATATATTTTAATTAATAAATATAATTAACTATTACTCTATTACTCTATTTTTGGTGTTTATAACTAACTAATATTTTTTCTAACAATTTTAAATTAATTTATTTTATAATTTTAATTTAATTCATTTTTAATTTATATTTATCAATATATTTGCAATTAATTTATTTTATGATTTACTTAATTTACTTATTCTAGTATATATTTGTAACATGGTCCACTTACATTTTAATTTGAATATTAATAATAAAAATTTTCTTATTAAAATAATAGATATATATATATATATATATATATATATATATATATATATAGATATATATATATATATATATATATATATATATATAGATAGATATATATATATAGATAGATATATATATATATATATATATATATATATATATATATATATATATATATATTAATTATACCCCTTATCATAGTCAAACTAGCCGTTATCCGGTCAAATTGAGCTGTTGTCTTTTTAGCCATTACAATTGAGTCATGGGATACTCTGCCCTATCTATTTAATTTGCAAAGTGAGATCTGCTCATTCAACTCGTCCTGACAATGAACCACACTGGTTGGTTCGAAACACATCAACAAAAGTTTTTCTATGTGATTTTCGCCGAAGATTCTTCAAAAAATATGGGGTTGTGCCCTACACTGTGTACATAGTCTTTTCTTTTGTTGTCTTTTGTTTGTTTGTTTTTTTCAATTTTGTTTTGGTTTTCGTTATGTGATTAAGTGTTTTGCATGAATATCTTGTGGCTTCTAAGTATGTTTGTGGCTAAGCTGTAAGGAGTCTTGTGATACTAACCTTCTGTCTGTCTTCCTTGTGTTGGTTACACCTTTTGGTCGATGAAGTTTCGACGGAAAATATGATCCATCCGTAAGGAGAGCTTTGTTCCAACCATGAACCCATGTCCAGTCCGAAAACCTCATGCCTATACTTGGTTTTACTACTTTGGTGTTCTCAAGCTTATCGAACTAGTATAAATGGAGAAGGGGAAAATATAAATGAGCAAACCTAAATTAGAGGTTATATGCTTCTCTAAAGGAAAAACCTCTTTTTCTCTGAATAAGTCAGGATCCCTCTTCTGCCTGAAAATAAATAAGTGCCAATGCACAGTGATCTTTAAACAAATAAATAAAGGTGAAAGAAGAGAAAGGCTTCCTGCGTAGAGAGGTGAAGCAAGCAACTCCATCAGGGTACTTTCTAGGCTCGCTGGAAGTGGAGCAACACTAGATATCACAATTATACTCTAAAAATATTAATCTCATGAGCTAAAATACCCTTCCCAACTCAAATAATTGTGATTATGCTGAATCTTATGTTGTGTTCAACTGAGAACTTCTTACGAAATTTCAATCTGATGCTCAGACAGAAAGTTATGACGATTTTCCAAAGGTCACTTGTTTGGGATGTAATTCGGGAGCCTGCAAAAACCCTAAATGTCTTGGAATGTATCTCCACAAATATAGTGAAACAAGATCTTAAATTAGAGCCCGAGCTTCACCAAGATTTCGACTAAAATGGGCTTTAATTTCAGAGTCTGAACCTTCATAGAAAAAAATTATAGCAAAAATTCCATGATGACCTGTTTGAGATGGAATTATGGAGCTTGCAAAAAACCTAACTTCCTCAAATGATATCTCTGAAAATATAGTGAGACAAGATCAGAAATTCAGACCTGAGGTTCAGAAATATTTCAACTCAAATTGGTTTTTTTTTAGCGTCTGAAACTTTGTAGAGAAAAAATTATAGTGAAAATGCCACGATGACCTATTTGGACTGCAAAACCCTGGAATCCAAAGCTTCGATACCAAATGTTATGAAACCAACTTACAAAAAGATAGAAAGTATATATCAACGAGTTAAAAATCAGCCTCTTCGAAGGGAAAACCTCATTTTCATTACAAAAATGAACAATTCTTGGATGATACAAATGAAAAGGCCTCCTTTCTATATATAGGAGTCTAAGGGATCATAATATAATCATAGCCGACATAACAAAAATAATGTAAGGGCACAACAATAACAATAGTGGGCTTCTATGGGCCATAATAATAACAATATGGGGACTACATGGGCACAAAAATATAATAAGGGGGTTGCACTAATAACAATAAGGGGTTACATTAGTATTATAGGGACCTCACAGAAGGTATAGAGGGGACCATGTCTATCCATGGGGTAAGTGTGAAGACCAAAGTGATATGCATGATGAATCAATAATCCCTGGAGAATCAAGGCCCTGCACAAAAGAAGTTAACTAAGACAGAGAAGCTATAGTTCAACCAATGTGTCACCAAGTGTTGTATTTGCTGCAACACCCTCCAAACTTTTGGCTTACACTCAAATTTCGGAGCCTTCCTTGGTCTTTTCATTTCTTTTGCAAACACTAGAGCTCATTTCATGAGCTTTCTCAAAGTTCTTTGGTCCATTTTGCATGTTGGATTAACTATCATATTTTGGCATGTTTGATCGTCGTACAATGTTTATGAGCCTTTTCTAATGGTTTCGAAGGTCGATCTTTGTGTATTTGAGTTGTCCCAACCATGTGAACATCTATCACATCCATACACAAAGTCTTTAGCACTGTCACACAAGTGTCCTTCTTGTCATCCTAAAGCCTATCTTAAGCGACACACTTGTCATATCTTGTCATGAGGAATTCACACAGAGGGAATGATTTGTTTACATGTTCTAATGATCTATGCTAGCGTGTCATCAAAGTATGATAAGTGTGTGATCATAATAAAGGTTCATCACCCATCCCGTATTTAGCCATTTTTAGAAAATCTTCCCGACTTTGAAACATAGCTTCATTGGGCCCTGACTGAACTTAGCTCTCCCCCTGTTTTCAGAAAATACATAATGCATAGTCACTGGGTCCCTATCCCAGTCTGTGACTTTTCCCAAACTCATTTCATGGATAAGAATGCATCATCCTAGACTAGGGTTTTCATATTCATATTGTCCCGTCATGAGTGAATTGCAGGAACAGGTACATTATCAAGTCATGGCAAGATGATGAATAAGGAGAAGAAGGAGGGAAGCATTCCTAAATACTCTCTTGAAACTATACTCACAAGTGGATAAATCAAGAAGAAGAAAAGGGATATAATTTTTCAACTATCATCCAAGACTAAAGATCATTGAAGACCCCTCATCACCAAGCCATGCGGAAGAGAAGAGAAATCATATCCAAGAAGACATCTAGTAATCAGCAGCAACAGTGACTTGACATTGCCACATCACCAAGCAGTCCATGTTAGTAGTGTCATGTCATGAGTTGTCATATGCCACGTCACTACTGTGGACCATGTATATTTTTTTCAAATGTATTGTAAAGTGGAAGTCCAAAGGACACACATGAATATGAAGAGTCATGTAAGTTGAAAAGTCATAGGAAGTTGAAGAGTCATGAGGTTAGTCAAAGAGTAACAACGTGGAAGCATCACCCCTTGGTTATATATACCCCCTCATTGTATGAGCAAGGGAATTTTCACCTTGGCTCCTCTCGCAAGGAATTGTGGAGATCATCTAGTTCTTTGAGGAGAAATGAGTGGCTCCAATGTCCCACTATTAGGCCTAGTGATGTACATTTTAAACATGTTTCTTGGAAAATTTTCTTAATAACAAAAGCCTTTAAGGCCAACATGTTCTTCATGCATGGACTATGAGTGTTTGTAAGGAAATTTTGTGGACATTCGTATTTCATGTTTGCTTTCACATGGACTAACATAGTTGAACTATTTAAGTTATTTTCGTGCTTATCTTGTTGAGAATGTGTTGTAATGGTTATTATTATTGTCCCATCCTTGTGGACTATTTTGCAGGATACTAGGCAGATATTTCCTTTTTTGTTGGTTGTAACAATCATCGCATCCACTATGGAATATTCTATTGGATGTTAGATGGATCCTTCTGGTTCATGTGTGTCTCTTCCTAGATGGTACTATTACCTCGCACTTAGAGGCTCACTTTTTATCCCCGCTTGGCAGTAGAAGAACCTTGACATAGTTGCAACTGCACACTCATCGGGCACATGTCCCTTGCTTTCTTAAGACACCATTGCATCGCTCTCTTATACTAATAGCTAGAGCCAAGGAAAATCTTTAAGGATTTGGAAATCAGTCTTTTATACTAGATGGGACTCCTACAGAAAATGGTGTGAGGTATGATTGGGAATTCACACTGGGGTGATCCCCTAAATGTTGGCAGGTCCAACACTATCAACAGCAAGATAGTAAACCAGTGAAGGTTCTTATTATAGATGTAAATTTATCTGTTGAATAATGTCCCAATACACAAGAAGAGGAAGATTACATGTCATGTGTTCCATATGCAAGTGTAGTTGGTAGCTTGATGTATGCAATGGTATTTACTAGACAACACATTGCACATGCAGTGGGATTATTGAGGAGGTTTATGTCAAAACTAAGGAGGGATCATTGGACAACAATGAAGTGGGTTTTCAGGTATCTATGTGGCACTAGTGATTATGGTTTGTGCTACCAAGGAAGACTAAGATTGGATAGAGTGTTGGAAATACTTAGCTTTGTTGATTCAAATTGGGATGGAGGCATGGATTAGGGAAGATCTACAAGTGGGTATGTGTTTAACCTATTTGGAGGAGTGTTCAGCTGGATGAGCAAGAGAGGGTTTGTGCTGCCATTTTCAACTATAGAGGCTGAATATATGGTAGCCACTCATGCAAGAAAGGAATCAATTTAGCTGAAAATATTGTGTTCAAGTGTCGGATTGGTACAATGATCCATAAGTATAGACTATGATAGCCAAAGTGCAATTTTCTTGGCAAAGAAACATGCTTATCATTTGAAGACAAAACATATTAATGATTAGTATCACTTTGTGAGGGATATGATTGAAGAGAAAAAGTTGTTGTTGGTAAAGGTGGACACTTTGAAGGATTTTACAGACACATTAACAAATTCTGTGAGCACTAAGAAGTTTTCTTGGTGTAGAGAAACAATGGGAATTGCAACTTGGGACCAATGAATGTGCACTCTTGTGGGCCCATGTCTGGAAAGAAAACAATAAGTGGGAGAATGTTGACTATGTGTTATATTTTTTCCAAGTGTTATGGGTCTCGGGCAATGCCCCATAATTTTATTTTATTTTTATATGGACCCGATAATATATGGGTGGACCCAAGGATGGTGGGAAGACCTACCCATTGTTTTGCACATCATTTTTTTAGTGCATGGCATTGGGCATGTGATTTTTTTCCCATGGTATTTAGCAGATCCGATCAAGGGAACCCTGGTTATGTTATAATCCAGGGTTAATGGATTAGGGTTTATGAATGCTTCAACATTTGTATATATGTATTGTAACATTGAAAGGAATATAATCAAAATTTAATCTGGTTTTCCCGATTTGGGTTCCAGGGGAAAATTATGTTCTTGCCATTGTATATTTTTATGTTTTTAAGAATTCGTTTGTAGGTAATTTTTGTACAATGTTAAAACCTACAAAACCAAAGTCTGTATATTGCTCCACTCAATGATAATAGAATATATAAATTTTATAGAATAACAATTCTAAGAATTTCATCACTACAAATCAGAATTAGATATAATGACTAAGATTTCTAATGTTATAATCTACAATAAAATCATATAACTTGGCTTATTGTGTGATGGTATATGAGTCTAAAAGATCACACATTAGCCATTGAAATGTTTTCCTCCAGTGTTTTAATCCTACAAAAATGTAATGGCGATTTATCAATGCTCTGTCATGGTTTCATGTCACAATCCTTTTTCAGTATGCTTATGTGCTATATCACGTAATTTTTCACCACTTTGGCTAGAGCTTTGAATTTACTATAATTATGACATGTTTTCCTCTTGGGTGCACATAGTAGGTGAGTAACCATTTTAGTACTTTTTCCACATGTTCCAATATTTGGCTCAATTGTGTTGTCCCTAGAGGTGCACCAACCTACAACATGGTACAAGTCTACAAAGAAGTTACAAATTGCATCAATTTTTGCAATCACAACATTTTAGCTTGTCTTTATAAAGAAAACACATAAAATATTAGAATATTAGACACATTACCTTTGAATATATTGCTTGTAACCTTTGCAGCTCTAATTGTGTATATCTGTATGGATGTATATGAAGGTGTTGATGGTGTTGGACCCACCAACATGTCAGGGGATCTCCCCGATAAGAAGTCTCAACTAGACCTCAAACTGTTTGGAGTAGCAGTCCCAGCAGTGGGTAGTACGGTATCTCCTTGATTGTCGTTGTGTGCAGAGGTAAGTAATATGTCCTTGTTGGAAGCAAGGGTGCGACCTTACAAAAAATCAGGGAAGGTGCATGAAAGGCTCTAACACACGGAAGGGGAGAAGAGTGTTACCCTTAGAAGCCTATGATAGCACACAACTTGAAAGGGAACACACAAGCTGAAAGACATCACGAGATGGAAAGAATAATAGTCGACAATCCAAAGTCATGAGTTATATGAACAACACGCTTTGATAATATTCATACAAATACATATGGAATAGTCCATACATACATGCATAAATTACAACTGCATACATCATTAGAGTAGCCAGAATAGTAGAACTACAATAAAAATATATGCATGAAATATGTTGGATCTGTTATATTAAAAGAGTGAAAGATCCAATCATACATACAACCATGACAATTCTCTAGCCCCAATATTGGAATGTTATAGACATTGTCACCTACTCCTCCAAAGAGATGTACTCGCTCTGCACTGTGGAGAGGCCAAGGTTCGTTACAATACACTCCAAGATTTCTCTAAGTTATACCTATCAGAATCTTCGCTCCCAAAAGCCTTTACAATGAGTTATGAGGTTCTATATATAGCAAAGGGTGGGCTAACCCTTGACATTCCCCTTTGTGACTCTTCAACTACCCTCATGACTCTTCAACATACGCATGATTGTTTACATTCTACTGTTGACACTTGGTCTTTGACTTTACAATATGTTCCCAATAGAATCTGCACATGTACCCATGTGAGACAAAAATGGGGTTGAGTAAGCCATTTAAGACATCACTGAGACTCAGAGAGCTATGGGAAGACTAACTCATTAACATCCTCTTAGTGGTCGATGGTGGTGAATTGATGCCAAGCTTGGTAGTCTATTATGCTGTCTGCGTACTCCATGGTGACATCCTTATGAAAGTGAACCCTTGCCTCTGTTGCATTAAGATACACTGATTTGGTTCCTCTGTCCAACTCATCATATAGGATGCGCATCATGGTCTTGAGTGCAACTGGACCAGTGACATACTGGTGCATAGTGTCTGCACTCATCTCTAAATCTGCGTTGGTGGCTATGTGCATCGACTGCTCAAAGTACATGTCCAACTCCAGTCGGTATTGGTTCTTTGCTTTCACCTAAATGAGTGTTCCAATGGATGGGATCACATGCATGTGCATAATGGCATCCATGCTCCTGAACACTCGTGCATGTGAAGCCTGTAAGTTGGTGATGAGTTGTGGGAGTTCTTCATATCTTCGGATCTAACTGGAGATGCGTGCCTTCAACTCCACTGCCTTTGGATTCATCATCTTCGGAAAGTACAATGGGGCTCCCTTCTACCTCATTGTTCAAATCTGCATGTTATCGACAATAGTGTGTATTTCTGCCAAGATGCGTGCTCTCCTAGCATAATGTTGCTGCCAACCATTAAGATGGACAACGGACTTATGCATGGTGATGAACCTAAAGTACAAATTTTGCATGATTGTCTCAAGAGACGATACTTCATCAAGTATCTCTTTCTTCAACTATGCTCTGGAGGATGTTGTAGCCTTCTCTTCTTTCTGCTTAGCCGCTTGTAATTCCTTAGCCATGTGCTCGTTCTCAGCTATGAAGATTCTCACACTTGAGTTGGTGGATTCAGCATATGCCTTTGTAGCATCGGCTAATGCAGCTGGATGTCTACACATATTGGACACGATCACTCTTTCTCGAAAATGTGCAGTAGATGCATGGACATCTGGAGTGGGTACTCTACGCAACTGCACAACTTTGTGTTGTGACTCATCGAAGGATATGTTGTGCACATCTACTTCCAAATTGTCCTCCAGGATTTCGATGTCTCCTTAATCACTTGGGACTTTCTCTGTTCCCATATCTGGTGAAGCCATTGAAGTGACCTCTGGGCCATTGGGCATGAGATCTATATCCTGAGCCTACACTGGATGAACCACATCCGTATCCATATGCTTCAACATCTGTTCAATCTCTTGACCAAAGTCCTACTCCTGTGACTGCTCATCCTGTTTTCTATCTTCCAATTATGATGAGTCAATAACCTGTATTTGCGCAACTTCATCAATGTGTACACACTGCGCTTCCTATTGTTCATGTTCCTACTGTGCTTCCTTCTCCTCTCTACACAGCTCTTGTTCTTCCCTTAGTTGTTGCTTCGCCTCCTACAACTTCTTCTCTTCCTCTTCTAGTTTATTCTTCTCCCTATATCTTTGCAAAATCCTTCTGTTGCGATGTCACTTCTTTGCCTCAATCTCCAAAGTTTCTCTTAATACAAATGGATCTGCCTTGAACTTCCATCTTTGCTCTGCCTTTGAACTATCAGCAACCTTCCTCTTACCTTTTTCATGCGCAGGTCTGCTACCCTCTACTATTGTTGATATTGTTGCTCTCAGAGATGCTACTTCCTTGGGAACTACTAACCATTATACAACCACTCTGACTTGTTCATTGAGCCTTGAGGAGTTGTAGAAATATCTTTTTGGGTCTTCCTTAGGCCAATGACATGCCCTGTGGATCCAAGGATGATACACTCTCGCACAGTGTTCCTCCAATAAGCGATGTGGATCATATGGATTGAAACTTCTGGTGCTGAAGGTGAATCTCTTGAATTCTTCTGTCTCATCCTTAGCATGCTTGAGACTCTGGATCTCATACAACCCGATCTGCAAAGGAAGAGTGGACCAAGGTGCCTTCTTCTTCCTGTGCACTCTCACTAACAACCTTGTCGAGATGTGGTATGCAACCTCTTGCAAGACCAACTTGTCCATGACAAACTTCAATAACACATGCGAAGCCTTCTCCGCGTTGTACATCTAGATGAAGGTGCCAAGGGGTGAGGCATACCAATATGATATGTTTACCAAAGCCTCCATCATTTCTTGTGACATGCAAGGCAGATCCTGCTCAAAGATCATCTTGTACACCGAGGTGACGAAGTGGTCTGATAGCTATAATATAACTCCACAGAATTTGCACTCAAAGAACAACCTGTAATAGATGTGCAAAGAGGTTTCTGAAGGTGTCCATGCCCAACCTAAACCAGGGAATTGTTGACAGGCATAGATTGCATCAAGTGTGTAAGCGAACATGAAAATATTTGCTTGCTAACCCTTAGGCGGATGTCGGGAATTTGTTACTTGCCCCTTCAAGTGGAGAGGCAACATGTTAGACCAATTGAAATGTTTTCCTTCGTTCGCCAGCTGATCCAACACAATCACCCAACTCTGCGAGAAGATATTTGTACTATCCTCACCATATAAGCGACATGCAAAGATGACCAAGAACTAATAAACTTTTCATAGTATCTTTGTCTTTTATACTTGTTTGGGTGTTGTCCCGAACCTAGATGGCTCTCTCACCCAGCTCTTCAAGATGTCTCTTGAGTTTGCACTACTATTAGGATGGGTGAAGAGTGTATCCATTTTGTTCGCCAGCTGCGGCAAGTGATACATCTCCTGAACTTTATCTGCCTTGAAGGTAGCAAGTTTTGTTCCACTGACATTATTCAGTACCATTGTCTATGGATTAGTATGTGAGACAATCCAGTGGATCATGTTCGCATCTGGAAATGCAGGATACCTAAATGCAACCTGGTACAAGCCAGACTTTTGTATGTTGACATAGATGCTGTGGTCCTCCAAATTCTACTCAAAGGTGCCTAAAAAGATATCACCGATGTCCTGCCATTTGATCTTGATCTCCTTATCTATGAGCGACTTAGTATCTTCATATATGGGAAATCTCATAAACACTTGCTTGACGACATCTCCAGTTGCACTCTCAATGGTGTCCTTTGACCCTTCTCTCTTGGAAGCCATTGTACATGTACCGCTGAGAGACTAATGAACACCTGTGATACTTGGAGACATAGAAACACTCATGGAAAGAAAACTATTAGTTTAAAACCAAAAGCAACTTGAGGACTGACATGCAACACACCTAGGTGACTGACTGGGAAATTTGCGTAATTTTCTATGGGAGAGGCTAGGAGACTGACTGCCAGAACTACATAAAGCACAATCTAGACTTCTAGTGAGCTAAATAACTACTAAAACTACACATATCATAGTCCAGCTTAGCCTGCTAAGGACTGGAACTGCGCAATGCGCAGTTTCAGTCAGCATGACTGCAACCCGGGAAAATTGCACTATGCAATCCTGAGGGCCAACTAAGGCACTGTCTCTCAGAATTGTGCAGAGCACATCTTGGGAGGCTAGTGTGAGGAAATCTCTACAGAATTTCAAGGAATAAGGTAACACCTTCAATCCCAAAAATGCACAATGCAATCTGGGCAAGGCAAGGTCTGGGCCAAGGAAACTCAGACCCGCCACCGGGCGACTGAAAACAGTAAGGACTTAATGCTTGCATAAAATTGCATGCAGACATGAGTGAATAAAAATTCATGCAATCAATAAGTGAAGAATTCATTAAGATGGGAAAACAACTAAGTGTGTGAAGCGAGTCGCCACAATGATGGTTGTTAGTGTAGAAACAATGTCATGCATGCAACAACAAGGAAATGCAATGCGAAACTCGAAATGACGTTTCTACAAGTTAACATGCATTGAAACAATAGAAAGTGTTCAATAAAACCAAGTAAACTGAACTCACACAAACCGAAAGGTAAAAAGCGATGGAAAAGCATCAAAATGCATGAAAAGCGGACATACCCGGAAAAAGTTGTGATGAGTGTGTCAAAAGTTCCTAGACACGTTGGGAATGCCAGAGCTCCAAGATCGAAGTGAAGAATGAGCTCTAAAGTGTCGAATAAGTAGTTTTGACAAGATTGAGGCTTATAATGCACATGCAATGATTCTAGGAAAAATTGACACTTGGTGGGAGGTTTCTAAAATGGATTTGCATGTAACTCCCAACTGCTCAAAATAGATCCCTAAAATATAGGGATGTTTTTTCTTTTTTCTTTTTTTGGGAAAAATTGCGCATGCATGCAAGACAAGATTTCACAGTCCTGGAGGGAATCAGTCAACCTGTAATAACATGTAACGGATAGCAAGCCTTGGGATGACTTTTGCATAGTTTCTAGGTTGAGTGGCTCTCACTTCCCCTCAAGGTCTGCGCAATTTTTGGACTGAAGCCAAGGCTGCCAGCCAAAACTGCGCAAATTCTGAGATCAAGCCCAATGATGGGATGCTCTACGCAATTTTCTCGGGGAAGGCATCCTGCATGCTCTACACAATTTTGGAGAGCAGTGCTGGCTGCCATGATACATTGCGCAATTCCAGAGAGCAAGGTTGGTTTCCCTCTAGTTTTGCGCAATTCTCCAAGTCAGCATAAGAACCGGTTGAAGACCAGGTCACGAGAGGTCAACTTGTGGGTTAAAGGAAAAAAAGTTGATGAACACAAGCTCATAAGCTAAAGAAACTCAACTGAAATCATAAGTACCTGGGAAGTGCAAGACATGTTGCTAAGGATGGTTGGTAGGGAGGCTCCAAAATGAAGCTAAGGAAAAATTTTGGAGGATGGTTGTAGCCGCTACAACAAAAGGTATCTAAAAGATGAAAATAGTTAAAACTATAATAAAAAGGTGAAAGAAAGGGTGAATTTCTTGACCCTTCACATACCTTCCATTTTGATCACTAAGGCATGATGATTTACTTACATGTTGTCCAATGCCACATAAATTTGGGGTATGTTCTAGGCTACATCCTTCATCATTGTTGCATCTTAGATAGTATACAACCTCGTGTTTCTTTTTTATTGGCGTGGACAACCTTTCCACATGTGACTCTCTCCACATCTCCAGCAGTAGAATGATCCTCTCTTAGGCTGTTTGGCCACTTCTCTTATAATTTCGATAGGATGATATCTATTGACAGCAGTGAAGGTTCACTAGAAGTCACCCTTGGTAGGAGTGTTGAACTAATATCCTTCTCCATCTTCCTATGCCTATAGGGTTTTTCACCTTTCCTTTAAGACTATATCTATCCTTTTTCTTCTAATTTGATCAGAATTCACTCCTATGTTTAGATTGATCATAGTAATACTTAGCCTTTTGGATGGTATCCTCTAACTTTATTAGCTCATCAAACTCAATGCTATCTTGGTAGGATTATGGTAGCACACTTTGGTGTCTCTAGATATTCACTTTATCGACCTTAACATAAGGAACATACCTCAATAGCTCCAAAAATATATTAGTATAACCATCCAAGGTAAGATTCCCTAGTTTATGTTCCCATAACTCTTTGATTCTGTAGTCATAGTACCTCTTAGAAAGGTACTTCTCAGGAAAATATTTTTCAAATTTCCTCCATTATAGTTCCTTCTCTCTAATTACCTTAACATTTCTAAAATATTCCCACCATGTATTATCTTTTCCTTTCAGACTGAAAATAGTTACCCTAGTATTCATGTTTTTAGAGTAGTCATGGACATAGAAGTAATTCTTGAATCCTAGTAGCTAGGCATCTACCTCTTTATCCTTATTAATTTCTCCATCAAAGGTAGGGGACTTTTCTTTATTGAACTCCTCCAACATTGAACTCTTATCATTTCTCATTTTCTAATGGTGTCCTTTAATTGTGGCACTAGAAAACAAATCATGGTTGCTTAACACCCTTTATGGAGTGTTGAGTAGAGTTTCTCCCCTCACTATGTCTTCAGTTTCTTGTCTATGTTTTCTCTTGAATTTCTTCCTCTTTCCCTATTGGTTTGTAATCCCTATTTCTAGATATTGAATAGGATTTTCTTAGATTTGTGCCTACTAGATAGATGACACCAAGCTCATGTTGCTTTTGTCTTTGCAAATATGATAAGCTCTATAAAATCACTGCATTCACCTCTTCTTGCATTTCTTGTGCTCTGACAATCTTTTCATTATCTTCCTTGCAACTTCTCAATTCAACACTTAACCTCCTAAAGGTATCCATCCAAACAAGGGAATTTTATTTTTACCTCTTTCCAACTAAATATTCTTCCTGATTACAATGGTTTTTGTTCATGTTGTACTTTACATTATGCTACTCATTCATTTATTTCTTGCTAGAAATTGTGTCTTATTATGTGTTGTTACACACACACGTGACTATTAGCTAAGTAAAACACAAATAAATATATTCACTCATCACATTGGCATATCTACAATAAGCATGTTGAAGCTGGTTGCAAAATCAAATCCCATGTTAGTATGCAAGTTAGAAAAGAAAATAACATCTTAAAATTGTATCAAAGTTGGTATTCACATAATCATAAGTCTAAAATGAGCATATATCTAGCAGTTTAACTTTCAACTAAAAATTTATACTTTGTGGGTAACGCTCTTTAGGTCGAGTGTTGAAAATTCCCTCTAATACCACTATGTATTACTTTCTCCCACCCCCTTGGCTTATCTTGGTTGTGGGACCCAATCTCCAAGATTTATTATGAAAATAGTGTTAGCAAATCTTATTTTTTGTGATATTTTGGGAATTTAATTGTGTTACCACCTTTGTGATAAGGTCGTCAAGAGGCTTCTCATGATATAAAATCTAATGCAATCCAAGTTCCAGGTCAAAATTTATGCCGATTCAATGTTTTCCAATAAGAAGGATCCACATCTATCCATGGATCTCCTCATACCACCCATCTGGCCCTTGCTCTTCCCATGTTGCACTAATGTGTTCACTCACTTATCCCCCATGTCATCTCCCATGTTACACGTCAGCTTGGAGTATGAAACTACCTTGACCAAACATTGTGTAGTGAAAAACCTCCAAATGGTGGTTTGAATTTTGGGAAGGGAGGCGATGCAATTAATCTTAGTTGTTTGTCAACGATGGGAAAATCAACACTAATCCTAACTGCATCCCTACTCATTAAAAATTGACCATGAGAGGGTCCCCTCAATTGATCTCGACTATTGACCTGTAGAACCACTCTCAACTTCGTTTCATGAAAAGCTTGATGGATCGAAGATCCACAAGTTAGGTAGGGTCCAACACCAAACCATGTCACCTCAAGCCACGTCATCTTGGAATCATGTCCTTGGCCTTCCCACTACTCCAACCCTAATTAGAAAACATCAAGGTTTGAGGTTTGAGACCCAAAGAAATCAATTCGTTGTATTATCCGCAAAGTCCCTTGATCTCATGACATTCATATATTTCTCCTAACTAACTTGAAAATAATTTAACACAAACATCACAAGTGAAAAGGTGATACCACTCTCCATGTGCACAAGTCAATACTAATTTTGCCCCATTTGAAAGGATTTCTAACCAACTTTAAGTGTGGAGGCAAACCATTGGAATTTATTTTGGTTTTACATAAATTAGTTTACATATGTATAAACATAAGGGTATTACTCTCCCACACCATATGCTTGAGGTGGAGCCCTTCAGTCCACGTCATCTCAATGTCTTCACATTGAGGGTTCCTCACCTCCCTCTGCTCTAACCTCTATTGGAAAATGTCGAGGTCTAATGTCTGAAACCCAAGGTGGAGCCCCCGACCAACATCTATACATGTCAACATTGAGGGTTCCTCACCTCCCTCTACTCTAACCTCTATTAGAAATTCTGAGGTTTGAGTTTCAAGACCCGAGGTGGACCGCATCAGTCCATGTCATCTTAATGTATGAGCATTGGGGTTCCTCACCTCCCTATACCCTAACAAATATCCTAAAATGTTGAGAGCTAAGGTCCAAGACCCAAGTAGTTCCCATTGGTCCATGTCTTCTCTATGCCTTAGCATCGAGGATTCCTTATGTCCTCGCATACGTATCTTTTGTGGCCAATGGTTGATGGTTAATGACCGATATCAAGCCATTGGCATCGATCATCTCCATGGACATGTTCAATTAATCACCCAAAGGTCAACAACTCGATGAGTTCCACAAGGTAGGCTATCGAGGAAACAAGGTTGCACCATCACACCCTTTGTATTAGGCCTTTCTTTACTTTACATATCATGCTAATATTCTCGATCAGTCCCAACAACCATTGGAAGCATGTGATTTACCAATAACTAAGTGTAACAATACAAGTGATGATATCAATATAAGGGGAATTGCAGTCCCTCTACCAAAAAATGAAAACCCTCCGCACAAGATGAACTAATATATTCATGAACCATTGTTGTCAATTGAGAGAGTAAGAAAGAGAATAAACACACAATTTCTCACCTCAATCATGAAATGCACATTGATCAACACATTCTAAGCACCCATTAAAATCATGGACATACAAGATATCTTCCAATCATAAACATTAGAGTGAACTTCACAATTAGGAAATTTATTTTCATTCCTAAATATAGAAAGATCATGTATGAGTCATGGACATAATATGTAACATCACAATCCATAAATTCTAGTATGTATATGCAATAGACTTATCTAAGTGTTTTAAGATGGTTGGCAACTAATGGAGGGACTTCAACTCTCCACCCAACCATAGGGTAGCCATACTGCATTCTTTCTTGCAGTGGACCAAGCCATAGCTAGATCCAAAGTCTGAGGGGATGCTTACATCAGGAAATTCACACCAAAGCTTGGTATATTCCTGTGAGATTGAGTTCACCATTTTGGTGGTTTCACAACTTCTCTCCGGTAGTAAGTACCATAGTGACAATTACTTCTTTGAGTTCAATCACTAGGCTTCACCCATGGTTCATATGGGCTATTGTTCAGTTTCAAGAGACTGAATCCACTGTTTAGTTGGTTTCACAATTATCTTTTCATGGCAATAACTGCAGGGTTATGTAGTCCATTGTATAGGTTGTTTAATAACCCTTCCAATAAGCACCACAATGGATCATATTTTCCTATCCAAGTGGTTTAACAACCACACAACAAGAACCATGGTGATTCGATCATCTATTTAGATTCCCACTGACCACATAGCCTCAGACAAACATCCAATGGCCTAAAAAATACATCAATAGGGGAGTATCATCCCAATTCACCATGTATTGGCATAATCATATGATCCATGTGGATTTTGGTGGCCACCCACCTATTCCACTTTGACCCCACCACCATTTCTTTCAGGTTTTCAGTTTCCTTAATTGTAGCACAATTTACTATTTTTGATAGTTTTTTAGGTCTTGAACTTCCAGACTCGTTTTGAGGCTCTAAATGACATTTTTTTAGAAAACGAGAAAACATCAATTTTTAATTCATGTTTGTAGCCAAAATTTGTAGTTCTCAAATAAATCTTTCTAACGAGGTATTGTGTGTGTCAAACGGAGATCGTATGCCAAAGTTATGACCCCAGGAAGTTGATGTACCAATTTACCCAAACGTTGCCCATAGTTTTGGTGCTTCATCTCCTAGGGTTGGGTTTTTGGATGTTTAGGGT
This sequence comes from Pinus tabuliformis, assembly GCA_031772625.1. Taxonomy (NCBI): domain Eukaryota; kingdom Viridiplantae; phylum Streptophyta; class Pinopsida; order Pinales; family Pinaceae; genus Pinus; species Pinus tabuliformis. The sequence continues at coordinate 579,474,544 of CM062819.1, forward strand.
TTTCTATTGTTTCTCAATAATAAATAGGCCTTCAAGCCTCATTATAACACAGTTCAGAGGCATGTAGCCGCCACATCTCTTCTCAGAGATAAGCTACCATCGCCCAAGCTAGTTTATTTCCATTATGTTTGTAAGCATATTTTAGTTCTTTGATATTAATGAAATGAAGTGTTATTTATGCCACATCTCTGTATTTGTGGTTATATCTTTATTTTGTTGCATTCCTATTTAAGTTCAGATCATCATAACTCTAGAATTGCTATTTGCTTTCACTCAAGTAGTCCATGCATTCAATTGGACGTCATCTGCTTCTCCTCGTTCTTTTTCCAATCTCCTCTATCGCCTTCCTCATTGACCTCCCCCTTTTCTTCCCAACAAAATAAGTCTCCTTGACCTCGATCCATGAGGGGGATGGGGATGGGCACATTCCTCTGCCCATATGACCAATCCCATCTTTTTAGTTTCTCTCATCCCAAGTGGCTTAGTGGGCATGTAGTGTTTTTTAAGCAATTTAATCTAGTTGGTTATGGCCTCCTCATGACACGCAACAAGCCCTCTCCCTTAGGCTTTGGATCCATGCATCCCCTCATCTGGTTAGCCATCAATCAAAGTTTAAATTTAATTTTAAGTGTTTAAGTGTTTGCCAATTCAATTCTGGCTAGCCATAGCTCTCAAATTGCTAATACACTTTTATGACTACATACTTGGGGATGAAGAAAAAAGACTATTACAAAATAAAAAATGGAAAAGAAAATTTCCTTATATCCTTAGCCATTTTAGTGATAAAGGTATAAAAAATATGATAATTTGAATATCATACAAAATATCACTACATAAAAGCAATATATTTTACAACTAAACACCTTATATTGTTGTATTCCTCTTATTGCTTCCCATATTATCATATCCCATGTTATGATAGGAAAAAATATATAATTTGCATAATGTAATTTCTAAATATATAGATAAATTTATGTTTAATGGATTTCCCTCTCAACTCTCTTTTGATAGTAGATTTAGAATCTTTAGATGCATGAATGAGAACCCCACGACCTTAAAAGTGCCCTCTAAAGAGTCTACTTAGTCTTTTTATAAGATTTTGAATAATAAACCTATGTTAAATTATATATGTGTTATTATGAAAAAAATTAATAATATTCTTATATTTTTTATATAATATTTTTTTTATCTAAATTTTTAAATTTATTATTAATTTATAACTAGCCCAAACCAGAAAAGAGAGCAACCAAAAAAAGAAACACTCCATTTAATAAACAAAACATAACATAGAACTTTCAAAAACCTTCCAAATCTCATGCGTGAGAAGTGAACAGAGTTCTACTTAAAACAACAAAATAAAACAGGGAACATTTCATGTATTTCCCCGGACTTGCTCAGAAGTCCCTCATTCGCCCCTTCCCCAACTTCAACGATTTGTAGCGCCTGTAAAGGTCATGCGGACCTTTACCTAAGCCTACCCAGCCGCCTTCATGCATCCCTTCACATGTCATTCAATTTCTTCTTTAATTTCCTGTCAGCGAGTTCTGAGGTGAGGATGGCAGTTACAAAAACCACCTCATCCTTACTGTGCTGTCAGCGAGCCTCCCAAGAAAAGCAACCATCATCTAACTTCATTCGGAGACCGCCCTCGCCACTTATCCAAATCGATTACCCTATTCATTAATTAATTAATTACAAAAGCGAGGTGCAAGTATGGCGTGAAGATATTCCAACTCACCACACCACGGCCGGATACGCCAACAGACAACTTGCGGTGCCACGCTGTTGACCACGACGCCTAAACCGGACAGATAGGCAGGGAGAGTAAGTCCGAGGATCTGGTTAATGGTTAAGTTCGGTGGTTCGGTTCTCACAGTTCTTGTGGTTTATATAGTAGGTAAATTAGTTTTTTCATTAAATCAATATTAATATAATAATGATTTCTAAAATCAAATTTAGTAAAATAGTATGTTAGTATATCCAATATTGATGATAATGATGATGATGATGGTTAATGTCCGCTAACATCAAACTTGGTCTATTGGACCTAAAGAAACAAATTATTTATTTTGAATTAAGATTTTATTCCTATGCTCGAAAAACTTGGAAAGAAGCCTCCCGAGCTCACTATAATTTTGGCATTGTAAAAAGCTAGGAAGGTCAGTATTGTAACAAAAATTGTGACACTGAGATCTAATGTGGTTGTACGCAGGGCACTCTAAGAGGAAGTGGTTTTCATCCTCTCTGTTCCTATTCTCACATATATGGCAAATCGTTTCCATCCATGGTGTTTTAGGAACTACCCAACGACATGTTTCACTATGGAGCTCATGAGAATTCGTTCTAATCTTTGCTATATTAATTTTCTTCTTTGAGCTAGTTAAAATATAAAGATATTTTTTATCTTCTAGGGTAGGGTTGAGGACCTTCTTATAATAACTTAATTTTCTTTTAGTCGCTAAATCTTTCTCACACCACATTTTTTCTTTAAACTTAGAAATAACAATATCTTTAATGTTATTAATGCTTTGCAATGCATCGTTCTCGTTGATCTCCCAATAGTTTAACCAGGCCCTTGTGTCTTTATGCCACCCTCGGTTGAGCCTTAGGTGGTTTTGGCTGGAATTTAAAGCTAGCTTAGGAAGTCTATGATCGTCTATGTTATTGAGTTTGTGCTTGTACAACAGAAACCTAATCATAGCTAGGCTTTCAATAGGGGAAAGCCCTGCTTCTATAAAGAGAATAGGATAGGGTGTATTACTTTTAATTTTCAGGTTATAAGTTATAAAACGCATCTGGATTTGCTCAATCTCTCTTCATGATTCTCTAGAGACACTGCAACCCCAAACCTCACAACCATATAAGATAACATGAGTGACTAAGGTTTGAAAGAAGAACTTTTTTTTATCTCACATTACGAGGTTTGTTGTTTTACAATTATTTTCAAGACCAAAATAAGTTTTCCACCCCCCATTAATAGTTTTCTCAATGCTATGGTTCCAGTTGAGCTTGTGATGAATATCAATTCCTAGGTACTTGTAAGAATACACTTCCTCCAAGTTATTATTGTCATACATATTATTAGCATAAGTGTGCTTCTTGGATTTGATAATCATAACTTTTGTTTTGTCTAAAATTTATAATAAGGATTATATTCAGTCTTTGATTTTTTTCAAAATAATTTAAATGTTTTTTTATTTATTAAATTTGAAAATTAATGTTAACTAGTTGTTAATTTATAATTGGTTTATGAACTTGTGTTAATTTAAAATAATGGATAATATTGAGTAAGAGATAACACTGTAAGTTGATTGTAATATATATATATATATATATATATATATATATAATTTATTTATAGGGTTTGTAGACCTTTTTAAAAATCAGAATATTGGAGGGTTTGAATGGTTTTTTATAGTGGGAATGGTTTCAACCCATCAAAAATCTTGAAATTTAACAACTATAACCTAAATTTTCAAAAATTTCTGCTACATTTATCATAATCTTAATAAAATTTCCATTATATTCTAAAGTAATTAATAAGTCATTTAAACTAAACCATTTAATTAATTTCAAAAAAATATATGAAAAACCATTTTATTATTACATTTTTCTCTTTCTATTAATAAAAAAATGTTAACTTACTATTAAATGCAATGATATCGTGTCGGATGGAAGAAAATCTTTGACATTACCAGTAATACAACTCATCCTCTCCCAGTGCCACATTAACATCACACACATCATATCACCATATTCAGATATATATACATCACAGAGCAGTGGGAACTGAGGACCTCATCAAAGTGATGTGAGAATTGCACAGTATAATGTTAATATGGTCAATTTAAGTATCAACTATTTTTTCCTTATGTAAGTTTTAATTAAAAACCTTTGCCACATTTTCGAATGGTATGATCATAAAGCATTCAAGTTTTTTTTTTAAGCTTCGACACATTTTCGTTTTCAGATGGTTCTCCTCGTGCTAATCAAACGACAGTCGACACTTGTGCTACCGGACTATTTCCAATCAATTAAATTAACCTTCTGCGCTTTTCAATTATTTTTTCTATTTGTCAAAACACATAAAATAATTAAAAAAAAAACTTTGAAAAAATGGCTAGTTATTCTAATTTTTAGCAGAAGGTTTCCCTATATTGACTCTAGGTGGATGTATCGCTATTGATTTTTTATTTTTTTATAAATAATTGATAGCCGAATATTCTTCGTCTGATAAGCTAATCAACCGTTGCGATTTCAGGGGTTTGTTGTTTCACCAGTTACAATTTGTAAAGATATTTTTTTAGAGTTTTCTATGGAGGTGGAGGAATTGTCTAGACAGCGAAAAGTGGTTGGAATCCAGGCAAAAAAATTTCAAAAATCTAGAGACCGTGTTTGAATAGTGTGTTTTTATAGTGGAAATGAATTCAGCACTATCAAAAAAGTATAGGACACCTAAAATTTTGAAGTTTAACAACTATAACTTGGATTTACAAAATTCTTTGCTGGATTTTCTCTAAATATAACCTGAATTTCCATAACTTTCGGAGCAATTCCTCCAGCTACTTTTTAATTTAATATATTTGATGATCCCCAAAAATGGATAATTATATGGGCTCATTCAGCCTCCTAATTTGACTTAATCCACCATTCTCATTAGTTTATTGCATGCTTTTTATTATATTTATGCTAATAGAGTGAATTGGGTTAGTCATTATGCTAACAAGTCTAATGTGTGCTTTATGCAGTTTTTTTGGCAATTTGGAGACAAAATCAAAAGTTTAATGAGCACTTGGCAGCCAAATTCGTGGAAGAACAAGGGAGAGGATTTGTAGGAAGGGCCCCCTTCATTTATGAACCCTTACCTCGAATTCTCCATCAAAAACTCGGAGCACACGGGGCAGCCAAGTCAGTCAAGTAAGACTGCTATTAACTGCAAGTTTTGGCAGCTGAGTCCCTAAAGTTTAGGAGGACTATTGGAGTACTCAATTTGTATAAATAAGAAGGCTTAGGACCTCATTTCAGTTAGCTAGTTGGCAGTTCGATTTTAATCATTTTTTAGTCATTTTTTAGGCAGTAGGTTAGCTCTGCATTTTAGCACATTTTCAAGCTTTTTCTTGTAAACAGTTTTTGAGATGTAACTATTATTTCTTGCTCAATAAATATGAATCCAGCTTTGCACCAGCTCTAATATTTCTTAGGAGGCTGTAACTCTTGGGGTTGGGCCCAACCCAAGTGCCCAATACCTCCTTTGTGTACTTTTATGTGTCTTTGCTGCATTCTTAGAATAAAATCTGTTATTTAGGTTAAAATCTTGCTTTGTTACTTAGGTTTCTTTTGATGATTAAAATAGCTTTCCATATTTCAAGTGATTTAATAGGTTGGTAACAGAAAATATCTTTGAAAAAGGCCATCAAGCAACCCTTGATCTCACCTCTCCCTCCTTGGGACCATGAGCTGAGACCAAGGTGTCCTTGCTGCCATAAAAACATTGTTCTTGCTTCTTCATGCAATTTCTAGTGTTAGATTCTTAGTTGCAAAAGTTAGTACCAGTTGTGATTACATGCTTAGATCCATTCTTGTTTGGTTTCCATAGTTGTTTTACATGATTTGCTTCCAATAAACTTCTATTCATCATGCTTATGGTTTCTAGGTCAAATTAAGTTAAAGTAGTTAGATCTTTGGTTTTCCTAGTCTTCATTTGATCAGTTTGGAAAATAACGTGCAGAGCACCTGAGATACCTCCTCCCCTACCCTTACTCCATCAATACAACTTGCTTCGTCCTCTAACTCAGATTCTTGCCTTTCATTTGCCACATTTTCCCACTTTGCCCTAATTTCTACATTCTTGTGCATCGTTGCTCCCTCCATCCTTGAATGAATCCAATCACCCTAATCACTCCCCAGCCTCCTTCACCAGGTCCTAGACCCCTTAACATCTTTATCCAACCTCCATTTCCACTTTCCCACTGGTTTTTCCTCCATAAACCCTCAAAAATCCTCTCTTGGCTCTTCCTGTGGAACATCCTGTAGAACCCCTACAAACTTCCTGTAGAAGATCACGAAAGCGGTTTCTTGAGATCCAAACACTGTGAAACTCTCTGGAATGGTGCTAGAGACCCCTTAGGCACTCTTTTCACCTTCCCAACCTCCTACAAGCACCTACTCCATTTTCTTTCGCCAATCAACCTCTGCACAGTAAAAAACAGTTAAAGCACATGCATAATAATTCTACAAACTTACTCAAAAATACAAAAAGATGTTTTTTTCATATTTCTCTTCAAAAGTAGCTTAGTCACATGCATTTTACCTTTCCAAGAGTCAATGGCATCCATTTCCACTGCTTTTATCTCTTTTTTGCACCAGTGGCGCTAGTCGGTAAAACTAGGGTTTGTTAGGGTTTGCATTTCCTTTCGGCTTGTAGTTCCTTTCTGCAAATGGATTAGTCTCCTTTGAGTTAGCTCTCGTCCATCATAGTTAAAAGCTTCTTCTAAGAGCTCATAGAAGTTGGCTTAAGATCCTAGCGGACTTGTGCCAGCTGATCAAGTGACAGCCGCGACAAGAGCTAATACTTGTGCATATAGCACCGTCGCTTCCAAGTTTGTTATGAACTACCGGGTTGATAAAAGTAAAGAAGGGAGTCCCAGGAGTTGCAGCATTATTGCTGCAATACTGGAGCCCACCATCTTTTTGACGCCATTGCCGGGGAAGCGTAAGAGTATTAGTGATTGTTACTTTTCTTCTATTTTCTACTACAACCTTCTGCTAAGTAGTTTATTTCAGCAAGCGTAGAGTAGATTGTTTCATTTCCATTCTGCAATTTCATTTTCGCAAAAGTAGATTAGCATTTCCTGCTTTCATAGATTAGCATTTCAATTCCGCAATTTCAATGCTACAAGCGTAGCCTAGCATTTCATTCCTGCAATTTCATTTCAACAAAATATATTAGTCCTTGCCTACTTTCATTTCAATTCCACATTTTCATTTCAGCAAGACAGTTAGTTGTAGTTCAATCTATTTTAGTTTTTGCAGGTACAAGCAGAAAAACAAAAAAAAAAACAAAAATCAACGAAAAATATTTCCTTTCATGCCTTGTAGGAGTAGAGATAAGTCAGAAAAATGTTTGCACAACACCCCCACTGCTTCACACAGCCAACCTTCTCTTCTTCGATGGTTGTGATTAAGAAAAACCCCTAGGTGGACAGCAAGACATATTTGAAGAACCTCTAGGGGAGAAGAAGAAGAAAACATTCCTCTGGAGCAAATGGCTACAAACAGAAATGTTGGGAGCAGTACCTTATCCAAAAACGAATTTGCAAATCAGATGGAAGATTTCAAGAGCGAGATGAAGCAGTTTCTTGCCATGCAACTGGATACCTTGCAGATCCAAAGGAAGCAAGAGGAAGCCAAGAGGGCTTTGGCCATCTTTTGTCCCAGGTGCACTAGAAAGCATCCTAAGAACGAATGTCCATTGCACTCCATAGAAGTGTGTTTTTTTTGTGAAAGAGACCATCCTACGAATCAGTGCCCCTCCTTACCTGGAATTAAAGCTGCATATCAGAGGGCCAAAGGAGCCATTGAACCACTCTATTATATGAACCAAAGGAGGCCACATGGACCCATACCTTACTAGCAGGGAATGCAAGGGACATCCCAGACCTATTACGATCCCTATCAAGCCACTTCCATGCCTTCTTGGGGTCCCCCTGCTCATCCTTCTTGGTCTACACCCCCTCTTTGGTCATATCCTCCTCAATATAGTGCCCAACCAGCTGCTCGTTCATTTTACTATTATGCTCAACCACAACCTCAGTGGAATGAACCTCATCAGGGGTGGAGGCCCCAGTACAACTCTCCTCCTGCTCCTTTTCCTCCACCACCTGCCCAACCACAACCCCATCCACATCCATCTGAAATAACACCCCCACTCAACCACTCGTACCACCATTTCCAAACCCACACATTGGAGTAGCTCAATTCAATTACAATGCTGAGGCACAACATGTCCAAACAACTCCTCTTGAGCTCAATGATATTCATCATAGCTCAGGAAGGGTATTGCAAAAAAGAGATTATATTGACAGCATTGAAGGACCACAATTAGCAAAAGAAGATTCAAAAGAGGAGATCAAAGAACCATGTGTTGCACTTGATGAAGAGAAGACATCAGAATCAAAGATTGAGAGAGCTCCTTCATGGTTACCATCAAATCCTCCATGTAGTCAAGAGAAAAATCAACAAAAAGAGGAAGATGAGAAGGTCATGGTAGAAGGTGACATGAAGACTGATCCAGATCAGCAAAATGACCAAGGATATCAGAGCTATATTGAGATATGGTTCCAGACAGTCACTAAGTTGCAGCAATACTCTCTTCCTCAGCTATGCTTGATCCCTTCAAAGTCAAATCATTTAGTCTTTGAAATCCAGATCCCTGTCAAAGCATGCATTTCAAGCCTCCACATCATTTTGTCTCTAATCTCGATGTGCACATGGCTCCATTGGAAGTATTCTTATACTTGAAAATGATTTTGTTTTTCAAGTAGGGTAGGGTAGGAAAAAAGAAAAATGAAAATAAGAGGAAAATAAAAATCTAAGGTGAAAACCTCCTCGGAGACGCCTTAGATTGGCTCATTGATTGAAAACCTCCATGAGGCAGTCAATGGGTTGGAAAGAAGAGAAAAGAAAAAGAGAATAAGATCCATGGGTGAAAACCTCCCTTGGAGGCGCCCAGGGCAGGCAATTAGGGTGAAAACCTCCATGAGGCACCCTAGTTGTTTTCAAAAAAAAAAAAAGAAAAATAAAAAATAAAAAATAAAAATAAAAATAAACCTAATTTCCATTAAATAATTGCAGGTTGTAGCAAGTACATTGCAGGTTAGGAGGATCACTCAAAACAAAGACAGAGAAAGTTGTGTGCCTTCTACAGGAAGTTCTGTGTCTTCTACAGGAAGTTTTGTGTTTTCTACAAGACCCGAAGAGGACCCGAAGCCAAAATTGATCTCCGAAGAGGAACCGAAGGCTGGGAATATGTCCATAAGGCCTGCAAACATCCATGTTTCCATCCCTCACCCTTCTCCATTATTTTTTCCATCTCATTGTGCTTCTTTCTTAAAAACTAGGTGTTCTACAAGAAGTTCCTGTAGAAATTACAGGAAGCTAGGAATGGATTTTAAAAGGCAGTTTGGAGAACATGATAGCTTCCTAAAGGGTTCATAAGTCCTCATACAATATTCAAACCTCTCTCCCATCAATTCCAAGTCTGCATTATAGCCCAAGCTCATTTTTTCTTACTATGCAAAAAACTGCAAAATGCTTTGAAACAAAAATACATAGTGCTCGAATTTGTTTTTTCCCTCACGTGAAAAACATGCATCCATTTACAAAACCGTTTTACGAGGAGTTGTATAGGGATGATGGCAACATGCCCAAGAAATTTCAGCCAATTCTAGTGCACGGTTTCCAAGAAATTAGCCTCCATCACCTTCAACCATTTTTGCATTTTCTCCATATCCGTGCATCCATTTCAAAACCTGTTTCATGGGGAGATGCATATAGGTGATAGTAACCTACCCAAGCAGTTTCAGCCAATTCCGATGCACGGTTTCTGAGAAATTGACCTCTGTAATCTTCAGCCATTTTCAGTTTTTCTCGAAATATGTACATCCATTGACCACAATTTTGCTATGGGAGGTGCATAACGATGATAGAAGCATGCTCAGAAAGTTTCAGGTCAATCCGATCTATCGTTTGGGAGCTATGGAGAAAACAAGTTGTTGTCTTGTAAAAATTTGGCATCAACATCATGAGGGTGCAAATCTGAACGTTGAAGTAGGCTCCTGCATCTTAATCCATCCAGAGGATACCTACACAAGAAAAATAGCCATGAATCAGCAACCAAGCCAGCATGCAACCACAGAAACAAAGGCATGTAGCAGAAGGAAAGGCCACAACACCTCACAACAAATGCATTCGACTTCCAGGTACGTGACTAAACTCGTTCCTCTGTTGCATGAATGTAATTTGAGAACTGCGTGAACAATGAGATGGTTGTGATTAAAAAAATTGGTGGCCAGCTAACTGGCCACCCTCATCCAGTTCAAACAGCGCTTGGTGGGTGCAATCAACACGTGTGCTCAGCCATCTCAGGAAGAAATATGAAAACAGGTAGTGGTGACCGTTTAAACTCCAACGTAATTGATGGAAGTGATTACATGCAGAGAACATACAGTTCATAATAACACTGCAGTGGGGACCAATAGTCTGCATGTGGCCAATGTGCACTTGGCCAGCTCACCCTCCATCAACAGAAGTCTCCATAAGAAGCCAATCGAACTCATCTTTGAAATACTCTCACCACTGTTGTTTCCAGTTTATCATTGTCCTTGCAGCTGCAACAAGCTCCATACCACCTCCATAGCAGCAAACCAATATTTCTTGGCCATTTTTCAAAACCCTCCTGCTTATCGGCATTCTACAAGAAGCACTATTTCATTCTACAGGAAACGAGAGCCTTCTATAGGAAGGTTTCTACAGGAAAGACTGCACACAACTACGAAGCAGGAAAACATGGGATTTTCATTGAATTTGGAGCTCCAGGTGAGGTAGGCTCGAAAAAAACTCTTCTATGCATGGTGTGTTTGTGCAAGGTGGTGAATTGAATGGGATCAGATTGGAAAATCAGAGGAAAAGTCTGCCTGCACATTGAAAAAAGTGAAAAATTTGTCTGCATATTTTCTGAGTTCTATACAGTTCTTTTTTTTCCCTCTGCATTCAAAGTCTGTCTTCTTCTTTCTCACCTTCTTCTGAAAAGAGAGATGCAACCATAGGAACTAAGCCTATGTGAAAGAATGAATTTGCAAGACTGTCCACTTTCTGAAAGAGAAAACTGTGTTATTTGTTCTCTGATCTGTAAAAGAAAAATTGATTATCTTTCGAAAACTAAGAAGCAAATTCAGGTTGGAAAATTTTGAAGAGAGGAAAAATTGCAAGTTGCTGTTGTGAAAAACACGAAAAATTCCAGGAGCAGTAAAAGGTTCTACAGGAGGGGCAGTGAGCTGTTTTTTTTAAGAAAACACGGGTTTTTACAAAATTTCTGGCTTCAGGAGGTAGGTTCCATGCATACCTACCTTGATCATCAATATGTGGAAGGAATGATATCATTTTAAGGAAGGATTAAACCTGAAAAAGAAAAGTAATTGCATTCAAAATTTCTACCTGTTAAAAAAATAAAAAATAAAAGAAGAAGAAGAAGAAGAAGAAAACAAACAGTTTTATTTATTGCATATTTCTGCAAAAGAAGTGATGCAATTTTAGGGAAGAATCAAGCCTGAAGAAGGGAGAAATTGCATTAAAAAAAGGTGGGGGGGACTACCTGATTCTTAGAAAAAACACAGTTTTCCCTTGTTTTCCTGTTTTATTCAAAAATTCTTGTCTCCATCCCTACATTTGGTGTTCAGAAGGGGTATAAGCACAATGGCAAAAGGATTCATAGACTCCAGCATAGTTTAAGGTAGGGAGTCCAGATTAGCTGGCTCACTGTGGGTTAATTAAAATTTTAGTGGAAGAAACCCTCCATACATTCACACTCCCTATAGCATGGGAAGTCTTCAAAAAGATGACAGCAGAAAGTGACATAAAATCCCTCACCTATGATATCAGTCCTTCTTATAGTGAGGAAGAAGAGCAGAAAGGGGGAGAAGATGAAGCAATTGATGACTCAGTAGGACAAGAAAAGGAAAAGGGAGAAACTAAAATAGAAGAGGAAAAGGATGAAGAGACAGAAGAGGAAGAAACAGAGCAAACAAAGAAAGAAAAAGAGACAGAAGGAGGAGAAAAAGAGGAAGCAGAGGCAAAACAATGAAAGGGGTCCCCTGAGACTCTGGAAAGCGAGGCAGCAACTGGTCTCACTGCCCTGAGCACACCAATTAAGCCAAGAGAAAGAGAAAAAGGCAGGCCTCCATGTATTTTAAGGCCAGGAAAAGCACAAGAATTCAAACAAGCAGAATAGGAAGAGCAGCGAAAGGACATGGACAAGAAGGAAGAATTTTATGGCACACATGAGCAAACCACTTCAGAAGCTTGGGATGATAGGGAAGCCACTAGGGCCATCAAGAATGAAGAGATAGATTAGTTGCTCAGAGGATGAGCAACACCTTTAGTAGGGGGTGATGATGAGCCCCAAAAATGGGTAATTATATGGGCTCTTTCAGCCTCCTAATTTGACTTAATCCACCACTCTCATTAGTTTATTGCATGTTTTTTATTATATTTATGCTGACAGAGTGAATTGAGTTAGTCATTATACCAACAAGTCTAATGTGTGCTTTATGCAGTTTTTTTGGTCAATTTGGAGACAAAATCAAAGGTTTAATGAGCACTTGGTAGCCAAATTCGTGGAAGAACAAGAGAGAGGATTTGTATGAAGGTGTCCTCTTCATTTATGAGCCCTTACCTTGAATTCTCCATCAAAAACTCGGAGCACAAGGGGCAGCCAAGTCAGTCAAGTAGGACTGTTGTTAACTGCAAGTTTTGGCAGCCGAGTCCCTAAAGTTTAGGAGGACTGTTGGGGTCCTCAATTTGTATAAATAAGAAGGCTTAGGGCCTCATTTCAGTTAGCTAGTTGGTAGTTCGATTTTAGTCATTTTTTGGGTAGTAGGTTAGCTCTGCATTTCAGCGCATTTTCAAGCTTTTTCTTGTAGACAGTTTTTGGGATGTAACTATTATTTCTTGCTCAATAAAGATGAATCCAGCTTTGCACTAGCTCTAATATTTCTTAGGAGGCTGTAGCTCTTGGGTTTGGGCCCAACCCAAGTGCCCAGTACCTCCTTTGTGTACTTTTATGTGTCTTTGTTGCATTCTTAGAATAAAATCTGTTATTTAGGTTAAAATCTTGCTTTGTTACTTATGTTGCTTTTGATGATTAAAATAGATTTCCATATTTCAAGTGATTTAACAGGTTGGTAACAGAAACTATCTTCGAAAAAGGCCATCAAGAAACCCTTGATCTCACCTCTCCCTCCTTGGGACCATGAGCTAAGACCAAGGTGTCCTTGCTGCCATAAAAACACTATTCTTGCTTCTTCATGCAATTTCTAGTGTTAGATTCTTAGTTGCAAAAGTTAGTACCAGTTGTGATTACATGCTTAGATCCATTCTTGCTCAATTTCCATAGTTGTTTTACATGATTTTCTTCCAATAAACTTATGTTCATCATGCTTATGGTTTCTAGGCCAAATTAGGTTAAAGTAGCTAGATCTTTGGTTTTCCTAGTCTTCATTTGATCAGTTTGGAAAATAACGTGCAGAGCACCTGAGATACCTCCTCCCCTACCCTTACTCCATCAATACAACCTACTTCGTCCTCTAACTCAAATTCTTGCCTTTCATTTGCCACATTTTCCCACTTTGCCCTAATTTCTACATTCTTGTGCATCGTTGCTCCCTCCATCCTTGAATGAATCCAATCACCCTAATCACTCCCCAGCCTCACTCACCATGTCCTAGACCCCTTAACATCCTTATCCAACCTCCATTTCCACTTTCCCACCGGTTTTTCCTCCATAAACCCTCAAAAATCCTCTCTTGACTCTTCCTGTAGAACCCCTGCAAACTTCCTGTAGAAGATCACAAAAGCGGTTTCTTGAGATCCAAACACTGTGAAACTCTCTGGAATGGTTCTAGGGACCCCTTAGGCCCTCTTTTCACCTTCCCAACCTCCTACAAGCACCTACTCCATTTTATTTCACCAATCAACCTTTGCACAGTCAAAAACAGTTAAAGCACATGCATAATAATTCTACAAACTTACTCAAAAATACAAAAAGATGTTTTTTTCATATTTCTCTTTAGAAGTAGCTTAGTCACATGCATTTTACCTTTCCAAGAGTCAATGGCATCCATTTCCACCGCTTTCATCTCTTTTTTGCACCAGTAGAGCTAGTCAGTAAAACTAGGGTTTGCTAGGGTTTGCATTTCCTTTCGGCTTGTAGTTTCTTTCTGCAGATAGATTAGCCTCCTTTGAGTTAGCTCTCATCCATCATAGTTAAAATCTTCTTCGGCTTAAGCTCCTAGCGGACTTGTGCCAACTGATCAAGTGACAATCGCGGCAAGAGCTAGTACTTGTGCATATAGCACCGTCGCTTCCAAGTTTGTTACGAACTACCAGGTTGATAAAAGTAAAGAAGGGAGTCCCAGGAGTTGCAGCATTATTGCTGCAATACTGGAGCCCACCAATATCCACGTTGATAATGTGGCTTTGAGATACCTAAAGGCATTACGTTGGTGGCACAAACGTGTTTAAGATCAGAGCTTCTTTTACATGTGATATTTCTATAAACTGTGTAAAACGTGTAATCCATTTGCTGATCGCCTTTTGGTTAAAATTCGATACCCTCTCACTCAGATGGGATGCCCTTCTTGCTCAGGCACAAAATGTAATTAGGACTTTGTTATCTATTCTCCCTTTAATCCATTTGATTGTATGAAAGATTCCTTTTTTTATCCGTTAGTGGCATTTACACACAGGCCAGCAAATGAAATTAAAAGGATGCACTATTGCTCGAGTACGAAGTGGTGAAACTAATAAAGCTTCATCAAAAGAATGCATGTACACACAGAAAGGGTATTGATGCCACGGTAAACCATAAACAACATAAATCTGATCATTTGTTACGGATGACTTTATTTTTCCTTTTTGGAATTTACATGTTGAAATTTTGTTCTTAATGGAATATTTTCACTGTTGGATGAAGTAAAGCAAGCAGGGCTCCTTGGCCACTTCTTCCAGATTATAAAATCTGGTTACGTTTTCGTGCCACCAAAAAAGCTTGTTTGAAATGAATCTGAGCATTCAATCCAGGTAATATCCTCTCGAAGGTAAATTTTTGTAATTCCACAATCTCTATTCCTTTTTCATATCTTGTTTCCCACAGTTATCATTTTCCAATATAATAATCGTGGCCAATAATTAAGGATTCGTCCAACGAGACCCAGAGGTTTGCGAATATATATTTAAACCTCTATTCAACGTCTCTGTATTAAATTTTTGGTTTAGTAATTTGTTATATGCATTTAACAACCACTTGGATGCTTTATGCACATGGTTTTAAAAGCAAAAGAAATGCAATCCCCCCTAAGTGTTTTCATTTTTCTTTCTTATTTTTTGTTGGGAGGCATAGCAAAAGCCTTTTTTGAGTTAAAAAAGTTAGAATTATTTTATGACCAGCCTCTGAGAATATGTGTAACACTCTCTTCTCACATCTACTCAAGCAACCAGCTAGCTGAAGTAAACATGTGACGAGAGGCTACTATAATATAATTCAACCCCTTAGGTAACCATAAGGAAATGGAATCGATAGAAACACAACACACAGACATTCCTCAGATGCTTCAGGACCTCCATGAACTAATCCACGACTCTAGGTGCCCAAACCCTAAGTTAATCTAGAATTTAGATGAATTAAATCGAAAGTTGCTCCCATGACAAGGCATGCATGTGACTATAACCCTATAGTCTCTCTCACACACTTGTCTGTCAGCGATCAAAGACCCAATTTTTCAGTGCTATGCCAACGAATCCGGGATTTGAGCCACTTTTTCAAGGTTACTGCCCATAATTGAACCATCTCTTCAAATCAGTAAAATAACATGGAAATGACAGAACGAAATCAAATACTTGTTCAAGAGCTTGACTGGACCCCTACTAGCCATGACAGGGATTTTGTCAAACACTTAGTAAATATGCAACCTACGTGTGTAAATAACAGATCTGAGCATAGGGGTCTCATAGTTATCTGAGATTTGTTATGGAGCATTGTCTCCTTATTCTATTAGCTGTCATTTCATCCATTAGGTCATAAAAACATTGATCATTCGATAACAAGTAAGAACATGATGAGAGCCACTCATGGTTGTTGTCATGAGACATGTAAATAACCAAAATAATAGGGACATAAATACCAATGAAATCACAACCATATAAAGCACATATAATCCAGCATAATGCTCATAGAAATACTAGAAGAAATAACCTTTCATTAATGATGTAAAATCCAAACTCGAGATGGGACTTCCACGTTCCACCCGACCGTAGAATGGCTGAGCCAAATATCTCTTCAACGATTCACCCCCATGTCATATTCCAAGCATGAATATGGTATCTTATATAACAGATCAATCAAATCTCATCTAGGGCTTCCAGAGATCATCCACCTCAACCCATCAAACAGTGATTCCACCTACATCTGGACATCACAAAACCATCATCATATTGGTCTCTATCCAAGCCATCTAGGGCTTTAGAGCGGTTTTCCAACCAAGGCTCGAGGACTATTAACTCAACCTACAACTTTTACCAGGCTCCAGAGCATTTGTCTAACCAAGGCTTCGGGACTAGTAATTCAACCCACCAAGGGCTCCAGAGCATTTTTCCAACCAAGGCTCTAGGTCTAGTAACTCAACCCAAGTTAAGGAAACATGAGAACTAACCAAAAACACAACAATGAAAATAAACCCACAATCACCATGGCTATCTAAGAAATGGCAAGGCTAGGTAATCCACTTTCAATCCCGGCCATGCTCCATGCCAATGACAAATCACAACCAAGAATCTGCATGCATATGGCATGCATGCCAAAACTAGTGAAGGAAACATACATGCAACTCAGTACCTGCAAGGAAATATGATGTAGTTGTTGATCCCATTGCCTTCTTGCATTTTTCTGCTCTTCCTTTGCCTTATTTCTCCAAGAATCCAAATATGCCACACCCTCCAAGAGTGCTCCAAGAAAGCTTTAAGTCTCCAAGAGTATGTGAGAGAGAGAATAATGAGAGAGAGCTCCAACACTGAATTGACCAAGTCTTTCCCACTGATCCTCAAAAGCCTTTTTATTAATGAGGCCTCTATTTTCTTCATTTTGCATTATTTTTCTTCATTTTTCATTATTTTCTTTTATTTTCCTCCTCACACGCAACCTGTGACATTTCACCTTCCTTTTCTCCTAATTTCCATTATTTTCATAAATAAAATGCAACAATGTAAACTTTGAAACGGGAACTGATACTGTTACCCGTTTCGTAGAGATAGCAAAAAAATGACCCGATTTTCAAAAGTGGTGATGCAGAATACACATGTTTTTTTTAGAACATGGTTTTTGGAACTTTAATTTTTTTTCATGTTCAAGGATGAAATCAAGTTTTAGAATGGTAGTGATTTTCATGCTGATTTTAAAAAGTGAGTATTCTGCATCACACCCTTTTTTTAAAAGACCTATTTTTTGACTTTTAATTTTCTAGTGTGTGAAATGTAAAAAATTATTTTCTAAATTTGATAGTTTTTGAAGTTGTCATTTTATTCATATTTTCTTGTTCTCTATCTTAACTTTTTTTTTTTTAGGGGGGTTTTTATTGTTTTGCGTTTTTAAATTAGAAAGTCGATAGTTTGAATTTTAGATAATCTACATATTTATACATCCTTAATTAATTTTTCAATCCACATGAAATAATTGTTTCTAAAAAATAACATTTTTTAACAATGGACATAAAAATAACCATTTTTAACATAAATATAACAAAAAAACTAAACGTTTTGATAATTTTTTGCTAGAATTAACATGTCAAAATCACAATTTTTATACAAAAATATTAACTAAAAATGGTCAAATAATAGTTTTTTTTATGAATTTCATGTCAAAAAAATAATAATAACAACTTTTTTTTCAAAAAATAATAATTAACTTAAAAATCAATGCGAAAATCACAAATTACAAATATTGAACACATAACAACTTTAATTCATTGATTATTCTTTTCATGAAATGTCAGAGTCAAAACATTGCAAAGCTTGATTTCCAGGTATAACTTAAATTTAATCAACAATGTCACGTAATCCAAACTCTTCGTCCTCTAGAGTTTCATCATTGTCATCTTCCACAATATTTTCTGCTTCCTTTTGCGCAATTTCCTCTTCTAATGGGTTTTTGATGTCTGCAAATCTCCCAATATATGTCTTTCCAAACATTCCATGTAATGGTGGTTGGGGTTCCTTTGCCTTTTTTGCCACACGTGATTCACTAAAGTCCCCTTTCCTCAACCCAATTTCTTGCATTTCATCTGGAAGAAATTGAAGAGCATTAATTCTTTGCTGAATGAAATTGCATTGTAATGGATCTTTCTCAATTGCAATGCAATTTCTTCCTTTTTGAAGGCAGCATGCTAGTGTTGTACCTAATTATCAAGCACAAAAAAATAATGAAGTAAATTAGTACAATGACATATTAATTAAAAAAAGGAACATATTGAAATTCAATTCCATGTGGCAAAACCTACCTGAGCCAGAAAATAAATCCAGAACCCAATCTCCTTCATTTGAACATATGTCTATAAGATAGTTAATCAATAATTGTGGTTTCTGATAAATGTTAACTATCTCTCCTTTCGTTTATTTGTCTTCATATGTTAGTTTTCTCACAACAGCATCATAAGTCAGTATTTGGCTATGACTCTTTCTCTCCACCCAATTAAAAATCATAGACATATGGCTATCATCTTTTGCCCAACTATCAATATGAATGAACTCACAGTCATTTATAAATTGTTGATCTTCATTGTTAAGAAGATTTGACTTTTGCCTGTAACATAAAATAGTAAAAGTTCAATTAACTTGTACATAAATGAATTTTTCAACATTAATCAAATATACCTTTAAACATCTTACCATGTAAGCTGCATCCTTGAATTTGTTTTCCCCTTGAAGCTTGACAATACCATTGCCAATTGTGTGTCTGAATGAAATGTCACAAATCTCCATAATGGTGATGACGTCACTTCCATAAATCCCGCCACCACTTTATTAAAAGCTTGATAAGTATAAGGGTCACTATCATAGTAACTTAAATTAATAACAAAAATATACCATAAATTTTTTATTTGTATAATCAGAATTGCCCAGCCACCTCTAACGGGCAGGCGGGTCGATGGGCGAGCGGGAGGTCAGGTGAGGGATAATGAGGCTAAGTAGACATTTAGGCAAGTATGGGCGAGCCCCTACCCACGCGCCCCCCACAACCCCCTAAGCTTCCCCCCCTCCCCTTCCCTCACCCTACCCCCTACCGTCCCCCCACACCCCCGCCCCCAAAACCCCCTCCCCCCCCCCCCCCCAAACCCCCTACACCCCCCAACACCTCCCCGCAGCCGCCCCTCCCCACTGCGCCCACCACTCCCCACACCACGCGCCCCCCCTACCCCACCCCCCCCACCATCCCCGCACCCTAACCCTCTCGCCCCCCTCCCCCCCCATCTCCGCACCCTACCCCTTACCCCCCCACCCCCCCCAACCCTTATCCCCCCCCCTACACCCTACCCGCACCCTACCCTTACCCCCCCCTACCATTCCCCACCCGCGCCCTACCCCATTCCCCCCCCCCCCCTGCCCCCTAGCCTACCCCCCCCACCCTACCCCCCCCCTACACCCTACCCGCGCCCTGCCCCTACCCCCCCTATTCTCTCCCCCCTTTACCCTTACCCTACCCCCCCCCCTCCTATCCTACCCCCCCATCCCTGCACCCTACCCGCGCCCTACCCCATTCCCCCACCCCTACCCCCCCCATTCCCCCCATGACCCCACCCTACCCCCCCCATGACCCCACCCTACCCCCCCCATGACCCCTATCCTACCCCCCCCATTACTCTGGATCCAATCCCTTTTGTCACTCAAACCATAACAACCATCATGGGTGATAAATATTGGGTTAGAAATGTCTACAAATCACTCAATATGATTGGGATAAACAAGTTCTGTTGTAGCTATTTCTTGTCCCAAAAACAACTACATTTAAAAAAAAAATCAATTTTCTTTACTAACTGGATTATCAGACACATATTTTTGTCAAAATAACCTAGTTAAAATTTTGATCCCGCGACTCTTTCAAACATTTTTCTCATCATCCCTGTATTAAAATTTATTATTTTTCTTTATAAACTTTCACAACCTTAAATGACATTTTACATTTTTAATGGTTATTATCATAAATAATTTATATTTATATCATAAATTTATTAATGACATTATTATTTAGTTAAAATAGTTTTTTATTTAAAAAGGGAAAAGTTCTTTAATCCACCCTTCTAATCTTAACCACACCTATGCAAGGCACCAATCGACAACTAATTGCCGAGCATTCAAATTAGCAAACCAAGTCCAAGCCATTGCATCAATCTACAAGCTATCAACAACATTGGAATTCAAAGGATCAACGAAGAATGTTAACTGCGGACCCCTCAGGGTTCTCGAAATTTAATGGAGAGGTGGCCTTCACAATTTGTGGTTTTGTGAAACCACTCTGGGCACGTGGTAGTAGAATAAGAATTGCGGCACCCAACAAGTCCAAAACTGCTTATCAGCAGTGAGCCCCCACGCAATCCACTTATTGTTTCTGACATACTGTTGTCATAGTGCCAATGGGTCAACAGAAGAGTTAGATGATGCCGTTAACAATTTCATAGCAATACCTGAGCAGGGAGAAATCATGGATCTTATTGAAATGGTAGATGCAGAGCACGTGAAGCATACATTGGTTGGTTGAGGTGGTTGATAGAGGCAACTTCTGCGCTGTCAAATATGGGGACATTTAAAGCGGAAATGAGTAGCGATTCATTTCAGCTGCTTGGGATGCTAGAAATTTTAAAGAATGATTTCCATTTTTTAACACATTCAATGAATATGGAGCGTCAAATTCAAGTTTTTTGTAGGCATTTTCACATAGTGAACTTCGAGCACATATTCTAGGCAAAAGAAGGCGAAATTCGAAAATCCGAGACGTGGACTTTGTGTAGAATTCGTCAATCAACTGACTTGCAAGAATTTCTGCGAAATTTGGAGCAGTTTGGGAGATTTCCTTGGATCTCTGAAAGGTAAATGTTCAGTTTTTGGCATGGTTGGTTTTGTTGCAAAACACCTGTAAACAATTAGTTGATCCCACACCTTCAGTAGATCAATCTATAACAAGAGTTATTAATGGGAAGTTTGGATTCTGGAAACGCCGCGCGCGCAGCGCCACCCCCGGGCCGCCCCGCCCCGCCTGACCGGCGGCGGGTCGATTCCCGGAATTGACCCGCCGCCGATCGAGCGGGGCGGGGCAGTCCGGGGTGGCGCTGTCGCGCGCATTATAACATTACATTTGCATTCTTCAAAATTACATTGCATCACAGTCCATCACAGTCCAAAAGAGGTCGACTTACGGTTAGATTGACCCAAATAAAACCACAAATTACATTGCATCACAGTCCATCACAGTCCAATATATGTTTACTAATGCACATATATATATTGTCATAAAATATGATGGAAAGATTAACCGTGTAGACCATGAAACAACAATTTCTATTGTTTAGGTTAAATTGTAATTTTGAAATTATGATAATCTATATCTATTGACAAACATCATGCGGTTTTGAAATACCCAAATTGTAAAGTGGGTAATATTGCAATCACCATGTCACAATTTGAGTTAAATCCTCCGTGAAAAAAACATCGGAAATATTACAAAGTCAGTGGCCAGATTTGAGTTAATTCTTTCACGAAAACAACACCGGAAATAGTGCGACCATAGTTGCAGTCTGCAGATGACTCTACACTGAACATGAATTTTATTATTGAATTATCACTGAAACTATCTCTTAAAATAAGTCGTCATTTTTTATTTGAAATAAATTTTGGTATTTATAATATGTAGCATACAAGTTTTTTTTAATATTTCATATAAAATCCATTTATGAGATTGTAAAATATTTTCCCAATCATTATACATTTTCACACCTCTACTTTCATTTTTATGTGCAAAAGACATCTCCTTCGTCTATTAGCCCCAAAGATTATCGTAGATGCTTCCTCATCCAATTATTAGTGGTTTTGGTAAATTTTTATTAGCATTATTCTAAATTTAATATAAAGTAGGTTAAGCTTTTATAATTTTTAATTATTAATAATTTATGTAAATGAAGATTATAGGCATCGCTTTGTGGTGCAATTATCAGTTTTTCGGTAAATTTTTATATAGTGTTATAGTGTTATTAAAGTTCTAGAATTTTTAACTATTAATAATTTATATGTAAAATTTTTAAATTATAAAATTATAAATTTTTAATCGATTAAGAAGGTTGTTTAGACTAATTAAAATTAAGCTTGATGTTACTATTTAAAAAAAATGATTAAAAACTTTCAAAATTTGTGTATAAATTTGCATTGATGCATATCTTCCACGTCACCAGCGTGGAGAGGGATTGAATTAATTATACGCACATCATCGTTGGTCAGTATTAAAGCGCCATTGACCACATTCCCAATGCTCGTTGGATATTGAAAGATGGGATAGCTGTGACACACTTGCAAGTTGTAAAAACGAACCAAACTAAATGACTGAGACCCGCTAACACCCGCATTCCGCAAAAGGTTTAGGAAATTTATGCAGGAATGAATATTTTTTGAAATCCGAGTCTTAACCATCGATAAAGCAGCTTAGGTTACGTTAACCCCGACGTTCGTTTTATTTGGGTCAATCTAACCGTAAGTCGACCTCTTTTGGACTGTGATGGACTGTGATGCAATGTAATTTTGAAGAATGCAAATGTAATGTTATAATGCGCGCGGCAGCGCCACCCCTGGGCCGCCCCGCCCTGCCTGACCGACGGCGGGTCGATTCCGAGAATCGACCCGCCGCCGGTCGGGCGGGGCGGGCCGGCCCGGGGGTGGCGCTGCGCGCCCGACGTTTCGAGAATCCAAACTTCCCATTAATAACTCTTGTTATAGATTGATCTACTGAAGGTGTGGGATCAACGAATTGTTTACGGGTGTTTTGCAACAAAACCAACCATGCCAAAAACTGAACATTTACCTTTCAGAGATCCAAGGAAATCTCCCAAACTGCTCCAAATTTCGCAGAAATTCTTGCAAGTCAGTTGATTGACGAATTCTACACAAAGTCCACGTCTCGGATTTTCGAATTTCTTCTTCTTTTGCCTAGAATATGTGCTCGAAGTTCACTATGTGAAAATGCCTACAAAAAACTTGAATTTGACGCTCCATATTCATTGAATGTGTTAAAAAATGGAAATCATTCTTTAAAATTTCTAGCATCCCAAGCAGCTGAAATGAATTGCTACTCATTTCTACTTTAAATGTCCCCATATTTGACAGTGCAGAAGTTGCCTCTATCAACCACCTCAACCAACCAATGTATGCTTCACGTGCTCTGCATCTACCATTTCAATAAGATCCATGATTTCTCCCTGCTCAGGTATTGCTATGAAATTGTTAACGGCATCATCTAACTCTTTTGTTGACCCATTGGCACTATGACAACAGTATGTCAGAAACAATAAGTGGATTGCGTGGGGGCTCACTGCTGATAAGCAGTTTTGGACTTGTTGGGTGCCGCAATTCTTATTCTACTACCACGTGCCCAGAGTGGTTTCACAAAACCACAAATTGTGAAGGCCACCTCTCCATTAAATTTCGAGAACCCTGAGGGGTCTGCAGTTAACATTCTTCGTTGATCCTTTGAATTCCAATGTTGTTGATAGCTTGTAGATTGATGCAATGGCTTGGACTTGGTTTGCTAATTTGAATGCTCGGCAATTAGTTGTCGATTGGTGCCTTGCATAGGTGTGGTTAAGATTAGAAGGGTGGATTAAAGAACTTTTCCCTTTTTAAATAAAAAACTATTTTAACTAAATAATAATGTCATTAATAAATTTATGATATAAATATAAATTATTTATGATAATAACCATTAAAAATGTAAAATGCCATTTAAGGTTGTGAAAGTTTATAAAGAAAAATAATAAATTTTAATACAGGGATGATGAGAAAAATGTTTGAAAGAGTCGCGGGATCAAAATTTTAACTAGGTTATTTTGACAAAAATATGTGTCTGATAATCCAGTTAGTAAAGAAAATTGATTTTTTTTTTTAAATGTAGTTGTTTTTGGGACAAGAAATAGCTACAACAGAACTTGTTTATCCCAATCATATTGAGTGATTTGTAGACATTTCTAACCCAATATTTATCACCCATGATGGTTGTTATGGTTTGAGTGACAAAAGGGATTGGATCCAGAGTAATAGCACTATATCAGTCTTGAGAAACCTCTACCCCTCTCTTTAAAACTTCTTCAGGATCTAAAAGGCTCCAAGAAAGGGTCAAATTAGAACTTCTTGTTGAATACCCTCTACTAGACTCTTCCTACTATGGAGTAGCTTGTTAGGTTAATAAAACCTCCAAATATTTCTCACCAAATTTAATTGAATCCAAACTTTGAATACATGGAATGGACTTTATCCATGGCAAGAATGCAAAAATACTATCTGTTAGACTCTCCCGAGAGGAAAATCCCTAACCTCGAATAGGGGAAAACACAAGTATACTACTAGGTAAGCCTCCCATTATCATTGGGCGACCTTGCCTCTTGCTTAAAGTCTCAAGAAAGGTCCTAAACCTAAAAGGGGGATCCTTAAATGCCTATTCTTTGTTTGCTACATGGTTAAACAGATCATTCTCTTAGAATGAGTAGTCAATGCATCTGTCTGCGTGTCATACATGCCAGAGCCTACTTTTGAAGTGTTGGAAGAAACTGTTGACATGCGAAGGTTTATTCTAGGATCATATGGTGAGGGGAAATGCATTGAACAACTTAATGATATTAGCTTCCAACATCAATTTCGTATAAAAAAAATTGATGGGAAAACACTAATATGGGGCAAGAAGTTTTCAACTACTACAGAATGGGCACCGTCATCAGGTTTGCAATTTTTGAAGTTCATTCCAGATCGTCCAATATTTGCATCAAAAATATTGTTATTACAATCAGTTGGTGAAGTTCAGAATGCACGCAGACAGAATAGACATATAAATTATTCTGATTGCCTAGAAGAAATTAAAAAATGTATTAGATATACATATGAGTACTTTGACATTGCTGATTCAGTTTGGTGGGAGTCATTTTTCAATAATCAAAGTGATATCATTTCAACAACAACCAATGAAGATATACCTTTGAAAAATCCATTTATTTGGCCACAAAATGTGTCGAATGAACAAGAGGAAGTAAACATTGTTGAACAGCAACAAACTCAAGGTATTATTAATTCTTCACAGGCAATGGAAAGAGAGATGTATATTGGTTCCAGAAGATCTCGTGCACAACGTGAAGCCATGGAAGACCTTTATAGGGGTTCAGTACATGATATTAAGGAGGGTTGCATGATTACAGTGCTAGCAGATGGAGATCCCAAAGGCTATCCATTTTGGGTTGCTAAAGTTATAAAGGTCTTTACAGAAAATGAGGATGTTACAAGTGTTGAAGTACATTGGTATGCCACAAATACACACTCATTCAATGGTGTGTATAAGCTAGAGATGGTAGTTGACAAAAAAAATGGTGGAAAAAGAAAAAGAAATGGTACAAATATAAATCGCCGCCGCACAGACATATTACAATTGGAGGATGTTGACATACTTGTTTATGACTTCAATTTAACAAAGAGAGGAACTCTTCGCTTCAAGACGATAGAGATTCTGAAAAGGTTGTTACCAGAAGGAATAGTGTTGACATGGGAGTTTGCTGAAACCAGTCGTAGATCTAGAAGACTTTTGAAACCTGGAATGTTGGGCATGCATGTGGACTCAGATGGGGCACTAGTTGATGAAAGAGAAGAATATGGAACATCTTCGTCAGCATCCAGTCACTCATATGAAGATGTGAATTGTGATGGTGTGCAAGAAAATATGAGTGATTTTGAATAATTGTTTAAGACAGATTATATAACTGATGTATGCATCATATCTTCAAATAAAATTAATGTTTTCCATATGTTGTTAAATGAGAAGTTATGCAGCATTTTTATGTTGTTGGATTATGTCTTAAGTATGATAAATTTTATTGTTTAAATATCTACAATGCAATATCAAATTAGAGATATAATGTTTGTTTTATTCAATATACAAATAAAGACTTTTGATTTCATTCAGTGATATACTTTGTTCATAATGTCATGGTTTTTTAATTTTATAGTTGAAAAAATTTCAATTTCTTTTGTATCTAGCATGGTGTGGTTGAAAACATGTTAAATTTATACTTAGGAAAGAAAAATGATATTCTACCAGAAACATTAATGTGTTTTTTCCTTAAAAATTAACTTTGTTTGAGACATAAAAAATTGGTTTTATTAGCATTTTTTTAAAAGTTTGAAAATTGACCCTAAAAAAAAAAACGTTATTCCAGTAGCATCACTTTCGTTTTGAAGCTATATTTTGCACGAAAATTTCGTAGTAAATTTCGTAGTCACCGCCATTTTTAAAACACGTTCAAAATTCACACCTAAAAAAAAAAAACATCGTTCCAGTATACACACTTTTCGTTTTTAGCACTGTTTTTGATGTTTTTTTGGGGTTTTTTGGCCAGAGTTCCCGTTTTGAGTTTATAGTTCCCATTTCAAAGTTTACATTGTTATGCCAATAAATGTCTATTTTCTTTTCCAAAGCCTTAGCCATTTCCTTTTCCAATTTCTTGGCCATAGTAAACCGAATCAACACCCATTAGGATGTTCCCCGACCATTCATCTTGGAGTACGTGTCCCATCACTATGGCCTTATAATTATATTTACATGGATTTTCAACCAGGGTTGTTACAGAACCCTCCCCTTTAGGGGAACACCATCATTGGTGTCCAATGACACCTATAACCAACAAGGCTACTGAAAACAAAACATACTGCCCATGGAGCTTTATAACACAGCTTGTTGCAGCGTTTACAATGGGCACTGTTGAAACATGACAAACATACCGTTCACTGGAGCTTTATAACGCAACTCATTACGGTATTTAAAATAACCACATATATACATACATATTTGCTTCAACTAGCAAATACTGTATTTTTTATGGAGATTTATAAATCCAACTCGATACGGTATTTATAATAATATACACATACACATTTTCTCCCCAGCAAATAAAAAGATACAATGCTTGCATCTGCAATAAGGGAATCCAGAGGCTCACACCCCCACCCTTAAGTAATACCAAGATTCACCTCCTTCCCAGGAATTCCAGAATCCACTACCATAGTCAAATTGCATCCAATGTCCAATGCTATAATCTTGCGCCACTTGTCCTCTCAGTGAACAGTTACCAGCTCATTGTTCTAGGGAATACTCCCATTGTGCATCCAATTCCATCTGGCAATGCTAATGACCAAAACAAGTCCATCCCCAGTCTTCCCTTCTCTTGTACACAGTCCCATGGGCAATCTGGTCAACCCCCTTCCGTGCAGTCACTTGCCTTCCAAATTCGGTTGGCACCCCCATCTCGGGTAATCCATCCCTTGGCAAGGCTTCCTCGCATCGGAAGATACAAAAACCAAGGCATATCCTTGCCTTAAAACCATCATACTGGTCATAGAATGCTCATGGCAATCAATGGACACTATTGGGTACCAATGTCCCACAATGGCCCTGTGCCTAAATGCTTTACTAACATATGGCTGCATTTCCCAATTCCTTTTGTTGTTGTAAATTCTTGTGGTCGATTTCAATCACCCAACCAAGTATTTCATGCATTTCTGTACCAAGCACATAATTTCCATTAGATTTAAAATAAATTGAAATAAACTCACATCATACCTCATTGGTAGCTCATCAATAAGGTACATTTTCAATCATGTTCGCTTCCTGTCACAACACGTCAAACTAGCATATTTGACCAATCAACATGTATAAAAATATCACATCAGGTTAGTTCAAAACATAACCATCAAAATCATAAATCACATGTAACCATCATAAACCATAATCATAATTCACATGTAATCATCATATACCAGAATCATAGATCACCCGTAATCATCATAAACCACATGTATAATAAATCTGAAATAAAATATCCATATTTATCCTTCATCAATCCTTACTTCTGTTTTTGTTCTTATTTCGCATGCACACTGGATCGTTTAACACACCTGACAAACACCCAATGCCTTCTCCTCAACTAGGTGCACATATACATAGTGTGCATCACACACATACGACCACACAT